>JAWUZG010000572.1:0-438723 GCA_036785705.1 Acanthornis magna
CCCTAAAATGGCCCCAAAATGGTCCTAAATTGACCCCAAAATGGTTCTAAAATGGCCCCAAAATGGTCCGAAAATGGCCCCAAAATTGCCCTAAATTTACCCCAAAGTGGTCCTAAAAAGGCCCAAAATGGCCCAAAATGACCCTAAATGGCCCTAAAAATGGCCCTAAAATTGCCCTAAATTTACCCCAAAGTGGTTCTAAAATGGCCCTAAAATGGTCCTAAAATGGCCCAAAATGGCCCAAAATGACCCTAAAAGGGTTATAAAATGGCCCTAAAATGGCCGCAAAATGGCCCTAAAAATGGCCCTAAATGGCCCCAAAATTACCCTAAATTTACCCCAAAGTGGTCCTAAAATGACCCAAAATGGCCCCAAAATGACCCTAAAAGGGTTATAAAATGGCCCTAAAATGGGCCTAAAGTGGCCCTAAAATGACCCTAAGATGGTCCTAAAATGGCTCTAAATTGATTCTACAATTACCCCAAAATGGCCCTGAAATGATGTAAAAATGGCTCTAAAATGGTCTTAAAATGGTCCCAAAATGACCCTAAATTTATCCCAAAGTGGTTCTAAAATGGTCTTAAAATGGTCCTAAAATGACCCTAAAATGACCCTAATATGGTCCTAAAGTGGCCCTAAAATTACCCCAAAGTGGCTCTAAAATGGTCCTAAAATGGCCCCAAAATGACCCTAAAAGGGTTATAAAATGGTCCTAAAATGGCCCTAAATGGCCACAAAATGACCCTAAAAATGGCCCTAAAAATGGCCCTAAATGGCACCAAAATTACCCTAAATTTACCCCAAAAATGGTCCTAAAATGGCCCAAAAATGGTCCCAAAATGGTCTTAAAATGGTCCTAAAATGGTTCTAAAAATGGCCCTAAAAGTGGCCCTAAATGACCCCAAATGGCCCTAAAAATGGCCCTAAATGGTCCTAAAATGGCCCCAAAATTACCCTAAATTTACCCTAAAGTGGTCCTAAAAAGGCCCAAAATGGCCCAAAATGACCCAAAATGGCCCTAAAAATGGCCCTAAAATTGCCCTAAATTTACCCCAAAGTGGTCCTAAAATGGCCCTAAAATGGCCCCAAATGGCCCTAAAATGGCCCCAAAATGACCCTAAAAGGGTTATAAAATGGCCCTAAAATGGCCGCAAAATGGTCCTAAAAATGGCCCTAAATGGCCCCAAAATTACCCTAAATTTACCCCAAAAATGGTCCTAAAATGACCCAAAATGGCCCTAAAATGATCCTAAAAGGGTTATAAAATGGTCCTAAAATGGCCCTAAATGGCCACAAAATGACCCTAAAAGGGTTATAAAATGGCCCCAAAATGGTTCCAAAATGGCCCCAAAATGACCCCAAAATGGCCCTAAAAATGGCCCTAAATGGCACCAAAATTACCCTAAATTTACCCCAAAGTGGTCCTAAAATGACCCAAAAATAGTCCCAAAATGGTCTTAAAATGGTCCTAAAATGGTTCTAAAAATGGCCCTAAAAGTGGCCCTAAATGACCCCAAAATGGCCCTAAAAATGGCCCTAAATGGTCCTAAAATGGCCCCAAAATTACCCTAAATTTACCCTAAAGTGGTCCTAAAAAGGCCCAAAATGGCCCAAAATGACCCAAAATGGCCCTAAAAATGGCCCTAAAATTGCCCTAAATTTACCCCAAAGTGGTCCTAAAATGGCCCTAAAATGGCCCCAAATGGCCCTAAAATGGCCCCAAAATGACCCTAAAAGGGTTATAAAATGGCCCTAAAATGGCCGCAAAATGGTCCTAAAAATGGCCCTAAATGGCCCCAAAATTACCCTAAATTTACCCCAAAAATGGTCCTAAAATGACCCAAAATGGCCCTAAAATGATCCTAAAATGACCCCTAAAATGGCCCTAAATGGCCCCAAAATTACCCTACATTTACCCCAAAGTGGTCCTAAAATTACCCTAAAATGGCCCTAAAATGGCTCTAAATTGATTCTAAAATGACCCCAAAATGGCCTTGAAATGGCCCAAAATGGCCTGAAAATGGCCCTAAAATGGCCCCAAAATGGTCCTAAATTGACCCCAAAATGGTTCTAAAATGGCCCCAAAATGGCCCCAGAATGGTTCTAAAAATGGCCCTAAAAATGGCCCAAAATGGTCCGAAAATGGCCCCAAAATTACCCTAAATTTACCCCAAAGTGGTCCTAAAAAGGCCCAAAATGGCCCAAAATGACCCAAAATGGCCCTAAAAATGGCCCTAAAATTGCCCTAAATTTACCCCAAAGTGGTCCTAAAATGGCCCTAAAATGGTCCTAAAATGACCCTAAAATGATCCTAAAATGACCCAAAATGGCCCTAAAGTGCTGCAGGAGCCTGGGGAGGGAGGGGGGAACATCTGGGGGAACATCTGGGAACATCTGGGGGAACATCTGGGGGAACATCTGGGGGAACATCTGGGAACATCTGGGGGAACATCTGGGGGGCACTGAGACACTCCAGACCCCCAAATCCACCCCAGGGTCCTCAAAATCAGAACAGGAGCTCCCAAATTCCCCCAAAATCTGCAAAAAAAAAGCCCAGAAAAAGCCCAGAAATCCCCAAAAGTCCCAAAATCTCCCCAAAACCCCAAAATAAAAAAACCCATCAAAATCCCCCCCCAAAAAATTTAAAAAATAAAATAAAATAAAAAAAATTCCCCAAAATCCTAAGAAAACCCCAAATCCCAAGAAAAAGCCCCAAAATTCCATAAAACCCCACAAAATCCCCCCCACAAAAAACCCAAAATAAAAACAAAATCCCCCCCAAAAAACAAAAAAAACTCCCGAAAAACCCCAACCCCCCCAAACCCCAAATATCCCAAAAAATTCCAAAATAAAAAAACAAAACTCCTCCAGAAAAAACCCCAATCCCACCCAATAAAACCCAAAAACCTCCCAAAAAATTTAAAAAACCCCAAAAATAAAAAAATAAACCCCAAAATCCCAAAATAAACCCCAAAATAAACCTCAAAAAACCCAAACCAAACCCCAAACTAAACCCCAAAATCCCAAAATAAACCCCAAAATAAACACCCAAATCCGTCCAAAAAACCCCAAAAACCCCAAAAAACCCAAAATAAACCCCAAAATAAACCCCAAAGTCCCAAAATAAACCCCAAAGATCCCAACACAAACCCAAAAACCCAAACTAAAGCCCAAAATCCCAAACTAAACCCCAAAATAAACCCCAAATTCCTCCAAAAAACCCAAACTAAACCCCAAAATAAACCCAAACTAACCCCAAAATCCCAAACCAAACCCCCAAAAACCCCAAAAACCCCAAAAAAAAGCCCAAAATCCCAAACTAAACCCCAAAAAACCCAAACTAAACCCCAAAGTCCCAAAATAAACCCCAAACTAAAACACCCAAATCCCTCCAAAAAACCCCAAAATCCCAAACCAAACCCCAAACTAAACCCCAAAAATCCCAAACCAAACCCTAAACCAAACCCTAAAATCCCAAAATAAACCTCAAAAAACTCAAAATAAACACCCAAAATCCCAAACTAAACCCCAAAACCCCAAAAACCCCAAAAACCCCAAAATAAATCCCAAAATCCCAAACCAAACCCCAAAAATCCCAAACCAAACCCCAAAATAAACCCCCAAATCCCTCCAAAAAACTCCAAAAAACCCCAAAATAAACCCCCGAAAATTCCAAACTAAACCCCAAATCCCAAACCAAACCCCAAAATCCCTCCAAAAAACCCCAAAAACCCCAAACTAAACCCCAAAATAAACCCCAAAATCCCAAAATAAACCCAAAAATAAACCCAAAAAAACCCAAACTAAACCTCCAAATCCCAAACCAAATCCGAAAATAAACTCCAAAATCCCAAACTAAACCCCAAAATAAAACCCAAAAAACCCAAACCAAACCCCAAACTAAACTACAAAATCCCAAAAATAAACCCCAAAATCCCAAACCAAATCCCAAACCAAACCCCAAACCAAACTCCAAAAAACCCAAACTGAACCCCAAACTAAACCCCAAAATCCAAAAATAAACCCCAAAAAATTCAAAATAAACCCCCAAATCCCTCCAAAAAACCCCAAAATCCCAAACTAAACTCCAAAATCCCAAAACAAACCCCAAAAATCCCAAACTAAACCCCAAAATAAACCCCAAAATCCCAAACCAAACCCCCAAATCCCTCCAAAAAACCCCAAAAAACCCAAACCAAACGCCAAAATAAACCCCAAAATCCAAAAATAAACCCCAAAAAACCCAAAATAAACCCCAAACTAAACCCCAAAACCCCAAACCAAACCTGAAAATAAACTCCAAAAATCCCAAACTAAACCCCAAAATCTCAAACTAAACCCCAAAATAAACCCCAAAATCCCAAACCAAACCCCAAACTAAACCCCAAAAAATTCAAAATAAACCCCCAAATCCCTCCAAAAAACCCCCAAAATCCCAAACTAAACCCCAAACTAAACCCCAAATCCCTCCAAAAAACCCCAAAAAACCCCAAAAACCCCAAAATAAAGCCCAAAAAACCCAAAATAAACCCCAAAACCCCAAACCAAACCCCAAAATAAACCCCAAAATCCCAAACCAAGCCCCAAAATAAAGCCCAAAAACCCCAAAATAAACCCCAAAATCCCTCCAAAAAGCCCCAAATCCCTCCAAAAAACCCACAAAATCCCAAACCAAACCCCAAAAAACCCAAACCAAACCCCCAAACTAAACCCCAAAAAAAGCCAAACTTAACCCCAAAATCCCAAACCAAACCCCAAAACCCCAAATAAACCCCACAATAAACCCCAAATCCCTCCAAAAAAACCCCAAACTAAACCCCAAAAATCCCAAAAAACCCCAAAAACCCCCAAAATCCCAAACTAAACCCCAAAATATCAAACCAAACCCCAAAAAACCCAAACTAAACCCCAAGAAACCCCAAAATCCCAAACTAAATCCCAAAAATCCCAAACCAAACCCCAAAATAAACCCCAAAAACCCCAAAATAAACCCCAAAAATCCCAACCAAACCCAAACCAAACCCCAAAATCCCAACTAAATCCCAAAATAAACCCCAAAATCCCTCCAAAAAACCCCAAAATCCCAAACCAAATCCCCAAAATCCCAAACCAAACCCCAAAATCCCAAACCAAACACCAAACTAAACCCCAAAAAACCCAAAAAACCCCAAAATCCCAAAAAACCCCAAAATAAACCCCAAAACCCCAACTAAACCCCAAAAATCCCAAAAAACCCCAAAATAAACCCCAAAACCCCAAACTAAACCCCAAAAATCCCAAACCAAACCCAAAAATAAACTCCAAAAACCCCAAAATAAACCCCAAAAGTCCCAAACCAAACCCAACCAAACCCCAAAATCCCAAACTAAACCCCAAAATAAAACCCAAAACCCCTCCAAAAAGCCCCAAATCCCTCCAAAAAACCCCAAAAATCCCAAACCAAACCCCAAAACCCCAAACCAAACCCCAAACCAAACCCCAAAAAACCCCAAAATAAACCCCAAAAACCCCAAAATAAACCCCAAAAACCCAAACCAAACCCCAAAAATCCCAAACCAAACCCGAAAATAAACTCCAAAAACCCCAAAATAAACCCCAAAAATCCCAAACCAAACCCAAACCAAACCCCAAACTAAACGCCAAAACCCCAAACCAAACCCCAAGATTGCAAACCAAACCCCAAAAACCCAAAATAAACCCCAAACCAAACCCCAAAATCCCAAACTAAACCCCAAAATAAACCCCAAAATCCCTCCAAAAAACCCCAAAAATCCCAAACCAAATCCCAAAATCCCAAACTAAACCCCAAACTAAACCCCCAAATCCCTCCAAAAAACCCCAAAAATCCCAACTAAACCCCAAAATCCCAAACCAAACCCAAACCAAACCCCAAAAATCCCAAACCAAACCCCAAAATAAACTCCAAAAACCCCAAACTAAATCCCCAAATCCCAAAGTAAACCCCAAAATCCCAAACTAAACCCCAAAATAAACCCCAAAATCCCTCCAAAAAACCCCAAATCCCTCCAAAAAACCCCAAAAATCCCAAACCAAACCCCAAACCAAACCCCAAAAACCCCAAAATCCCAAACCAAATCCAAAAATCCCAAACCAAACCCCAAAATAAACCCCAAAAACCCCAAAATAAACCCCAAAAACCCAAACCAAACCCCAAAAATCCCAAACCAAACCCGAAAATAAACTCCAAAAACCCCAAAATAAATCCCAAAAATCCCAAACCAAACCCAAACCAAACCCCAAAATCCCAAACTAAACCCCAAAATAAAACCCAAAACCCCTCCAAAAAGCCCCAAATCCCTCCAAAAAACCCCAAAAATCCCAAACCAAACCCAAAACCCCAAACCAAACCCCAAACCAAACCCCAAAAAACCCAAAAAACCCAAACCAAACCCCAAACTAAACCCCCAAATCCCTCCAAAAAACCCCAAATCCCTCCAAAAAACCCCAAATCCCTCCAAAAAACCCCAAAATCCCAAAACAAACCCCAAAAACCCCAAAATAAACCCCAAACCAAACCCCAAAAACCCAAACCAAACCCCAAACTAAACCCCCAAATCCCTCCAAAAAACCCCCAAAACCCCAAACCAAACCCCAAAAATCCCAAAAAACCCCAAAAGCCCAAACTAAACCCCAAACCAAACCCCAAAACCCCAAACTAAACCCCCAAATCCCTCCAAAAAACCCCAAAATCCCAAACTAAACCCCAAGAAACCCAAAATAAACCCCCAAATCCCTCCAAAAACCCCCAAAATCCCAAACTAAACCCCAAAATAAAGCCCAAAATCCCAAACCAAAGCCCAAAAAACCCCAAAAAACCCAAAATAAACCCCAAAATCCCAAACCAAACCCAAACTAAACCCCAAACCAAACCCCCAAACCCCAAACTAAACCCCAAAATAAACCCCAAAATCCCTCCAAAAAACCCCAAATCCCTCCAAAAAACCCCAAAATCCCAAAACAAACCCCAAAAACCCCAAAATAAACCCAAACCAAACCCCAAAAAACCCAAACCAAACCCCAAACTAAACCCCCAAATCCCTCCAAAAAACCCCAAAAACCCCAAACCAAACCCCAAAAATCCCAAAAAACCCCAAAAGCCCAAACTAAACCCCAAACCAAACCCCAAAACCCCAAACTAAACCCCAAATCCCTCCAAAAAACCCCAAAAAACCCAAACCAAACCCCAAACTAAACCCCCAAATCCCTCCAAAAAACCCCAAAAATCCCAAACCAAACCCCAAAAATCCCAAAAAACCCCAAAAGCCCAAACTAAACCCCAAACTAAACCCCAAAAAACCCAAAAAACCCCAAACTAAATCCAAAAATCCCAAAAAACCCCAAAACCCCAAACCAAACCCCAAACCAAACCCCAAAAAACCCAAACCAAACCCCAAACCAAACCCAAAAAACCCCAAAATAAACCCCAAAAACCCCAAAATAAACCCCAAAAACCCAAACCAAACCCCAAAAATCCCAAACCAAACCCGAAAATAAACTCCAAAAACCCCAAAATAAACCCCAAAAATCCAAACCAAACCCAAACCAAACCCCAAACTAAACGCCAAAACCCCAAACCAAACCCCAAGATTGCAAACCAAACCCCAAAAACCCAAAATAAACCCCAAACCAAACCCCAAAATCCCAAACTAAACCCCAAAATAAACCCCAAATCCCTCCAAAAAACCCCAAAAATCCCAAACCAAATCCCAAAATCCCAAACCAAACCCAAACCAAACCCCAAAAATCCCAAACCAAACCCCAAAATAAACTCCAAAAACCCCAAACTAAATCCCCAAATCCCAAAGTAAACCCCAAAATCCCAAACTAAACCCCAAAATAAACCCCCAAATCCCTCCAAAAAGCCCCAAATCCCTCCAAAAAACCCCAAAAATCCCAAAAAAACCCCAAAAAAACCCCCAAAAGCCCCGGCTCACTGTCGTTGGCGTTGTCAGCTCCAGGTTCGCTGCTGCCCTGGGCTCCCCCCGGGGTCCCCCCCAGGCTGGGGCTGTAGGATTGGGGGAGGGGCAGGAGCCCTCCCCCCCCCCCCAGGCAGCAGCTCAGGGCGCGGCCCCCCCGGACCTCTCTGCTCGGCCTCTGCACCCCAAAAAAAAATCCCAAATTTTCAAAAGTGAGTGAACACAAAAATCCCAAATTTTCAAAATGAGTGAACACAAAAATCCCAAAATTTTATCAGTGATTGGCCCCAAAAAACCCCAAATTTCATTAGTGAGTGAACACAAAAATCCCAAATTTACAAAGTGAGTGAACTCAAAAAAATCCCAAATTTTCATAGTGAGTGAACACAAAAATCCCAAATTTTCAAAATGAGAGAATACAAAAAATCCCAAATTTTCAAAATGAGTGAACACAAAAATCCCAAATTTTCAAAATGAGTGAACACAAAAATCCCAAAATTTTATCAGTGATTGGCCCCAAAAAACCCAAATTTCATTAGTGATTGGCCCCAAAAAACCCCAAATTTCATTAGTGAGTGAACAAAAAAATCCCAAATTTTCATAGTGAGTGAACACAAAAATCCCAAATTCTCATCTGTGATTGGCCCAAAAAAACCCAAATTTCATTAGTGAGTGAACACAAAAATCCCAAATCTGTTTCGGTGATTGGCTCCAAAAAAACCCAAATTTCATTAGTGAGTGAACACAAAAATCCCAAATCTGTTTCGGTGATTGGCCCCAAAAAAACCCAAATTTCATTAGTGAGTGAACACAAAAAATCCCAAATTTCATCAGGGAGTGAACACAAAAAACCCCAAATTCTCATCTGTGATTGGCTCCAAAAAAACCCAAATTTCCATCAGTTATTGATCCCAAAAAACCCCAAATTCTTATCAGTGATTGAACCCAAAAAAAACCCCAAATCTGCATTGGTTATTGGTCCCAAAATTGGGGTTAAAGTAGGAATGGACCCCAAAAAAAATCCCCGGTTTTTGTTAGGGAGGGAACGCAGAAAAATCCCGAATTTTCAAAATGACTGAACACAAAAATCCCAAAATTTTATCAGTGATTGGCCCCAAAAAAAACCCAAATTTCATTAGTGAGTGAACACAAAAATCCCAAATTTTCAAAATGAGTGAACACAAAAAATCCCGAATTTTCATTAGTGATTGGCCCCAAAAAAAACCCAAATTTCATTAGGGAGTGAACACAAAAATCCCAAATTTTCAAAATGAGAGAATACAAAAAAATCCCAAATTTTCAAAATGAGTGAACACAAAAAAATCCCGAATTTTTGTTAGGGAGGGAACACAAAAATCCCAAATTTTCAAGATGAGAGAATACAAAAATCCCGAATTTTCATAGTGAGTGAATACAAAAATCCCAAAATTTTATCAGATTGGCCCCAAAAAACCCCAAATTTTCATAGTGAGTGAACACAAAAAAAATCTCGAATTTTCAAAATGAGTGAATACAAAAAAATCCCAAATTTTCAAAATGAGAGAATACAAACATCCCAAAATTTTATCAGTGATTGGCCCCCAAAAAACCCAAATTTCATTAGTGAGTGAACACAAAAATCCCAAATTTACAAAATGAGTGAACACAAAAAAAATCCCGAATTTTCAAAATGAAAGAATACAAAAAAATCACGAATTTTCGTTAGGGAGTGAACTCAAAAATCCCCAAATTCTCATCAGTGATTGGCCCCAAAATTGGGGTTAAGTCAGGAATGGATCCCCAAAAAAAACCCCAAATTTTCAAAATGAGTGAACACAAAAAAATCTCGAATTTTCAAAATGAGTGAACACAAAAATCCCAAAATTTTATCAGTGATTGGTCCCAAAAAACCCCAAATTTCATTAGTGAGTGAACACAAAAATCCCAAATTTTCAAAATGAGTGAACACAAAAAAACCTCGAATTTTCAAAATGAGAGAATACAAAAAAATCCCGAATTTTTGTTAGGGAGGGAACACAGAAAAATCCCCAAATTCTCATCAGTGATTGGCCCCAAAATTGGGGTTAAGTCAGGAATGGATCCCCAAAAAAAACCCCAAATTTTCAAAATGAGTGAACACAAAAAAATCTCGAATTTTCAAAATGAGGTGAACACAAAAATCCCAAAATTTTATCAGTGATTGGTCCCAAAAAACCCCAAATTTCATTAGTGAGTGAACACAAAAATCCCAAATTTTCAAAATGAGTGAACACAAAAAAACCTCGAATTTTCAAAATGAGAGAATACAAAAAAATCCCGAATTTTTGTTAGGGAGGGAACACAGAAAAATCCCGAATTTTCATAGTGAATGAACACAAAAATCCTGAATTTTCATTAGGGAGTGAACACAAAAAACCCCAAATCTGCATCAGTGATTGATCCCAAAAAACCCCAAATTTCATTAGTGAGTGAACAAAAAAATCCCAAATTTTCAAAATGAGAGAATACAAAAAATCCCAAATTTTCAAAAGTGAGTGAACACAAAAATCCCAAATTTTCAAAATGAGTGAACACAAAAAAATCTCGAATTTTCAAAATGAGAGAATACAAAAATCCCAAAATTTTATCAGTGATTGGCCCCAAAAAAACCCAAATTTCATTAGTGAGTGAACACAAAAATCCCAAATCTGCATCAGTGATTGGCCCCAAAAAACCCCAAATTTCATTAGTGAGTGAACAAAAAAAATCCCAAATTTTCATAGTGAGTGAACACAAAAAAATCCCGAATTTTCAAAATGAATGAATACAAAAAAATCCGAATTTTCAAAATGAGTGAACACAAAAATCCCAAAATTTTATCAGTGATTGGTCCCAAAAAACCCCAAATTTCATTAGTGAGTGAACACAAAAATCCCAAATTTACAAAATGAGTGAACACAAAAAAAATCCCGAATTTTTGTTAGGGAGGGAACACAAAAATCCCGAATTTTCATCAGGGAGTGAACACAAAAAACCCCAAACCTGCATCAGTGATTGGCCCCAAAAAAACCCAAATTTCATTAGGGAGTGAACACAAAAATCCGGAATTTTCAAAATGAGTGAACAAAAAAATCCCAAATTTTCATTAGTGAGTGAACTCAAAAATCCCCAAATCTGCATCGGTGATTGGCCCCCAAAAAACCCCATATTTTCATAGTGAATGAACATAAAAAACCCCAAATTTTCATCACTGATTGAACCAAAAAAACCCCCGAATTTTCATTAGGGAGTGAACACAAAAAAATCCCAGATTTTTGTTAGGGAGGGAATGCAAAAAAAATTCCAAATTTTCAAAATGAGAGAACACAAAAATCCCAAAATTTCATCAGTGAGTGAACACAAAAAAACCCCAAATCTGCATTGGTGAGCGAACTCAAAAATCCCCAAATTTCCATCAGTGATTGGCCCCAAATTTGGGGTTAAATCAGGAACGGACCCCAAAAAAACCCCCAAATTCTCATCGGTGATTGGCCACAAATTTGGGGTTAAATCAGGAATGGATCCCAAAAAAACACCCAAATTCTCATCACTAACTGACCCCAAAAAACCCCAAACTCCATCAATGATTGACCCCAAAACTGTGGTGAAACCCCAAATGTTTTGGGGTGAGGATGGGAAGTTTTGGGGTATTTTGGGGTATTTTTTTGGTATTTTTGGGGTATTTTTGGGGTATTTTTGGGCCATTTTTGGGGCAATTTTTGGGGCAGTTCAGGAACTTCTGGGGTATTTTTGGGGCAATTTTTGGGGCAGTTCAGGAAGTTTTGGGGCCCAGGGGGGTTTGGGGAGGATCCCTGGAAGTTTTGGGGTGAATTTGTGAATTTTGGGGATTTGGGGTCACTCACCAGCTTTGGGGACACCGCACTTGAAACATTTCTCACGGCGCTTGAAGTTCTGCACCCCACACTGAAAAACCCCAAATTGTCAGACCCCAAAAGTGTCCTGAACCCCAAAACTTACCCAAAACCCCAATTCCTCCCCAAAACCCCAATTCCTCCCAAAACCCCCAAATTCTCCCGAAAAACCCCAAAATTTCCACCCCAAAATCACAATTCCCCTGGAAAAACTCTCAATTCCCCCCCCCCAAAATCCCAATCCCCCCAAAACCCCAAAATCTCCAATTTCCCCCCCAAAATCCCAAAATTTTCCCCTGAAAACCCAAAAATTTCCCCCCAAACCTCCAAATTTCCCCAAAGTTCCAAATTCTCCCCCAAAATCTCCAATTTCCCTCCCAATTTTCCCATGAAAACCCCAAAATCTCCCCAAAACCCACAAATTTCCCCCAAAATTCTCCCCAAAAACCCCAAAATTTCCCCCAAAATGCCCAAATCCCCCCTAAAAATGCATCAAGAACCCCCCAAACCCCAAAATTTCCCCCAAAGATCCAAATTCTCCCCCAAATTCTTCCCCAAAATCTCCAATTTTCCCCTCAAAATCCCAAATTTTCCCCAAAACCCCAAATGCTCCCCCAAAATCTCCAATTTCCCCTCCCAATTTTCCCAAAAAACCCCAAAATCTCCCCCAAAACCCAAAAATTTCCCCCAAAATTCTCCCCAAAAACCCAAAATTTCCCTCAAAATGCCCAAATCCCTCCTAAAAATGCATCAAGAACCCCCCAGGACCCCCCAAATTCCCCCCCAAAATCCACAAAATCTCCAACTTCCCCAAAAATTTCAGAATTTCCCCCAAATTTCCCCCCAAAACCCCAAATTTTCCCCCAAAAAAACCCAAGTTCTTCCACAAAACCTCCAAACCGTCCCCCCAAAACTCCCAATTTCCTCCCAAAATCCCAGAATTTCCCCCAAAACCCAAATTTTCCCCAAAAAACCCCAAGTTCTTCCACAAAACCTCCAAACCGTCCCCCCAAAACTCCCAATTTCCCCCAAAACCCCAAATTCCCCCAAAAAAAACCCAAATTTTCCCCAAAAAACCAAGTTCTTCCACAAAACCTCCAAACCGTCCCCCCAAAACCTCCGATTTCCTCCAAAATCCCAATTTCCCCCCAAAACCCCAAATTTTCCCCAAAAAAAACCCAAGTTCTTCCACAAAACCTCCAAACCGTCCCCCCAAAATTCCCAATTTCTCCCAAATCCCAGAATTTCCCCCAAAACCCCAAATTTTCCCCCAAAAAAACCCCAAGTTCTTCCACAAAACCTCCAAATCGTCTCCCCAAAACCTCCGATTTCCTCCCAAAATCCCAGAATTTCCCCCAAAACCCCAAATTTTCCCCCAAAAAACCCAAGTTCTTCCACAAAACCTCCAAACCGTCCCCCCAAAACCGCCGATTTCCTCCCAAAATCCCAGAATTTCCCCAAAACCCCAAATTTTACCCCAAAAAACCCCAAGTTCTTCCACAAAACCTCCAAACCGTCCCCCCAAAACTCCCAATTTCCCCCAAAACCCCCAAATTCCCCCCCAAAACCCCAAATTTTCCCCCAAAAAACCCCAAGTTATTCCACAAAACCTCCAAACCGTCCCCCCAAAACCTCCGATTTCCTCCCAAAACCCCCAAATTTCCCCCAAAACCCCAAATTTTCCCCCAAAAAAACCCAAGTTCTTCCACAAAACCTCCAAATCGTCCCCCCAAAACTCCCAATTTCCTCCCAAAATCCCAGAATTTCCCCCAAAACCCCAAATTTTCCCCCCAAAAAACCCAAGTTCTTCCACAAAACCTCCAAATCGTCTCCCCAAAACTCCCAATTTCCTCCCAAAATCCACAAATTTCCCCCAAAACCCCAAATTTTCCCCCCAAGAAAACCCAAGTTCTTCCACAAAACCTCCAAACCGTCCCCCAAAAATTCCCAATTTCCTCCCAAAATCCCAGAATTTCCCCCAAAACCCCAAATTTTCCCCCAAAAAAACCCAAGTTCTTCCACAAAACCTCCAAACCGTCCCCCCAAAATTCCCAATTTCCTCCCAAAATCCCAGAATTTCCCCCAAAACCCCAAATTTTCCCCCAAAAAAACCCCAAGTTCTTCCACAAAACCTCCAAACCGTCCCCCCAAAACTCCCAATTTCCTCCCAAAATCCCAGAATTTCCCCCAAAACCCCAAATTTTCCCCCAAAAAACCCCAAGTTCTTCCACAAAACCTCCAAACCGTCCCCCCAAAACCTCCGATTTCCTCCCAAAATCCCAGAATTTCCCCCAAAACCCCAAATTTTACCCCAAAAAAACCCCAAGTTCTTCCACAAAACCTCCAAACCGTCCCCCAAAAATTCCCAATTTCCTCCCAAAATCCCAGAATTTCCCCCAAAACCCCAAATTTCCCCCAAAAAAACCCCAAGTTCTTCCACAAAACCTCCAAACCGTCCCCCAAAAATTCCCAATTTCCTCCCAAAATCCCAGAATTTCCCCCAAAACCCCAAATTTTCCCCCAAAAAACCCCAAGTTCTTCCACAAAACCTCCAAATTGTCTCCCCAAAACCTCCGATTTCCTCCCAAAATCCCAGAATTTCCCCCAAAACCCCAAATTTTCCCCCAAAAAACCCCAAGTTCTTCCACAAAACCTCCAAACCGTCCCCCCAAAATTCCCAATTTCCTCCCAAAATCCCAGAATTTCCCCCAAAACCCCAAATTTTCCCCCAAAAAAACCCCAAGTTCTTCCACAAAACCTCCAAATCGTCCCCCCAAAACTCCCAATTTCCTCCCAAAATCCCAGAATTTCCCCCAAAACCCCAAATTTCCCCCCAAAAAAACCCAAGTTCTTCCCCAAAACCTCCAAACTGTCCCCCAAAAATTCCCAATTTCCTCCCAAAATCCCAGAATTTCCCCCAAAACCCCAAATTTTCCCCCAAAAAAACCCAAGTTCTTCCACAAAACCTCCAAATCGTCCCCCCAAAACTCCCAATTTCCTCCCAAAATCCCAGAATTTCCCCCAAAACCCCAAATTTTCCCCCAAAAAAACCCAAGTTCTTCCCCAAAACCTCCAAACTGTCCCCCAAAAATTCCCAATTTCCTCCCAAAATCCCAGAATTTCCCCCAAAACCCCAAATTTTCCCCCAAAAAAACCCAAGTTCTTCCACAAAACCTCCAAATCGTCTCCCCAAAACCCCAAATTTCCTCCCAAAATGGCTCCAAGGACCCCCCGTGCCCCCCAAATTCCACCCCCCGTGCCCACCCCGTGCCCACCTTGGCACAGAGCCAGTCCTCGTTGATTTTGGGTTTGGGGTCACTGTAGTGCAGAGACACGCGGTGCCCCAGCAGCGTCAGCCCGGCCTGGGGGCACGGGGGGCATGGCTCAGGAATTGGGGGGCACGGGTCAGGAATTGGGGGGCACGGGGGGGGCATGGGGTCAGGAATTGGGGGGCACATGGGGGGCATGGGTCAGGAATTGGGGGGCACAGGGGGGGCATGGGGTCAGGAATTGGGGGGCACATGGGGGTTGGGGGGCACTGGGGGGCACCAAGATTAGAAATTGGGGGGCACCGGGGGGCACCGGGATGGGGAATTGGGGGGCACACAGGGGGCACGGGGTCAGGAATTGGGGGGCACAGGGGGGGCATGGGATCAGGAATTGGGGGGCACAGGGGGCACGGGTCAGGAATTGGGGGGCATGGGGTCAGGAATTGGAGGGCACGGGTCAGGAATTGGGGGGCACGGCTCAGGAATTGGGGGTCACTGGGGGGGCACGGGTCAGGAATTGGGGGGCACGAGATGGGGAATTGGGGGGCACATGAAATCAGAAATTGGGGGCATGGGTCAGGAATTGGGGGGCACGGGATGGGGAATTGAGGGCATGGGATCAGAAATTGGGGGGCACACGGGGTCAGGGGGCACCGGGGGGCACCAGGATGGGGAACTGGGGGGCACACCGGGGGCACCAGGATCAGAAATTGGGGGGGCACTGGGGGGGCACGAGATCAGGAATTGGGGGCATGGGATCAGGAACTGGGGGGCACAGGGGGGGCACGGCATCAGAAATTGGGGGGCACGAGATGGGGAATTGGGGGGCACTGGGGGGGCACAGCTCAGGAATTGGGGGGCACACGGGGGGCATGGGATCCGGAATTGGGGGGCATTGGATCAGGAATTGGGGGGCACACAGTGGTTGGGGGGCACCGGGGGGCACCAAGATTAGAAACTAGGGGGAACACGGGGGGCACGGGTCAGGAATTGGGGGGCATGGGATGAGGAATTGGGGGGCATGGGATCAGAAATTGGGGGGCACAGAATAGGGAATCGGGGGGCACACGGGGTCAGGGGGCACCGGGATGGGGAATTGGGGGGCACACGGGGGGCATGGGATCAGGAATTGGGGGGCACGGGTCAGGAATTGGGGGGCACAGGGGGCACGGGTCAGGAATTGGGGGGCACGGGTCAGGAATTGGGGGGCATGGGATCAGGAATTGGGGGGCACGGCTCAGGAATTGGGGGGCACGGGTCAGGAATTGGGGGGCACAGGTCAGGAATTGGGGGGCACGGCTCAGGAATTAGGGGGCACACAGGGGGCATGGGTCAGGAATTGGGGGGCACACGAGGGGCACGGGTCAGGAATTGGGGGCACGGCTCAGGAATTGGGGGGCATGGGGTCAGAAATTGGGGGGCACACGGGGGGCATGGGTCAGGAATTGGGGGGCACGGGGGGGCACGGGGTCAGGAATTGGGGGGCACGGCTCAGGAATTGGGGGGCATGGGGTCAGAAATTGGGGGGCACACGGGGGGCACGGGTCAGGAATTGGGGGGCACGGGGGGGCACGGGGTCAGGAATTGGGGGGCACATGGGGTCAGGGGGCACCAAGGGGCACCGGGATGGGGAATTGGGGGGCACAGGGGGGGCACGGGTCAGGAATTGGGGGGCACAGGGGGGGCACGGGTCAGGAATTGGGGGGCACGGCTCAGGAATTGGGGGGCACTGGGGGGGCACTGGTCAGGAATTGGGGGGCACAGGTCAGGAATTGGGGGCCACTGGTGGGGCACGGGTCAGGAATTGGGGGGCACGAGATGGGAAACTGGGGGGCATGGGATGGGGAATTGGGGGGCACAGGGGGGGCATGGGGTCAGGAATTGGGGGGCATGGCTCAGGAATTGGGGGGCACACGGGGGGCATGGGTCAGGAATTGGGGGGCATGGGATCAGAAATTGGGGGGCACACAGGGTCAGGGGGCGCCGGGGGGCACCAGGATGGGGAATTGGGGGGCATACGGGGGGCATGGGGTCAGGAATTGGGGGGCACCCGGGGGTTGAGGGGCACCGGGGGGCACCAAGATTAGAAACTGGGGGGCACACAGGGGGCACGGGTCAGGAATTGGGGGGCATGGGATGGGGAATTGGGGGGCACGAGATGGGGAATTGGGGGGCACATGGAATCAGAAATTGGGGGGCACACGGGGGGCATCAGGATTAGAAATTGGGGGGCACACGGGGGTTGGGGGGCACCGGGGGGCATCAGGATTAGAAACTGGGGGGCACTAGGGCTGGAATTTGGGGGCACCAGTGGGGCACCAGGACACAAATCTGGGGGCACCAAGACATGAAACTGGGGGGCACCAGGATGAGAATCTGGGGGGCACCAGGATGGGAAACTGGGGGGCACCAGGGCTGCAACTGGTGGGCACCATAACGTGAAATTGGGGGGCACCAGGATGGGAAATTGGGGGTACCACTGCTGGAACTGGGGGGGCACCATAACGTGAAACTGGGGGGCACCAGGATGGGAAACTGGGGGGCACCAGGATGGGAAACTGGGGGGCACCAGAATGTGAAACTGGGGGGCACCAGGGGGGCACCAGGAGGGGAAACTTGGGGGTACCATTGCTGGAACTGGGGGGCACCAGGACATAAATCTGGGGGGCACCAGGACTCATTTTGAGAGGCACCAGGGGGGCACCAGGACACGAATTGGGGGCACCAGGACATCAATTGGGGGCACCAAGAGGGCACCAGGACGTATGGCCCAGTAAGCCCCAGTACAGCCCAGTATGGCCCAATACAGATCAGTACAGACCAACAAAAAGCAGCAACCACCCCCAGCCTCTCCCCCATCTGGCTGACCTCGATCCATCTCACCATACCCGGGGAGCCAACAGAGCCACCAGTACAAACCAGTACAAACCAGTACAAACCAGTATAAACCAGTACACATCACTATAAATCACTATAAATCAGTACAAACCACTACAAACCAGTATAAACCAGTATAAAGCAATACAAACCAGTATAAACCAATGCACATCACTAATACAAACCAGTACAAACCAATACAAACCAATATAAACCAGTACACATCATGATAAACCAGTACAAACCAGTAACTTCCCCCGGCCTCTCCCCTACCTGGCTGACCTCCATCCATCTCACCCTACCCTGGGAGCCAACGGAGCCACCAGCATAAACCAGTACAAACCAGTACAAACCAGTATAAACCAGTACAAACCAGGACAAACCAGTACAAACCTGTACAAGCCAGTAAAAAACAGTACAAACCAGGACAAACCAGTACAGACCAGCAAGGCCCAGTACAAACCAGTAAGCCCCCGGCCTCCATCCATCTCACCATGCCCTGGGAGCCAATGGAGCCACCAGCATAAACCAGTACAAACCAGTACAAACCAGTACACACCAGTACGCCCCAGTACAGACCAACACACACCAGTATGGCCCAGTATAAACCAATAACCCCCCCACGGCCCCTCCCCCACCCAACTGGTCTCCATCTCACCACTCCCTGGGAGCCAATGGGGAGACCAGTACAAACCAGTACAAACCAGTACACACCACGATGCCCCAGTACAGACCAGTACAGCCCAGTAACCCCCACGGCCCCTCCCCCACCTGGTTGGCCTCCATCCATCTCACCATGCCCTAGGAGCCAACAAAGCCACCAGTACAAACCAGTACAAACCAGTACAAACCAGTACAAACCAGTGCGAACCAGTGCGAACCAGTGCGAACCAGTACACACCACAGCACCCCAGTACAAACCAGTACAAACCAGTACAGACCAGCACCCCCCACCTGGTTGACCTCCATCCATCTCACCGTGCCCTGGGAGCCAACAAAGCCACCAGTACAAACCAGTACAGACCAGTGTGAACCAATACACACCACAGCGCCCCAGTACAAACCAGTACAAACCAGTACAAACCACAGTGCCCCAGTACAAACCAGTACAAACCAGTACAGACCAGTACAGACCAGCACCCGCCACCTGGTTGACCTCCATCCATCTCACCATGCCCTGGGACCCAATGGCGACACCAGTACAAACCAGTACAAACCAGTACACACCACAGTGCCCCAGTACAAACCAGTACAAACCAGTGCAAACCAGTACGAACCAGTACACACCACAGTGCCCCAGTACAAACCAGTACAGACCAGTACAGACCAGTACCCCCCACCTGGTTGACCTCCATCCATCTCACCATGCCCTGGGAGCCAGCAAAGCCACCAGTACAAACCAGTACAAACCAATACAAACCAGTACACATCACAGCGCCCCAGTACAAACCAATACAAACCAGTACAGACCAGCACCCCCCACCTGGTTGACCTCCATCCATCTCACCATGCCCTGGGAGCAAGCAAAGCCACCAGTACAAACCAGTACGAACCAGTACAAACCAGTACGAATCAGCACACACCACAGTGCCCCAGTACAAACCAGTACAAACCAGTACAAACCAGTACACACCACAGTGCCCCAGTACAAACCAGTACAAACCAGTACCAAACAGTACAAACCAGTATAAACCAGTACAGACTGCTTTATACCGGTTTATACTGGTTTAACCACCTCCCACCTGGTTGACCTCCATCCATCTCACCATGCCCTGGGAGCCAGCAAAGCCACCAGTACAAACCAGTACAAACCAGTACGAACCAGTACAAACCAGTACAAACCAGTACAAACCAATACGAACCAGTACACATCACAGCGCCCCAGTACAAACCAATACAAACCAGTACAGACCAGCACCCCCCACCTGGTTGACCTCCATCCATCTCACCATGCCCTAGAAACCGACAAAGCCACCAGTACAAACCAGTATAAACCAGTACGAATCAGCACACACCACAACGCCCCAGTACAAACCAGTACAAACCAGTACAGACCAGTACAAACCAGCACCCCCCACCTGGTTGGCCTCCATCCATCGCGCTGCCTCCTGCACGTGGTGGAACTCCACGAAGGCGAAGCCGCGGCTCTGACCTGCAAAGGGCCCGGGGGGGTCGGGGAGGGGCACCCATGGGTGCTCCTGGGGGGGGGGGGGGAGGGCACCCGTGGGACCCTTGGGACCCCCAGAGTGGGGAAGGGCACCCATGGGACCCCCGGGGTGGGGAAGGGCACCCATGGGTGCTCCTGGGGAGGGGGGAGGGCACCCGTGGGACCCCCGGGACCCCCAGAGTGGGGAAGGGCACCCATGGGTGCTCCTGGGGAGGGGGGAGGGCACCCATGGGACCCCCGGGGTGGGGAAAGGCACCCAGGGATGCTCCCAGGGTGGGGGGAGAGGGGAGAGCGCCCGTGGGACCCTCGGGACCCCCAGGGTGGGGACAGGGCACCCATGGGTGGTCCTGGGGTGGGGGGGGGAGGGCACCCGTGGGACCCCCAGGGTGGGGATGGGACACATGGGGGGGGAAGGGCACCCAGGGGTGGTCCTGGGACCCCTTGGGATCCCCTGGGGTGGAGACAGGGCACCCATGGGTGGTCCTGGGACCCCCTAAGGAAGGTGGGAGTGGCCTAGGATCACTTTTGGGACCTTTTGGGGACCCCCTGGGGTGGGGAACAGCACCCATGGGTGGTCCTGGGACCCCCCAGGGAAAGTGGGAGTGGCCTGGGATTGCTTTTGGGACCTTTTGGGGACCCCCTGGGGTGGGGGGAGAGCACCCATGGGTGGTCCTGGGACCCCCTAAGGAAGGTTGGAGTGGCCTAGGATCACTTTTGGGACCTTTTGGGGACCCCCTGGGGTGGGGGAGGGCACCCATGGGTGGTCCTGGGACCCCTTGGGTGCTCCTGGGAACCCCCCTGGGGAAGGTGGGAGTGGCCCCAAATTTTGGCACCCCTTGGTTTGGGGACAGGGCACCCATGGGTGGTCCTGGGACCCCCCCCAAAGAAAATGGGAGAGACCCCAAATTTTGGCACCCCTTGGTTTGGGGACAGGGCACCCACGGGTGATGGTAGGACCCCCCAGGGAAGGTGAGAGTGGCCTGGGATGGTTTTTGGGGACCCCCTGGGGTGGGGAAGGGCACCCATGGGTGCTCCTGGGCCTTCTAAAGGTAGGGATGGGAGACCCTCGGCATTCCCTGGGTTGGGTTTGGGCACCCACGGGTGACTCCGAGACTCCTACGGGACCCCCAAGGTGACCTGCGACCTGCTGGGTGCCCCCTAAGCTGAGCTCAGCACCCCTGGGTGCCCCTGGGGAGAGCTCAGGCACCCCTGTGAGCCCCTAGAGATGAGAACAGCACCCCTGGGTGCTCCTAAGGACAAGGCTGGCACCCCTCGGTGCACGTAAAGGGACGATCAGCACCCCTGGGTGCTCCTGAGAATGGCCCTGGTGCTCCTTGAGTCCTGTGCAGCACCCCTGGGTGCCCCTAAAGATGAGACTGACACCCCTGGGTGCCCTGAAAGGTGGGACCAGCACCCCTGGGCGCACCTAAAAATGAGACTGACACCCCTGGGTGTTCCTAAAAATGAGACTGACACCCCTGGGTGCCCTTAAAGATGAGACTGACACCCCTGGGTGCCCTTAAAAGTGAGACCAGCAGCCCTGGGTGCTCCTGAGAATGGCCCTGGTGCCCCCTGAGTCTGGTGCAGCACCCCTGGGTGCCCCTGAAGATGAAACTGACACCCTTGGGTGTTCCTAAAAACGAGACTGACACCCCTGGGTGCTCCTGGGGAAGGAACAGACACCCCTGGGTGCCGTTAAAGACGAAACTGACAGCCCTGGGTGCCCTGAAAGGTGGGACCAGCACCCCTGGGTGCCCCTAAAGATGACACTGACACCCCTGGGTGCTCCTGGGGAAGGGACAGACACCCCTGGGTGCCCTGAAAGGTGGGACCAGCACCCCTGGGTGCCCCTAAAGATGACACTGATGCTCCTGGGTGCTCCTGGAAAAGGGACAGACACCCCTGGGTGCTCCTGAGAATGGCCCTGGTGCTCCTCAAGTCTGGTGCAGCACCCCTGGGTGCTCCTAAAGATGAGACTGACACCCCTGGGTGCTCCTGGGGAAGGAACAGGCACCCCTGGGTGCCCCCTGAGCCTGGTAAAAGCACCCCCGGTGTTCCTGAAGTGGGGACAGGCACCCCTGGGTGCCCCTAAAGATGAGACTGATGCTCCTGGGTGCTCCTGGGGAAGGGACAGACACCCCTGGGTGCCCTTAAAGGTGGGACCAGCACCCCTGGGTGCCCCTGAGAATGGCATCAGCAGCCCTGGGTGCCCCTCAAATGTGGTGCAGCACCCCTGGGTGCTCCTAAAGATGAGATTGACACCCCTGGGTGTCCCTAGGGAAGGAACAGGCACCCCTGGGTGCTCCTAGGGACAAGGCTGGCACCCCTGGGTGCCCCTGAGAATGACATCAGCAGCCCTGGTGCCCCTCGAGTCTGGTGCAGCACCCCTGGGTGCCCCTAAAAGGGAAACTGACACCCCTGGGTGTCCCTAGGGAGGGGACAGGCACCCCTGGGTGCCCCCTAAGCCTGGCACAAGCACCCCTGGGTGCCCTGGAGGAGGAAACAGGCACCCCTGGGTGCCCCTGGGGAACAGGACCAGCACCCCTGGGTGCTCCTAGAGTGAGGACGAGCACCCCTGGGTGCCACCGGTTCCAGCTCAGCACCCCTGGGTGCTCCTAGGGACAAGGTTGGCACCCCTGGGTGCCCCTGGGGATGGCGTCAGCAGCCCTGGTGCCCCTCGTGTCCGGTGCAGCACCCCTGGGTGCTCCTAAAGACGACACTGACACCCCTGGGTGTCCCTGGGGAGGGGACAGGCACCCCTGGGTGCCCCCTAAGCCTGGCACAGGCACCCCTGGGTGCTCCTGGAGTGGGATCAGGCACCCCTGGGTGCCCCTGGGGAGGGGACAAGAAACCTTGGGTGCTTTTGGAAAAAGAATAAGCACCCCTAGGTGCTACTGAAGGTGGAACAAGCACCCCTGGGTGCTCCTAAAGGTGGGATCAGCACCCCTGGGTGCTCCTAAAGGTGGGACCAGCACCCCTGGGTGCTCCTAGGGATGGGATCAGCACCCCTGGGTGCTCCTAGGGGTGGGATCAGCACCCCTGGGTGCTCCTGGGGAAGGCACAGGCATCTCTGGGTGTTGCTAAGAAGGGGATAAGCACCCCTGGGTGCCCCGGGGATGAGATCAGCACCCCTGGGTGCTCCTGAGAAGGTGATAGGCACCCCTGGGTGCTCCCTAAGCCCAGCACAAGCACCCCTGGGTACTCCTAAAAACGGGATCAGCACCCCTGGGTGCTCCTAGGAAAAAGACAAGCACCCCTGGGTGCCCCCTAAGTCCAGGACAAGCACCCCTGGGTACTCCTAAAAACGGGATCAGCACCCCTGGGTGCTCCTAGGGAAAAGACAGGCACCCCTGGGTGCCCCCTAAGCCTGGCAGAAGCACCCCCGGGTGCCCTGGGGAAGAAGATCAGCACCCCTGGGTGTTCCTGGGAAAGGGACAGACAACCTTGGGTGTCCCTAAAGATGGGACCAGCACCCCTGGGTGCTCCTAGGGACAAGGTTGGCACCCCTGGGTGCCCCTGGGGATGGCGTCAGCAGCCCTGGTGCCCCTCGTGTCCGGTGCAGCACCCCTGGGTGCCCCTAAAGATGACACTGACACCCCTGGGTGTCCCTAGGGAGGGGACAGGTACTTCTGGGGGATGCACACGCACCCCTGGGTGCTTCTGGAGAAAGGACAGGCACCCCTGGGTGCCCCTGGGGAAGAGATGAGCACCCCTGGGTGCTCCTGAAGATGGGAACAGCACCCCTGGGTGCTACTGGGGAAGGGACAGGCACCCCTGGGTGCCCCTAGAGACAGGACAGGTACCCCTGGGGAAGGGACAGGCACCCCTGGGTGCCCCTGGGGACAGGACAGGTACCCCTGGGGAAGGGACAGGCACCCCTGGGTGCTCCCTCATCCTGGCAGAAACACCTCTGGGCGCTCCTAGGGAAAAGACAAACATCCCTGGGTACCTCTAAAGGTGGGACGAGCACCCCTAGGTGCTCCTAAGGACAAGGCTGGCACCCCTGGGTGCCCCTGGGGAATAGGACCAACACCCCTGGGTGCCCCTGAGGAATGGACAGGCACCCCTGGGTGCTCCTAAAGATGAGACTGGCACCCCTGGGTGCCCCTGAGGAGGGAACAGGTACCCCTTAGGTGCCTTTGGGAATCACGACCAGCATCCCTGGGTGCCCTTGGGGAGGAGACAGGTGCCCCTGGGGAAGGGACAGACACCCCTGGGTGCCCTTGGGGAGGAGACAGGTAACTCTGGGGAAGGGACAGGCACCCCTGGGTGCCCCTAGGGACAGGACAGGTGCCCCTGGGGAAGGGACAGACACCCCTAGGTGCTCTGGGGAGGGGACAGGACCAGCACCCCTGGGTGCCCCTGGCATGGGCAGGGCACAGATCCAACCCCTCTGAGGGATCCAGGTGCCCCTCACCCTAAAGGGAGCTCAGGTGTGGAGGGAGGGGCTGAGGTATGCAGGGGGAGGGACCCAGGTGAGCAGGGAGGGGCCCAGGTGTGCCCAGGTGATCAGGGAGGGGCCCAGGTGAGCAGGGGGAGGGGCCCAGGTATGCAGGGGGAGGGACCCAGGTGTGCCCAGGTGAGCAGGGGGAGGGGCCCAGGTGTGCCCAGGTGTGCCCAGGTGAGACTCACCTGAGGATTTGTTGCGCATCAGCCGCACCTCCCGGGGCTGCACCCCCTGCGCCTGCAGCTGCGCCCGAATCTGGGGGGACAGAGACCCCACCCACGTCAGGGCGTGGCCCTGGGGGAACACCTGGGGTGGGGCAGGGGGGTGTGGCCATGGGGGAACACCTGGGGTGGGGCAGGGGGCGTGGCCATGAGGGAACACCTGGGGTGGGGCAGGGGGGTGTGGCCATGGGGGAACACCTGGGGTGGGGCAGGGGGGGCGTGGCCATGGGGGAACACCTGGGGTGGGGCAGGGGGGTGTGGCCATGGGGGAACACCTGGGGTGGGGCAGGGGGGTGTGGCCATGGGGGAACACCTGGGGTGGGGCAGGGGGGGCGTGGCCATGGGGGAACACCTGGGGTGGGGCAGGGGGCGTGGCCATGAGGGAACACCTGGGGTGGGGCAGGGGGCGTGGCCATGAGGGAACACCTGGGGTGGGGCAGGTACCAGGGTAGGGGGTGTGGCCATTGTGAACAGGGGCGGGGCCATTGTGAAGGGGGTGGGGCTATCTAGGGCAGGGGGTGGAACCACCCTGAGGGGGTGGAGTCATGTTGGGAGGGGGCGTGGCCATTCTGGATGGGGCAGGGCCATTGTGAAGAGGGACGGGGCCATCTTGGGTAGGGGGCGGGGCCATCCTGGAAGGGGTGGAGCCACATCGGGCAGGGGTGGGGCCATTGTGAAGGGGGAGGGGCCATCCTGGAGAGCATTAAGCCACATTGGGCAGGGGTGGGGCCATTGTAAAGGGGGCGGGGCCATCCTGGAGGGGGTGGAGCCACACCAGGCAGGGGGCAGGGCCATCCTGGAGGGGGTGGAGCCACACCAGGCAGGGGGCGGGGCCATGCCGGGTAGAGGGCGAGGCTACTGTGAAGAGGAACAGCACCATTGTGAAGAGGGGCGGGGCCACCTCGGGCAGGGGGCGTGGCCAGCGCAGCTGGGGGCGGGGCTCACATCGTTCTCGGTGGCCGCCTGCGGCAGCATCCGCAGCATGACGATGGTGCTGGCGCGCGGCTCCTCCTCGGGGCCCTCCCGGTAATCCTGGTCCCGGTAATCGCCGTCGGCACCGAACGGCAGCGCCGGGGCCGCCGGGGGGTCCCGGGGAGGCTCCCGGGGTGGGTCCCGCTTCCGGGAGGGCTCCGTGCCCTCGTAGGACGCCTGGGAAGGAGGAGGGGGGTGTGGGAGGGGTCCCAGCGCCCACTGCGGGGTGACCCCTCCTTGGCAACTGACACCCACCTGAGGGGGGGTCCCGGCAGCGGGGGGTCCCTCCGGAGGGCCCCCGTAGCCGCGATAGTCCATGTCGCGATAGTCGTGGTCTCGTTGGGTGCGGGAGCCGTCCTCGGGCGGGGGTGGGGCTCCCCCGTAACGCCCTGTCCGGTCCCCACGGCCACCCCTGGGGAGGGGAGGGGTCAGGGAGGCCCCAGGGGTCCCCCACGCCTTCACCCCGAGCCCTTGAGGGTCCCCAAAACCCTCACTGCCCTCAGTAGTCCCCAGTGCCATAATTCTTCTAAGGAAACCCTAAGTGTTCCCTCCCCCCACACGATCCCAAAATGTGGCTTCACACATTTGTCCCCAGGGTCACCTCGCCCTCTTCCGAGTCCCCAAAACGTCAAGTTTCTTTTCCGAAATGTCCCCTGAGGGCTCCTTAAATGTCCCAAGTCCCCAGTTTTGGGGTCCCCCATACTCCCCCTACCTTCGCTCGTACTCCATGGTGCCAGCACCTGTGAGGGCAGCAAGTGGTCAGACTGGGAGAAACTGGGGCTCACCAGAAAGGATTGGGTTTAACTGGGAGAAATCTGAATGAACTGGGAAACCCTAAGACGAACTGGAACAGACACTTGAAAATTCTGTGACAAACAAAGAGGCCCAAAGTGATAATGGAGGAGAAACTAAGACAGCAATGGGATGAATTAGGGGTGATGGGAATCTGTACCGTGAACGAGCACGCCCCGCCCCCTAATTAGCATGAAAATCACCGCCCCCTGATTAGCATGTAATTCATCGCCTCCTAATTAGCATGCAAGTATCCTTCCTCCGGCACGTCCCAGCCCCGCCCTCACACCCTCACGCCCTCACACCCCCTCCCTCAGAAACCCGCCTGCACGGGGAGTTCGGTCAGCCCCGCCCCTCCCGGTCAGCCCCACCCCATCCCCGTTAACCCCGCCCCTCCCGGTCACCCCCGTCCCTCCCCACAGTCCCCGCCCCGACCGGTCTGCCCCGCCCCTCCCGGTCAGCCTCGACCTTCCCGCACGACACCGCCACAGCCGCCGCCGCTGCCGAGCACCAAAATGGCGGCGCCGATCCCGCTCAGCCCGGCCCGGCCCGCGCGCCCGCCCCCGCCGCGCTCCCATTGGTCTAGACGCCCGCCAATCTGCAGAGCCCTCATTCTTATTGGTTCATACTGCAGAGGGGGCGGGGCGGTGCTGCGGCAGGCTTTGATTGGCTGCGGCGCAAACCTGGGCGGGGCCATCATAGGAGAAGGGGGTGGGACAAGGCCAGTGCCGCGTTGTGATTGGCTGTGCCGCGCGAGGGCGGGACAAAGCGCCGATGCCCATTGGCGATTGGCCAGACCGACCGGAACAGGCGGGGCAAAGCGCCGGGGAAAGATGGCGGCGCTGGCGCGGGCGCTCCGGGCGCTCCGGGCACTGCCCGTCGGGGCGCGGGGCCGCTCGGCAGGGTCTCCCGGGGCTGTGGCGCTGCCGCGGCCGCTCGGAGCCGACGCGCACGAAGAAGAGCCGATGCTGGTGGCGCAGAGGAAGGTGGGCGGCCAAGGGCAAAGGGAGAGGGGCGGGGTGTGTGGGGATGATGGTTGGGCGTGGTCTGCGGGGGTGGGGCTGCGGGGGCGGAGCTTTAGTGAGGGTTTAATGTCGGCAGAATGCTAAATGGGCGTGGTCTCGTAGAAATGGGCGTGGTTTCGCTTTTGTGGGCGGGGTTCAGTGGGTGTGGCTATATTGGGGGCGGGGTTTCAGCTCAGTGGCGCTTAACGGATGGGCGGGGCTTGTGGCGAGGGGCGTGGCCTGTCTGAATTAGGGGAGGGGGACACACCTGGGGGTCTCTGACCGTGGCTCGGGGAGCGGGAGGGACTCAGGCGGGGGTCCCTGGGGTGGAGCGGGGGGCTCAGCAGGACCCTCTCTCCCCGTGCCCAGAACCCCGACTACCATGGCTTCTCGGCCGACCCCGACGCCGACGTGCTGAACATGCGCGCCGCCTTCCTGGCCGGGATCTCCATCGCCGTCATCCTCGGCTCTGTGTTCGTGCACTACCTGCCCGACTACGGGTCCGTGAGTGGGGGGCTCCCACCCGGGAAACACCCCCAGGGGAAAGGGGGGAGGGGGCGGCCCAGACGGAGCTTGTGGGGAACGTATGGGGGAGGCTCCCAGTTGTGCTTTTGGATTCTACAAAAGCTCATGAGGGGGGTCTGGGGGGTCTGGGGGTACGGTAGGGACCTCCTGGGACTTCTATAAGAGCCTCCAAGGGAATTTGGGGGCCACTGAGAGCCCCTCTGGAGCCCACGGGGCTCTGTATGAGTCCTTTGAGGGGTCTGGGCTCTCTAGGAGGGTCTATAGGAGCCCATGGGGGAGTCCAGGGTGCCATAGGGGGCTGGGGGAGGATCTATGGGGAGCCTGTGAGAGGATTTAGGGGGTACAGAGCCCTGTAGAGGTTATGGGGGGGCTATAGATGGCTGGGGGGGCTATTGGGGGTTAGGATGGACTCTGTGGGGAGCTCTGGGGAGTTATAGGAACACCTAGGCCCTTGAGGGGGGAGGAAGTTGGGCACCTGGCAGAGGGTTTGGGATCCCAGGGATGTGGGGGACCTGAGTGGGGGTCACCTGCCTGACCCCTGACCCCTCCCCGCAGGCTGCAGCAGTGGGCCCGGCGCGAGGCCGAGCTCCAGGTGCAGGATCGGGAGCGCCGGGGGCTGCCCCTGCTCACCTCCAACTACTACAACCCCGCACGCCTCTCCCTGCCCCCGCCGGAGTGACCCCTGGACCCCCGACTGCCCCCCAAGAGCGACCTGGGACCCCCCCCGATAATCTCCGGGGTCCCCACTGTTCGCTGTCGGTTATTGAATAAAGTTTTGCGTCTCCCAAAATCGCGGCCTGGGATTATTATTTTGAGGGGGAGGACAAAATGGACTACATCTCCCAGCGGCCCTTGCGGCCACGTGACGTCATCCGGCGGCGATCACGCGGTCGTGCTATGGCGCCTTGGTCGCCCCCACCCCTCCCGTGCGCCCCTGTAGTCTTTCCGTGGGCCCCGATTGCCCCTCCCAGCCCCACAGAATCTGTCACCGGGCCCCTATAGGGCTCTATAGGTACCTGCGGGGCTCCCCACACTCCCCTTGGGCTGACGCTGGTCCTCCATAACCCCCTCCGGTCCTCCACACGCCCCTATGTGTCTCCCCTATAGCCTCCCCACACTCTCCAGGGCCTCCTTAGAGCTCTGTAGGTTTCTGTATTAACTCAGAAACCCCCCCGACCCCAATAAAAATTCCTTTAATTTCTGGTTTTTATCGTAGCTTTTCATAGACCAACGTAACACGAAATGCAGGTTTTTGTATGTGTTCATATGTTACTTGCGACTTTAGAGAACTTCGTTATAGGTTCCTATAACCCCACGCAAACTCCTTTGGGGTCCCTGTATCCATTCCTAGGCCCCTATACCCCCCCCACGGCCCCTATATCCTCCCGACGAGCCCCTATATTCCCCCATAATCCCCCGTGCTCCGCCCTTTCCAGCCCCGTGTCCCTTCCCGGCCGCCGTCGGGGCGGCGCGCGCCGTGCCGTGTGACGTAAGCCGCGCTGCGTCAGTCCGTACGCACGCAGGGGGCGGGGCCTGTCCATCCGGGCCCTGCGGCAGGAAGAGGGCGTGGCCAGCCGGGGCGCGCCCGCCCAATCCCTGCGTCGGGTGAGGCGGGGAGGGAGGGGGCGGGCGGTGGCGGGAGGCGGCGACCAATAGGCGCTCAGCGCCGGGCGGAGCTGACCAATGGGAGAGCGAGGTGGGCGGGGCCGGTCGCGGGCAGGGAGGGGGCGGCGGGTGGCAGCGGCCGCGGCCGCCATCTTGTCGCGGAGGAGCCGAGCGGAGCGGGCGGGACCCGGCGGCGGGGCCTGGACAGCGACATTGGTGCGGAGCCTGGGGGGATCCCGGGGGGGTCTCGGGAAGTGTCCCGGCCTGGGGGGTCGCTGGGGGGAGGTCCCGGGGCGGCCGAGTCCGGTCCCGGCCTGGGGGAGCCGGCTTCGGGCCTGAGGAGGGCGGGGAAGGCTGTGAGGGGGAACCGGCCCCTCCCCGGGGACCCCCAGGACGGGGAACTCGGGCCAGCACTGGGACTCCCCCTCAGGGACCCCCGGGACTGGGAAAGCCCCCCCAGCTGATGGGGAACGCCCCCAATGGGACCCCCGGGACTGGGACCCCCCGGTTAATGGGAATCCCCGCAGAGGGGGTCCCCGAGACCGGGATTCCCCTCAGGGATGGGACCCCCGGAGTGGGACCCCCGGGACCCCCCCGGGCCGCTCGGGGCTGGGGGGCGGTGCACCGCCACCGGGGGGTGGTGGCCGTGTGGTTTGGTGTCCCCCGCTACCCCTTAGTGCCACCCTTCTGTCCCCCGGTGTCCCCAAGTGTCCCTCTCCACCCTTCAGCGTCATCCACTGTGCCTCTCCTTCCCTTGGTGTCCCCCAGTGTCACCGTGTCCATCCCTGGTGTCCCTCGGTGTCACCTGCTGTCGCACCTGGTGTCCCCGCCCATGACCTCGTTTATCTCGGTCACCCTCTCCATCTCTGGTGTCACCATTTCCTTTCCTGGTGTCACCTGGTGTCCGGCCTGGTGTCACCCTCTCCATCCCTAGTGTCACTTGGTGCCACCCTTCAGCCTGTGGTGTCACCTGGTGTCACCCCACATCACCCTCTCCATCCCTGGTGTCACCTGGTGTCACTCTCTCCATCCCTGGTGTCACCTGGTGTCCGGCCTGGTGTCACTCTCCATCCCTAGTGTCACTTGGTGCCACCCTTCAGCCTGTGGTGTCACCTGGTGTCACCCCACATCACCCTCTCCATCTCTGGTGTCACCTGGTGTCCTGTTTGTTGTCACTCTCTCCATCCCTAGTGTCACCTGGTGTCTTGTTTGGTGTCACCCGGTGCCACTCTCCATCCCTGGTGTCACCTGGTGTCACTCTGTCCACCTCTGGTGTCACCTGGTGCCACCTTCCATTCCGTGGTGTCACCTGCTGTCCTGCCTGGTGTCACTCTCTTTATCCCTGGTGTCACTTGGTGCCACTCTCTCTGTCCGTGGTGTCACCCTACATCACTCTCTCATCCTTGGTGTCACCTGGTGTCCTGCCTGGTGTCACCCGCTCCGTCCCTGGTGTCACCTGGTGCCACCCTTCAGCCTGTGGTGTCACCTGGTGTCACTCTACATTACTTTTTCTATGTCTGGTGTCACTTCCTGTCACTCTACATCACCTTCTCTGTACTTGGGGTCACCTGGTGTCACTTGGTGCCACCCTCCTTCCCGTAGTGTCACCTGGTGTTCTCTACATCACTCTCTCCATCCCTGGTGTCACCTGGTGCCACTCTCCATCCCATGGTGTCACCTGGTGTCACTCTACATCGCTCTCTTTATCTCTAGTGTCACCTGGTGTCCAGCTTGGTGTCACCCTTTCCGTCCCTGGTGTCACCTGGTGTCACCCTACATCATTCTCTCCATCCCTGGTGTCACCTGGTGTCCTGCCTGGTGTCACCCTCTCCGTCCCTGGTGTCACCCTACGTCACTCTCTCTGTCCCTAGTGTCACCTGGTGTCACCCTTCATCCCGTGGTGTCACCTGGTGTCACTCTACATCCCCCTCTCTGTCCCTGATGTCCCCGCATGTCCCTCAGTGCCACCTCACATCCTGCTCCGGTGTCATTCCTTGTCCCTGATGCCACTCTGTGTCCTGTCATCACCCCGTGTGTCACTGTGTCACCTCAGGTCACCTCAGGTGTCACCTCTTGCTCCCAGTGTCGCTCCCAGTGTCCCCTTGTCCCCACACGTCCAGCCCCCCGCTGTCCCTGCTGCTGTCCCCATGTCACTGTGGCTGGCTTCTGTCCCTAAATGTCCCCAAAGGTCCATTTCCCTGCTGTCCCCTGTCCCCAGCTGTCCCCTGATCCTGTCCCCAGCTGTCCCTTGACTGTGTCCTTGTCCCTTGCTGTCCCTTGATCCCATCCTTGTCCTCTGACTCTGTCCTTGTCCCCAGATGTCCTTTGACCCCATCCTTGTCCCTTGCTGTCTCTTGCTGTTCGTTGATCCCATCCTTGTCCCCTGACGGCGTCCTTGTCCCCTGACCCTGTCCTTGTCCCTAGCTGTCCCCTGACCCTGTCCTTGTCCCCTGATCCTGTTTGTGTCCCCAGCTGTCCCCTGATGGTGTCCTTGTCCCCAGCTGTCCTCTGACCCTCTCCTTGTCCCCAGCTGTCCCCTGACTGTGTCTCTGTCCCCTGACAGTGTCCTTGTCCCCTGACCCCATTCCTGTCCCCAGCTGTCCCCTGACCCTGTCCCCATCCCCAGCTGTCCCATGACGGTGTCTTTGTCCCCAGATGTCCCCTGACCCCATCCTTGTCCCCTGCTGTCCCCTGACTCCATCCCTGTCCCCAGCTGTCCCCTGACAGTGTCCTTGTCCCCTGACAGTGTCCCTGTCCCCTGCTCTCCCCTGACAGTGTCCCTGTCCCCAGCTGTCCCCTGATGGTGTCCCCTGACCCCATCCTTGTCCTCTGGTGTCCCCTGATGGTGTCCTTGTCCCCTGCTGTCCCCTGACCCTGTCCTTCTCCCCAGATGTCCCCTGACCCTGTCCCCCGCTGTCCCCTGACCCTGTCCCTGTCCCCAGATGTCCCCTGACCCTGTCCTTGTCCCCTGTCCCTGTCCCCTGCTGTCCCCTGACCCCATCCTTGTCCCCAGCTGTCCCCTGTCCCTGTCCCCCGCTGTCCCCTGTCCCTGTCCCCTGACCCTGTCCCTGTCCCCTGACCCTGTCCCCCGCTGTCCCCTGACGCTGTCCCTGTCCCCTGACGCTGTCCCTGTCCCTGACAGATGTCCAGCTCCCCGCTGTCGAAGAAGCGCCGCGTCTCTGGGTCTGAGCCACCGACGGGCTCCAGCCGTGCCCCCGCCCCCGCCGTGTCCCCCAGCGTCACCCCCACCAACGTGAGTGCCACCCCCGGCGGCCTTGGCACCTCTTTGGCACAGCCTGGCACCGTTCCGGTGTCACTGTCACCTCTGTGGCTCTCAGAGCTGCACCCACGGTCCCTCGATGTCACCTGAGCGCCTTTGGCTCCTGGGGGTGACGTGTCCCCCGATGTCCCCCCCGTAATTAATTTCCTGATGACACTTGGGTGTCGTTTCTGTCCCTTGGGGGGTCTCTTTGAAATGTCCCCAGTGTCCCCAAAGTCCCCAGAGTCCCCAAAGTCCCCAATGTCCTCAAAGTCCCCAGTGTCCCCAAAGTCCCCAGAGTCCCCAAAGTCCCTAATGTCCCCAAAGTCCCCAATGTCCTCAAAGTCCCCAGAGTCCCCAAAGTCCCCAATGTCCCCAAATTTTCACTCATAATTAATTTGCTAATGATATTTGGCTGTCATTTGCTGTCCCTTGGGGTTTTTCTTTGAAATGTCCCCAATGTCCCCAATGTCTTCCTCATAAATAATTCGCTAATGACACTTGGCTGTCATTTGTTGTTCCTTGGGGTCGCTCTGAAATGTCCCCAATGTCCCCAAAGTCCCAAATGCCTCCAATGTCCCCAAAATCCCCAATGTCCCCTAAGTCCCCAGAGTCCCCAAAGTCCCCAAAGTCCCCAGAGTCCCCAATGTGCCCAAAGTCCCCAAAGTCCCCGAAGTCCCCAACGTCCCCAGAGTCCCCAAAGTCCCCAATGTCCCCAAAGTCCCCAATGTCCCCAACAGCCCCAAAATCCCCAATGTCCCCAATATCCCTGAAGTCCCCAGAGTCCCTGATGTCCCCAATGTCCCCCACCACACTCAGTGTCACCCCAGGGTGTCACCTGTTCCCTCAGACTGACACACCCCCCCGCCCCCGGTGCCACCCTTGGGGGGGTCTCAATGCCCACCCCAGCCCCGGTGCCACCCCCGTGGTGCCACCCCCGTGGTGCCACCCCCGTGTCCCCCCCGGTGACGCTGCTGTCCCCGCGTGTCCCCAGGGAATGGCGAAGAACGGGGCCGAGGCCGAGATCGATGAGGGGCTCTACTCCCGCCAGCTGTGAGTGATTTGGGGGTTCCTGGGAGGGTTTGGGGGTCCCCAGGGGAATTTTGGGGGGCACCGGGGGGGTTTGGGGTCCCCAGGGGAAGTTTGGGGGTCCCAGGGGAAGTGTGGCAGTCCCCAGGAGAGATTTGGGGGTCCCCAGGGGAGGTTTGGGGCTCCCCAGGGGAAATTCGGGGTCCCTAGGGGAGGTTTGAGGGTCCCCAGGGGAATTTTGGGGGTCCCCGGGAGAGGTTTGGAGGTCCCCAGGGGAATTTTGGGGCTCCCCAGGGGAAATTCAGGGTCCCTAGGGGAGGTTTGGGGGTCCCCAGGGGAATTTTGGGGGTCCCCAGGGGAAGATTTGGGGGTCCCCAGATGAGGTTTGGGAGTCCCCAGGTGAGGTTTGGGGTCCCCAGGGGAAGTTTGGGGGTCCCACGGGAAGTGTGGCAGTCCCCAGGAGAGATTTGGGGGTCCCCAGGGGAGGTTTGGAGGTTCCCAGGGGACATTTGGGAGGCACCAGGGGGGTTTGGGGTCCCCAGGAGAAGTTTGGGGGTCCCTAGGGGAGGTTTGGGGGTCCCCAGAGGGTTTGGGGTTCCCCAGGGGAAGATTTGGGGTCCCCAGGGGAATTTTGGGGGCCCCCAGGAGAAGATTTGGGGGTCCCCAGGTGAAGTTTGGGGTCCCCAGGAGAGGTTTGGGGTTCCCCAGGGGAACTTTGGGGGTCCCCAGGGGAAATTTGGGGGTCCCCAGGGGGGCTAGGGGTCCCCAGGAGAAGTTTGGGGGTCCCCAGGGGAATTTTGGGGGTCCCTGGGGGGGGCTAGGGGTCCCCAGGAGAGGTTTGGGGGTCCCCAGGGGAGATCTTGGGGTCCCCAGGGGAAGATCTGTTGTCCCCAGCGGAATTTTGGGGGTCCCCAGGGGAGCTTCGGGGGTCCCCAGGGGAGATTTGGAGGTTCCCAGAGGGTTTGGGGGCCCCCAGAGGAAGTTTGGGGTTCCCCAGGGGAGGTTTGGGGGTCCCCAGGGAAAGATTTGGGGTCCCCAGGGGAGGTTTGGGGTCCCCAGGAGGGGTTTGAGGGTCCCTGGGGGGGGTTTGGGGAATTTTGGGGGTCCCCAGGAGAGGTTTGAGGGTCCCCAGGGGAATTTTGGGGGTCCTCAGGGAGCTTTGGGGGTCCCCAGGGGAACTTTGGGGGTCCCCAAGTGAAATTTGGGGGTCCCTGGGGGAGGTTTGGGGTCCCCAGGTGAAGTTTGGGGGTCCCCAGGGGAATTTTGGGGGTCCCTAAGGGAAATTTGGGGTCCCAGGGGAAATTTGGGGGTCCCCAGGGGGTTTGGGGGTCCCTATGGATTATGTGGTCCCTAGGGATTTGGGTCTCTTTTCAAATTTGGGATTTTCACAAATTCAGATCTCAATCCCTATGGATTTGGGGGTTCCCCCTGAATTTTTGGGGTCCCCCCCACCCCATTTTTTCATTTTTGGGAGTTTGGGATTACTTCCAAAGGGGTTTGGGTGTCCCTGGGGTTTGGGGTCTCTTTTCAAATTTGGGATTTTTATCAACTCAGGTTTTAATCCCTATGGATTTGGGGGTTCCCCCTGAATTTTTAGGCTCTCCCCACTAAATTTTCAGGGTCCCCCACCCCATTTTTCTCCCCCAGGGAGTTTGGGATCCCTTCCAGAGAGTTTGGGTGTCCCCACGGATCGGGGTCTCTTTTCAAATTTGGGATTTTCACAAACTCTGACCTCAATCCCTATGGATTTGGGGGTTCCCCCTGAATTTTTGGGCTCTCCACACTCAATTTTTGGGGTCCCCCCACCCCATTTTTCACCCCCAGGAGTTTTGGGATCCCTTCCAGAAAGATTTGGGCGTCCCCATGCTCTGGGGGATGTGCCTATGTATTAGGATCTCTTCTCAAATTCAAAATTTTTACGATCTCATATCTCAATCCCTATGGATTTGGGGATTCCCACTGAATTTTTGGGTTCTCCCCACTGAATTTTTGGGGTCCCCCCACCCCATTTTTCCACCCCCCAGGAGTTTTGGGATCCCTTCCAGAGAGATTTGGGTGTCCCCATGCTCTGGGGCATGTCCCTATGAATTAGGGTCTCTTTTCAAATTTGGGATTTTCACAAACTCAGATCTCAATCCCTATGGATTTGGGGGTTCCCCCTGAATTTTTGGGCTCTCCATACTCAATTTTTGGGGTCCCCCCACCCCATTTTTCACCCCCAGGAGTTTTGGGATCCCTTCCAGAAAGATTTGGGCGTCCCCATGCTCTGGGGGATGTGCCTATGTATTAGGATCTCTTCTCAAATTCAAAATTTTTACGATCTCATATCTCAATCCCTATGGATTTGGGGATTCCCACTGAATTTTTGGGCTCTCCCCACTGAATTTTTGGGGTCCCCCCACCCCATTTTTCACCCCCAGGGGTTTTGGCATCTCTTCCAGTGGCTTTGAGTGTCCCTAGGGTTTGGGGTTTCTTCTCAAATTTGGGATTTTCACAAACTCAGATCTCAATCCCTATGGATTTGGGGGTTCCCCCTGAATTTTTGGGCTCTCCCCACTCAATTTTCGGGGTCCCCCCACCCCATTTTCACCCCCAGGGGTTTTGGCATCTCTTCCAGTGGCTTTGAGTGTCCCTAGGGTTTGGGGTTTCTTCTCAAATTTGGGATTTTCACAAACTCTGACCTCAATCCCTATGGATTTGGGGGTTCCCCCTGAATTTTTGGGTTCTCCCCACTGAATTTTTGGGGTCCCCCCACCCCATTTTTCACCCCCAGGAGTTTTGGGATCCCTTCCAGAAAGATTTGGGCGTCCCCACACACTGGGGCATGTCCCTATGAATTAAGGTCTTTTTTCAAATTTGGGATTTTCACAAACTCAGGTCTCAATCCCTATAGATTTGGGGGTTCCCCCTGAATTTTTGGGCTCTCCACACTCAATTTTTGGGGTCCCCCCACCCCATTTTTCACCCCCAGGAGTTTTGGGATCCCTTCCAGAAAGATTTGGGCGTCCCCATGCACTGGGGGATGTGCCTATGTATTAGGATCTCTTCTCAAATTCAAAATTTTTATGATCTCATATCTCAATCCCTATAGATTTGGGGATTCCCACTGAATTTTTGGGCTCTCCCCACCGAATTTTTGGGGTCCCCCCACCCCATTTTTCACCCCCAGGAGTTTTGGGATCCCTTCCAGAAAGATTTGGGCGTCCCCATGCACTGGGGGATGTGCCTATGTATTAGGATCTCTTCTCAAATTCAAAATTTTTACGATCTCATATCTCAATCCCTATGGATTTGGGGGTTCCCCCTGAATTTTTGGGTTCTCCCCACTGAATTTTTGGGGTCCCCCCACCCCATTTTTCCCCCCCAGGTACGTGCTGGGCCACGAGGCCATGAAACGCATGCAGACCTCCAACGTTTTGGTCTCGGGGCTGCGCGGCCTCGGCGTCGAAGTGGCCAAAAATCTCATCCTGGGGGGAGTCAAATCTGTCACCCTGCACGACCCCCACGAGGCCACCTGGACCGACCTGGCCTCCCAGGTGAGCAATTCGGGGAAAAATTCGGGGAAAAATTTGGGGGTTTTGGGTTTTTTGGGGTGTCAGGACCCTCTAATCCTTAATTTTCCTCTCTCCCGTGGTTCTGCCTGCAGGAGAAGGACATGGGTTTTTTTGGGGGGGGATTTTTTTGGGTTTTTTGGGTTCTTTTGGGGTGTCAGGACTCCCCTAATTCTCAATTTCTCTCCATCCTAGTTCTACCTGCGGGAGGAGGACGTGGGGTTTTCGGGGTTTTTTTGGCTTTTTTGTGGGGGATTTTTTGAGGGGGGATTTTTTGGGGTTTTTTTTGTTTAGGTTTGGGGTTTTTTGGGGTGACAGGACTTTCTAATCCTCAATTTTCCCCATCCCAGTTCTATCTGCAGGAGGAGGACGTGGGGTTTGGGGGGTTTTTAGCTTTTTGGGGGGGATTTTTTGGGGTTTTTTGGGTTCTTTTGGGGTGTCAGGACTTTCTAATCCTCAATTTTCCTCTCTCCCGCGGTTCTGCCTGCAGGAGGAGGACGTGGGTTTTTTGGGGGTGTTTAGCTTTTTTGGGGAGGATTTTTTGGGGTTTTTTGGGGGTTTTTTGGGGTGTCAGGACCCCCCTAATTCTCAATTTTCCCCTCTCCGCCAGTCCTACCTGTGGGAGGAGAACGTGGGTTTTTGGGGGGTTTTAGCTTTTTTGGGGGGGATTTTTTTGGGGTTTTTTTGGGATGTCAGGACCTTCTAATCCTCAATTTTTCTCTCTCCCGCGGTTCTGTCTGTGGGAGGAGGACGTGGGGTTTTTGGGGGTTTTTAGCTTTTTTGGGGAGGGGATTTTTTGGGGGATTTTTTGGTGGTTTTTTGGGTGTCAGGGCCTCCTAATCCTCAATTTCCCCCATCCCAGTTCTACCTGCGGGATGAAAACGTGGGTTTTTGAGGGTTTTTTTTGCTTTTTTCGGGGGGATTTTTTGTTTTGTTTTTTGGGGATTTTTAGCATTTTTTGTGGTTTTTTGGGGTGTCAGGACTTTCTAATCTTCAATTTCCCCCGTCCCAGTTCCACCTGTGTGAGGAGAACGTGTGTTTTTTGAGGGGTTTTTTTGCTTTTTTCGGGGGAATTTTTTTTTTGTTTTTTTTCGGGGATTTTTGGGTTTTTTGGGGTTCCAGCTCCCCTAATCCTCAATTTCCCCCATCCCAGTTCTACCTGCGGGAGGAGGACGTGGGGCGGAGCCGCGCGGAGGCGTCGCTGCCGCGCCTGGCCGAGCTCAACTCCTACGTGGCCGTGAGCAGCACCAGAGAGCCCCTGAGCCACGAGCTGCTGGGAGCCTTCCAGGTGAGCCGGGGGACAGGTGGGACCCCCGAGGGGTGGGTGGGACCCTCAGGGGACAGGTGAGACCCTCAGGGGGTGGGTGGGACCCTCAGGGGACAGGTGGGACTCTTAGGGGCAGGTGGGACCCTCAGGGGACAGGTGAGACCCTCAGGGGACAGGTGAGATCCTCAGGGGACAGGTGGGACCCCCGGGGGTGGTTGAGACCCTCAGGGGACAGGTGGGACTCTCAGGAGCTGCTGGGCACCTTCCAGGTGAGCTGGGGACAGGTGAGACCCCCGGGGGTGGGTGAGACCCTCGGGAGACAGGTGGGACCCCTGGGGGACAGGTGAGACCCTCAGGGGACAGGTGAGACCCTCATGGGGCAGGTGGGACCCTCAGGGACAGGTGGGACCTTTGGGGACAGGTGGGACCCCCAGGAGCTGCTGGGAGCCTTCCAGGTGAGTGTGACAGGTGGGACCCCCAGGGGTTGGGTAGGACCCCCACGAGCTGCTGACCACTTGCAGGTGAGCTGGGCAGGGGTGGGGCTTTCTGGGAATAGGTGAGACCCTCAGGAGCTGCTGGGAACCTTCCAGGTAACCTGGGTACAGTGTGATCCTCGGGGGCAGGTGTGCCCCCTCAGCCAGGTGTGTGCCCAGCTTGCCCAGCTGGTAGCCCAGGTGTGTACCCAGGTAGCCCAGGTGGTTACCCAGGTAGCCCAGCTGGTAGCCCAGGTTGCCCAGGTGTGTGTCCAGGTAGCCCAGGTGGGTTCCCAGGTTGCCCAGGTGTGTACCCAGGTGGTTGCCCAGGTAGCTCAGCTGGTGCCCAGGTAGCCCAGGTGGTTGCTCAGGTAGCCCAGGTAGCCCATCTGGTAGCCCAGGTGACTCAGGTGTGTGCCCAGGTTTCCCAGGTGTGTGCCCAGGTAGCCCAGGTGCGTGCCCAGGTGTGTGCCCAGGTGAGTGCCCAGGTGAGTGCCCACGTTGCCCAGGTGTGTGCCCAGGTGTGTGCCCAGGTAGCCCAGGTGGGTGCCCAGGTAGCCCAGGTGAGTGCCCAGGTGAGTGCCCAGGTGAGTGCCCACGTTGCCCAGGTGTGTGCCCAGGTGTGTGCCCAGGTAGCCCAGGTGTGTGCCCAGGTGAGTGCCTAGGTGCATGCCCAGGTGTGTGCCCAGGTGCATGCCCAGGTGAGGGCCCAGGTGTGTGCCCAGGTGAGTGCCCAGGTAGCTCGGGTGTATGCCCAGGTGTGTGCCCAGGTGAGTGCCCAGGTGTTTCCCCCCAGGTGGTGGTGCTGACCAACTCGCCCCTGGAGGAGCAGCTCTGGGTCGGTGACTTCTGCCACAGCCACGGCATCAAACTGGTGGTGGCCGACACCCGGGGGCTCTTCGGGTGAGGAGGGGTCCTGGGGGGTCTTTGGGGGTCCTGGGGGATTCTCAGGGGGTTTTGGGGGTTCCTGGGGGGGCTTTGGGGGGTTCTGGGGGAGTTTGGGGGGAATTGGGGGGGTTTTGGGGGTCCTGCCACCACCACAGCATCGAACTGGTGGTGGCTGACGCCTGGGGGCTCTTTGGGTGAGGAGGGGTCCGAGAGGGGTCTTGGGGGTCTTTGGGGATCCTGGGGGGTCTTTGGGGGTCCTGGGGGGGATTGGGGGATCCTGGGAGGCCTTTGGGGGTGCTGGGGGGTCCTCAGGGGGATCTTGGGGGGGATTGGGGGGATCCTGGGAAGATTCTCAGGGGTCTTGGGGGGTCCTCAGGGGGTCCTGGGGGTTTTTGGGGTTGGGGGTTTTTATTGTGGGGTGGTTTTGGGGTTTTTGGGGTTCGTGATTTTTTTCCGGGGGGTCGTTTTTGGGGCTCAGGGTTTTTATGGGGCGGTCCTTTTTGGGATTTTGCGATTCGGCATTTTTTGGGGGGGGGTCCTGGGGGGTTTTTGGGATTCAGGGATTTTTGGGGGGGGTCGTTTTTGGGGTCCCCCGCTGACCCCTCCCCCACAGGCAGCTGTTCTGTGACTTTGGGGACGACATGGTGGTGACAGACCCCAACGGGGAACAGCCGCTCAGCGCCATGGTTTCCATGGTAACCAAGGTACGGACCCCCGGGTGTCCCCAAGGGGGGAGGGACATCACTCGGTGCCACCTGTGTGTCCCCAAGGGGGTGATGTCACTCAGTGTCCCTTGTGTGTCCCCAAGGGGGGGGGGACAGCACTCAGTGCCACCTGTGTGTCCCCAGGGGGGTGACATCACTCAGTGCCACCCCCAAGTGTCCCCAGGGGAAGGTGACATCCATTGGTGCCACCTGTGTGTCCCTCAGTGCCACCTGTGTGTCCCAAGGGGGTGACATCACTCAGTATCACCCCTGAGTGTCCCCAAGGGAGGTGACATTGCTCAGTGCCACGCCTGTGTCCCCAAGAGAGATGACATCACTCAGTGCCACCTGAGTGTCCCCATGGTGGTGACATCCCTTAGTGCCACCTGAGTGTCCTCAAGGGACATGACTTCACTCAGTGTCCCTAGGGGAGTGACAGCGCTCAGTGTCACCTGTGTGTCCCCAGGGGGGTGACATCCATCAGTGCCACCCCCGAGTGTCCCCAAGGGAGGTGACACCCCCAGGTATCCCTGGGGAAGTGATGTCACTCAGTGCCACCTGGATGTCCCCATGGTGGTGACATCACTCAGTGTCCCCTGTGTGTTCTCAGGGGAGTGACACCACTCAGTGCCACCCCCGAGTGTCCCCAGGGGAAGGTGACATCCATTGGTGCCCCCCGTGTGTCCCTCAGTGCCATTTGTGTGTCCCCAAGGGGATGACATCACTCAGCGTTACCCCTGAGTGTCCCCAAGGGAGGTGACATTGGGGGATGCCAGGGGTGGTGACATTGCTCAGTGCCTCCCCTGTGTCCCCAAGGGAGGTGACATCACTCAGTGCCACCCGAGTGTCCCCATGGTGGTGACATCCCTTAGTGCCACCTGAGTGTCCTCAAGGGACATGACGTCACTCAGTGTCCCCAGGGGAGTGACAGCGCTCCGTGTCACCTGTGTGTCCCCAAGGCGGTGACATCACTCAGTGTCCCCTGTGTGTCCCCAAGGGGGTGACATCACTCAGTGCCACCTGTGTGTCCCCAAGGGGGTGACAGTGCTCAATGTCCCCTGTGTGTCCCCAAGGGGGGGACAGTGCTCAGTGCCACCTGTGTGTCCCCAAGGGGGTGACATCCATCAGTGCCACCCCTATGTGTCCCCAAGGGAAGTGACAGCACTCAGTGTCACCTGTGTGTCCCTAAGGGGGTGATGTCAGTCATTGTCCCCTGTGTGTCCCCAAGGGGGGGACAGTGCTCAGTGCCACCCCCGAGTGTCCCCAAGGGGGGGACAGTACTCAATGTCCCCTGTGTGTCCCCAAGGGGGGACAGTGCTCAGTGCCACCCCCAGGTGTCCCCAAGGGAGGGGGACATTGTTTAGCGTCCCCGAGGAAGGTGACATCACTGTGTCCCCTGAGTGTCCCCAGGGGGGTGGCATCCATTGGTGCCACCCGTATGTGTCCCCAAGGGGGGTGACAGCGCTCAGTGGCACCTGTGTGTCCCCATGAGGGTGACACCACTCAGTGCCACCCCCAGGTGTCCCCAAGGAGGGTGATGTCACTTAGTGTCCCCAGGGGAGTGACAGCGCTCAGTGTCACCTGTGTGTCCCCAGGGGGGTGACATCCATCAGTGCCATCCCCAAGTGTCCCCAAGGGAGGTGACAGCGCTTACTGCCACCTGTGTGTCCCCAAGGGGGTGACATCACTCAGTGCCACCCCCAAGTGTCCCCAGGGGAAGGTGACACCTATTGGTGCCACCTGTGTGTCCCTCAGTGCCACCTGTGTAACCCCCAGGAAGGTGACATTGGGGGGTGCCAGGGGTGGTGACATTCTTCAGAGCCCAATTTGTGACCACAGGGGTTCCCCAGATGAATTTTGGGGCTCCCCAGATGAATTTTCAGGTTTCCTAGATGGATTTTGGGGTTCCGCAGATGAATTTTGGGGTTCCCCAGTTAGATTTCCAAGTTCCCCAGATGAATTTTGGGTTTCATAGATGAATTTCGGGATTCCTCAGATGAATTTTTGGGATTCCCCAGATGGATTTTGGGGTTCCCAAGATGAATTTTGGGGTCTCCAGATGAATTTTGGCATTCCCCAGATGAATTTTGGGTTCCCCAGATAGATTTCCGAGTTCCCCAGATGGATTTTAGGTTTCATAGATGAATTTTGGGGCTCCCCGGATGAATTTTCAGGTTTCTTAGATGGATTTTGGGCTTCCTCGGATGAATTTTGGGCTTCCTCGGATGAATTTTGGGATTCCCCAGATGAATTTTGAGGTTCCTGAGATGAATTTTGAGGTCTCCAAATGAATTTTGGGGCTCCCCAAATGGATTTTCATGTTTCCTGGATGGATTTTGGGGTTCCCCAGATGAATTTTGTGTTCCCCAGATGAATTTCAGGGTTCCCCAGATGAATTTTGGGGTTCCCCTGGATAGATTTCCGAGTTCCCCAGATGGATTTTAGGTTTCATAGATGGATTTTGGGGTTCTCCAGACGAATTGAGTTCCCCAGATGAATTTTAGGTTTCATAGATGAATTTCTGGGTTCCCCAGATGAATTTGGATTTCATAAATTAATTTTGGGATTCCCTAGATGAATTTTGGGGTTCCCCAGATGAATTTTGGGGTTCCCCAGACAAATTCTGAGTTCCCCAGATGGATTTTAGGTTTCATAGATGAATTTTGGGGTCCCCAGATGAATTTTGGCGTTCCCCAGATGAATTTTGAGGTTCCCCAGATGAATTTTGGGGCTCCCCAGATGAATGTTCAGGTTTCCTAGATAGATTTTGAGGTTCCCCAGATGAATTTTGGGTTCCCCAGATAAATTTTCGAGTTCCCTAGTTGGGTTTTAGGTTTCATAGATGGATTTTGGGGTTCCCCAGATGGATTTTGAGGTCTCCAGATGAATTTTGAGGTCTCCAGATAGATTTTGAGGTTCCTCAGATGGATTTTGGGGTTCCCCAGGTGAATTTTGGGTTCCCAAGATGAATTTTGGGGTTCCCCAGATACATTTCTGAGTTCCCCAGATGGATTTAGGTTTCATAGATGGATTTTGGGGTCCCCAGATGAATTTTGGGGTCCCCAGACGAATTTCGGGGTTCCCCAGATGAATTTTGGGGTTCCCCAGATGAATTTTGAAGTCTCCAGATGAATTTTGGGGCTCCCCAGATGAATTTTCAGGTTTCCTGGATGGATTTTGGGGTTCCCCAGATGAATTTCAGGGTTCCCCAGATGAATTTTGGGGTTCCCCCGAATAGATTTCTGAGTTCCCCAGATGGATTTTAGGTTTCATAGATGAATTTTGGGGCTCCCCAGATGAATTTTCAGGTTTCCTAGATGGATTTTGGGGTTCTCCAGATGAATTTGGGGTTCCCCAGATGAATTTTGGGATTCCCCAGATGAATTTCGGGTTCCCCGGATGAATTTTTGGGATTCCCCAGATGAATTTTGGGGTTCCCAAGATGAATTTTGGGGTCTCCAGATGAATTTTGGGATTCCCCAGATGAATTTTGGGTTCCCCAGATGGATTTTGGGGTTCCCCAGACGAATTCTGGGGTGCCCTCACCCCGTTTTTCCCCAGGGCTGCCCGGGGGAGGTGACGTGTCTGGACGAGGCTCGGCACGGCTTCGAGAGCGGCGATTTCGTCACCTTCACCGAGGTGGAAGGCATGGAGGAGCTGAACCGCTGCGGCCCCGTCGAGATCCGCGTCCTCGGTGAGCCCCGCGGGGTTTGGGGTCACCCCGGGCCTTTTTGGGGTCACCTGGGGCCTTTTGGGGTCACCCAGAGCTTTTTGGGGTCCCCTGGGGCCTTTTGGGGTCACCCCAGGGTCACCTCAGGGCCTTTTGGGGTCACCCAGGCCTTTTTGGGGTCACCTGGGGCCTTTTGGGGTCACCCAGAGCTTTTTGGGGTCACCTGGGGCCCTTTTGGAGTCACCCTGGGGTCACCCCGGGGCCTTTTGGGGTCACCCACGTCACCTTTGTAATTCCTCTGAGCGCTGTGGTCCCATTTTTTGGGTCACCTGGGGCCTTTTGGGGTCACCCGGGAGCTTTTGGGGTCACCATGGGCCTTCTGGGGTCACCCCGGGGTCACCGTGGATCTTTTGAGGTCACCCTGGGGTCACCCGGGGCCTTTTGGGGTCACCCCAGGGTCACCTCGGTCCTTTTGGGGTCACCCGGGGCGTTTTGGGGTCACCCGCGTCACCTTTGTAATTCCTCTGAGCGTTGTGGTTCCATTTTTTGGGTCACCCAGGGCCTTTTGGGGTCACCTGGGGCCTTTTTGGGTCATCCCAGGAACTTTTGGGGTCACCCCTAGGTCACTCTCAGCCCTTTCGGGGTCACTTGGGAGTCACCAAGGGTCACCCTGAGCTCTTTTGGGGTCACCCAGGCCCCTTATGGAGTCATCCTGGGCCCTTTTGAGGTCATCCCAGGGTCACCCTGGGCCCTTTGGGGGTCACCTGGGCCCTTTTGGGGTCACCTGGGACCCTTTTGGGGTCACCCAGGAACTTTTGGGTCACCCCGGGGTTACCTCAGTCCTTTTGGGGTCACCCCAGGAACTTTTGGGGTCACCCCAGGGTCACCTCGGTCCTTTTGGGGTCACCTGGGGTCCTTTTGGGGTCACCCGGGGCATTTTTGGGGTCACCTGGGGCCCTTTTTGGGTCACCCGGGGCCTTTGGGGGTCACCCGGGGCCTTTTGGGGTCACCCCGGGGCCTTTTGGGGTCACCTGGGGCCCTTTTGGGGTCACTCGCGTCACCTTTGTAATCCCTCTGAGTGCTATGGTCCATTTTTTGGGTCACCCGGGGCCTTTTGGGGTCACCCAGGCCTTTTTGGGGTCCCCTGGGGCCTTTTGGGGTCACCCCAGGGTCACCTCAGGGCCTTTTGGGGTCACCCTGGGACCTTTTGAGGTGACCCGGGCCCTTTTGGGGTCACCAAGAACTTTTTGGGGTCACCCAGAGCCTTTTGGGGTCACCATGGGCCTTCTGGGGTCACCCCGGGGTCACCTCGATCTTTTGGGGTCACCCTGGGGTCACCTGGGGCCTTTTGGGGTAACCCAGGAACTTTTGGGGTCACCCTGGGATCATTCTGGGCCCTTTTGGGGTCACCCTGGGCCCTTTGGGGTCACCCAGGCCCCTTTGGAGTCATCCTGGGCCCTTTTGGGGTTATCCCAGCGTCACCCTGGGCCCTTTGGGGGTCACCCTGGGGTCACCTGGGGCCCTTTTGGGGTCACCCAGGAACTTTTGGGGTCACTTGGGTCACCTTTGTAATCCCTCTGAGTGCTATGGTCCATTTTTTGGGTCACCCAGGGCCATTTTGGGGTCACCCTGGGATCACCCTGGGCCCTTTTGGGGTCACCCTGGGTCCTTTGGGGTCACCCCAGCATCACCCTGGACCCTTTTAGAGTCACCTGGGGTCACCCCAGGCTCACTCTGGGTCCTTTTGGTGTCACCCCGGTTCTTTTGCGGTCACTCTGGGCCCTTTTGGGGTCACCTGGGGGTCACCCCAGGGCCTTTGGGGGTCACCCAAGGCCTTTTTGGGGTCACCCAGAGCCTTTTGGAGTCATCTGAGGCCCTTTTGGGGTCACCCCGGGGCCTTTTGAGGTCACCCGGGGGTCACCCCGGGGCCTTTGGGGGTCACCTGGGGCCTTTTGGGGTCACCCCAGGCCCTTTTGGGGTTACCCCGGGGCCTTTTTGGGGTCACCTAGAGCCTTTTGGGGTCATCTGAGGCCGTTTTGGGGTCACTCCGGGGCCTTTTGGGGTCACCCCGACCCCTTTTGGAGTCTCCAGGGTCACCTTTGTAATCCCTCTGAATGCAAAGGTCTATTTTGGGGTTGTTTTGGGTGCTTGGATCATTTTTATTGAGATTTTTTGGGGGTTTTTTGCATGCCGGAGACCATTTCGGTCTGTGCTCCATTTTTTGGGGTCCCCCATCCCCTGAACCCCTTTCAGGGGTGCCCCAGCCCAGTTTCGGGGTGCCTCAGCCCAGTTTCGGGGTGCCCAGCCCTGTTTTGGGGTTCTCTGGGCTCAGTTTTGGGGTGCCCCAGCCCAGTTTCGGGGTTTCCAGCCCATTCTTGGTTCCCAGCGGGTTTTGGGGTTCCCAGCCCGGTTTTGGGGTGCCCTGTGCCCGGTTTTGGGATCCCCCATCCCCCGGACCCATTTTTGGGGTGCCCAGCCCAGTTTCGGGGTGCCCCAGCCCGATTTTGGGTTGCCCCAGCCCAGTTTTGGGGCGCCCAGCCCATTTTTGGGGTTCCCCAGCCCGGTTTTGGCATACCCCAGCCTGGTTTTGGGGTGCCCCATCTCAGTTACGGGGTGCCCCAGCCTGGTTTTGGGGTGCCCCAGCCCGGTTTTGGGATCCCCCATCCCCCGGACCCATTTTTGGGGTCCCCCGGCCCGGTTTGGGGTGCCCCGGCCCATTTTTGGGGTGCCCAGCCCGGTTTTGGGGTGCCCCAGCCCGGTTTTGGGGTTCCCCAGCCCGGTTTTGGGGTGCCCAGCCCATTTTTGGGTTGCCCCAGCCCGGTTTTGGGATCCCCCATCCCCTGGACCCATTTTTGGGGGGCCCAGCCCGGTTTTGGGGTGCCCCAGCCTGGTTTGGGGTGTCCCAGCCTCCAAACCCATTTTTGGGGTTCCCCAGCCCGATTTTGGGGTGCCCAGCCCGGTTTTGGGGTGCCCAGCCCGGTTTGGGGGTGCCCCACCCACCGAACCCCTCCCGCAGGGCCCTACACGTTCAGCATTGGGGACACCAGCGGCTATGGGGACTACGTGCGGGGTGGCATTGTCACCCAGGTCAAGATGCCCAAGCACATCCACTTCGTGAGTCACCTGGGGGCACTGGGAGGGACTGGGGGGCACTGGGAGGGACTGGGAGGGGATTGGGGGGCACTGGGAGGGACTGGGAGGGGATTGGGAAGGGATTGGGGGGCACTGGGAGGGACTGGGAAGGGACTGGGACGGACTGGGAGGGACTGGGAGGCGATTGGGGGGCACTGGGAAGGGATTGGGGGGCACTGGGAAGATTGGGGGATACTGGGAAGGGATTGGGGGATACTGGGAGGGACTGGGGGGGCACTGGGAGGGACTGGGAGGGGATTGGGAGGCACTGGGAGGGCACTGAGGGGCACTGGGAGGGACTGGGAGGGGATTGGGGGGCACTGGGAGGGACTGGGAGGGGATTGGGGGGCACTGGGTTGGACAGGCTTATAATGGGCTATACTGGTTTATATCGGGTTGTACTGGTTTATACTGGTCTACAGTGGGCCATATTGGTTTATACTGGGTTATACTGGTTTATACTGGTTTGACACCTGTCCCCATCCCAGAAACGGTTGTGGGACGTGCTGAGGTTATACTGGCCTATATTGGTTCATGTTGGGTTATACTGGTTTATACTGGGTTATACTGGTTTATACTATGTTGTACTGGTTTATACTGGGCTATACTGATTTATACTGGTTTATACTGGTTTATGCTGGTCTGACATGTGTCCCCACCCCAGAAACGGTTGTGGGACGCGCTGAGGTTATACTGGACTATGCTGGGCTATACGGGTTTATATTGGGTTATGCTGGTTTATGCTGGTTTATACCGGTCTGACACGTGTCCCCACCCCAGAAATGGTTGCGGGACGCGCTGAGGTTATACTGGACTATACTGGTTTATACCAGGCTATACTGGTTTATACTGGTCTGACACATGTCCCCACCCCAGAAACGGTTGCGGGACGCGCTGGCCGAGCCAGAGATGATGGTGACGGATTTCGGGAAGGCCGAGAGACCCTCGATGATGCACTGGGCGTGGCAGGGCCTGCACCGCTTCATGCGCCAGCACGGCCGCGCCCCCCGGCCCCGCCACCAGGTGGGGACACGGGGACACCCTGGGGGACGTGGAGGGGCTTGGGGACACGGAGACCACCAGGGTCTGCCACGATGGGGCCACCACAGGGGACACTGAGGGTGTTGGGGACATTGTGTTGGGGACGTTGAATGTGTTGGGGACATTGAGTGTGTTGGGGACATTGAATGTGTTGGGGACATTGAGTGCATTGGGGACGTTGAGTGAGTTGGGGACATTGAACGTGTTGGGGACGTTGAACGTGTTGGGGATGGTGAATGTGTTGGGGACGTTGAATGTGTTGAGGACATTGAGTGTGTTGGGGACATTGAGTGTGTTGGGGACATTGAATGTGTTGAGGACATTGAGTGCCTTGGGGACATTGAGTGTGTTGGGGACATTGAATGTGTAGGGGACATCGAGTGTGTTGGGGACATTGTGTTGGGGGCATTGAGCGCATTGGGGACATTGAGTGTGTTGGGGACATTGAGTGTGTTGGGGACATTGAGTGCATTGGGGATATTGAATGTGTTGGGGACATTGAGTGCATTGGGGACGTTGAGTGAGTTGGGGACATTGAACGTGTTGGGGACGTTGAACGTGTTGGGGATGGTGAATGTGTTGGGGACGTTGAATGTGTTGAGGACATTGAGTGTGTTGGGGGCATTGAGTGCCTTGGGGACATTGAGTGTGTTGGGGACATTGAGTGTGTTGGGGACATTGAATGTGTTGGGGACATTGAATGTGTTGGGGGCACTGAGCGCATTGGGGACATTGAGTGCATTGGGGACATTGAATGTGTTGGGGACATTGAGTGTGTTGGAGACTTTGAGGGTGTCAGGGACATCGAAGGTGTTGGGGACACAGAGGCCACCGTGATCTGCTGCAATGTGGCCACCACTGGTGGCACTGGGAACATGGAGGGTGTTGGGGACATTGAGGGTGTTTGGGGACACGGAGGCCACCATGGTCTGCTGCAATATGGCCACCACTGGGGACACTGAGGGTGTTGGGGATGTGGAGGCCACCACGATGTGCCACAATGGGGCCACCGCTGAGGCCCTGCCACCACTGGGGACACTGGGGACATTGAGGGTGTTGGGGGCTCCCTGGTGTCCCCAGTGCTGTCCCCAACACCATGGCCCCTCCCCCGTGTCCCTGTCCCCAACACCACGGCCCCCCCCCATCACCACTGCTGTCCCCGGTGTCCCGGCGCTGTCCCCAACACGGTGTCCCCACGTGCAGGGTGACGCGGCCGAGGTGGTGGCCCTGACCAAGGAGGTGGCCGCGGGGGCGGAGCTGGACGAGGAGCTGGTGCGGGAGTTGGCCTTCCAGGCCACCGGCGACCTGGCCCCGGTCAACGCCTTCATCGGCGGCCTGGCCGCGCAGGAGGTCATGAAGGTACGGCCCCCGTGTCCCCTCGTGTCCCCTCGTGTCCCTTCATGTCCCCTCGTGTCCCCTCGTGTCCCCTCGTGTCACGGTTGGAGTCGCTCACGTGTCCCTGGGTTGGGGACCTGGCTTTGTGTCAGTCCTGCTGTGTCCCCTGGGGTCCTGGCCCTGTCCCTGATGTGTCCCCAGGCGTCCCTGTCCTGTTCCCGACGTGTTTGTGGTGTCCCTTGATGTCCCTGCCCTGTCCCTGGTGTGTCTCTTGTGTCCCTGCCCTGTCCCCAATGTGTTTGTGGTGTCCCTGATGTGTTTCCTGTGTCTCTGCCCTGTCTCCTGATATGTCCCCAGTGTCCCTGCTCCATCCCTGATGTGCCTGCCCTGTCCCTGACGTGTCCCCTGTGTCCCTGTCCTTGTCCCCAACATGTCCCCAGTGTCCCTGTCCTGTCCCTGACATGTTCAGGATCCTGATCTTGTCCCCAGCAAGTCCCCCATGTTCCTGCCCTGTCCCTGGCATGTCCCTGCCATCCCTGACCTGCCCCGACATGTCCCCCGCTGTCCCTGCCCTGTCCTTGACATGTCTGCCCTGTCCCCAGTGTGTCCCCGGTGTCCCTGCCCCATCCCTAACATGTCTCCTGTGGTCCCCACCCTGTCCCTGACGTATCCCCCATGGTCTTGTCCCTGTCCTTGATGTGTCCCCAAGGGTCTTGGCCCTGTCGCTCATGTGTCCCTCAAGGTCCTTGCCTTGTCCCTGACGTGACCCCAGTGTCCCTGCCCCATCCCTGACGTGTCCCCTGGCGTCCCTGCCCTGTCCCTGACACGTTCAGGATCCTGATCTTGTCCCCACCATGTCCCCCAGTGTCCCTGCCCCATCCCAGACATGTCCCCTGGTGTCCCCGCCCCATCCCAGACACGTCCCCTGGTGTCCCTGCCCCATCCTAGACGTGTCCCTTGGTATCCCTGCGCCATCCCAGACATGTCCCCCGGTGTCCCTGCCCCATCCTGGATGTGTCCCTGCCCCATCCCGGACATGTCCCCCGGTGTCCCTGCCCCGTCACTGACGTGTCCCCGCTGTCCCCTCGTGTCCCCGCAGGCCGTGTCGGGGAAGTTCACGCCCATCACGCAGTGGCTTTACTTCGACGCGCTCGAGTGTCTGCCTGAGGAGAACCGCGACTCGCTGCTCACTGAGGAGCAGTGCCGGCCGGTGAGGGGCTGGGGACACTTGGGGACACCCCGGGGGGCTTGGGGACACCTTTGGGGGGTGGCAGCTTGGGGGGACGTCGGTTGGAGCCCATTCATTGGGGACACCCATCGGGTCACCCTGTCGGTGACTCGATGGATTTGCGGTGGCCACCGAGCACCCGTGGCCACTGTGCCTTGGGGACTCCTCAGGTGTCACCCCCGTGGTGGCTCTGCAGCCCTGGGGGTGTCCCCTGGCGGGTGACAACCCTGGCTGACCCCGGTGTCACCTTGTCCCCAGCGCAACAGCCGCTACGATGGACAGATCGCCGTGTTCGGGGCAGAGCTGCAGGCCAAGCTGGGCGCCCAGAAGTACTTTGTGGTCAGTGTCCCCATTGTCCCCAGTGTCCCCATTGTCCCCACCTGGGTCCTCCGTTGTCCGTTATTTGTCACCTGTTTCTCAGATGTCCCCAAATTTCCCTTTGTGGATTTGCCAAGTGCCACCTCTCCCATCCGCCTGTCCCCAGCCCTCCTGGGCCACCTTGGGCTGTGTCCCCCTGTGGCCCTTAGGTGTCCCCTAATGTCCTCATGCGTTTCCTGATTGTCCTCCCCATGTTCTCAGTGTCCCTTAAATGTCCCCCAACGTCCTCAAACATTTCCTGATTGTCCCCTTGTGTCCTCTCAGTGTCCCTTAGTTGTCCCCCAGTGTCCCCACACATTTGCTGATTGTCCTCTTAGTGTCCTTTAGGTGTCCCGCAATGTTCTCACAGATTCCCTCATTGTCCTCCCCATGTCCTTAGTGTCCCTTAGGTGTCCCCCAGTGTCCTCATGGATTCCGTTATCATCCTCCCCATGTCCTCATTGTCCCCAACATCTCCAATTTTATGTCCTTTGAGTGTCCCTACACATCCCATGAGTGTCCCCAAGTGTCCCCCACACCCAAAGTGTCCCCTAAGTGTCCCTATAACCCATAAATGTCTCCAAGTGTCCCTCCACCATGTCCCCACCCCCCGGGGCCACCTCGCGCTCTGTCCCCACATGTCCCCACGCGTCCCCGGCAGGTGGGGGCGGGGGCCATCGGCTGCGAGCTGCTCAAGAACTTCGCCATGGTGGGGCTGGGCTGTGGCCCCGAGGGCAGCGTCACCGTCACCGACATGGACACCATCGAGAAGTCCAACCTCAACCGCCAGTTCCTCTTCCGGCCCTGGGACGTCACGGTGAGGAGTGGGTGGGGCCTCGAGGGGTGGGAGTGTCCATGGGGGTTGGCCAACGGTGACTCGGCCAATGTTGACTTCACCAACATTGACTTGGCCAATGTTGACTCGGCCAACGTCGATTTGGCCAACGTCGATTTGGACAATGTTGATTTGGCCAAAGTCAACTTGACCAACATTGACTCGGCCAACGTTGACTTGGCCAATGTTGACTTGGCCAATGTCGATTTGGTCAACGTCCATTTGGACAACATCAACTCAGCCAACGTTGCCTCGGCCAATGTTGAATTGTCCAACATTGACTCGGCTGACGTTGATTTGGCCAACGTTGACTTGGCCAACGTTGATTTGGCCAACGTTGACTCGGCCAACGTTGACTCTGCCAACGTTGATTTGGCCAACGTTCATTTGGTCAACGTTGACTTGGCCAACATTGATTTGGCCAACGTCAACTCAGCCAGTATTGATTTGGCCAACGTTGATTCAGCCAATGTTGACTCGGCCAACGTCGTTTTGGCCAACATCGTTTTGGACATCGACTCGGCCAACATTGACTCGGCCGACCTTGAACTGTCCAGCGTTGATTCAGCCAATGTTGACTCGGGCAATGTTGAATTGGCCAATGCTGACTCGGCCACTGTTGGCTTGGCCAACATTGACTTGGCCGATGTTGACTTGGCTAATGTTGACTTGGCTAACATTGTCTCAGCCAACACCAACCCAAAGGTGGGTGGGGAGTGGGAGGGGCTTAAGAGGGAGGGGTCTAGGGGGGGACGATGAGAAGGCAGAGTTTTGGGGTGAGGGGTTTGGAGGGGCAGAGCCGAGGGGTTCAGCATCCTCCATTGGGATGCTGCCGTTGAGTTGGCCAACGTGAAGAACTGAGTTTTGTGATCAACGTCAACAGTTGAGTTTCTTGGCCAACGTCAACGGTTGGGTTTTGTGTTCAACATCAGTGGTTGAGTTTGTTGGTCAATGTCAACAGTTGAGTTTCGTGGTCAGTGTCAACAGTTGAGTTTTGTGCTCAAAGTCAATGGTTGAGTTTTGTGCTCAACATCAATAGTTGGGTTTTGTATTCGACATCAGTGGTTGAGTTTGTTGGACAATGTCAACAACTGAGTTTCATGGTCAACGTCAACACTGGAGTTTCGTCATCGGTGTCAGTGGTTGAGTTTTTTTGCCAATGTCAACGATTGCGTTTCGTGCTCAACATCGATGGTTGAGGTTTTTGTCAACATCAGCCGTTGAGTTTTGTGCTCAGTATCAATGGTTGAGTTTTGTGCTGAACACCGATTGTTGATTTTCTTGGCCAACGTCAATAATTGAGTTTTGTGCTCAACATCAGTGGTTGAGTTTCGTGCTTACAGCTGAGTTTTGTGCTTAATATCAATGGTTGAGTTTCTTGGCCAACGTCAACAATTGATTTTCGTGCTCAACCTCAATGGTTGAGTTTCATGCTCACAGCTGAGTTTTGTGCTGAATATCAACGGTTGAGTTTCTTGGCCAATACCAACAGTTGAGTTTCGTGGTCAACGTCAATGGTTGGGTTTGTTGGTCAACGTCAATGATTGAGTTTCGTGCTTAACATCAATGGTTAAGTTTTGTTCTTGATGTCAATGGTTGAGGTTTTTTGCCAACATCAACGATTGAGTTTCGTGCTCAACATCAGTGGTTGAGTTTTGTGCTTCATGTCAACGGTTGAGTTTTTTTGCCAATGTCAATGATTGAGTTTCATGCTCAATATCAGTGGTTGAGTTTCAACCGTTTTGTGCTCAGTATCAATGGTTGAGTTTGCTGGTCAATGTCAACGATTGAGTTTTACGCTCAACATCAACAACTGAGTTTTGTGCTCAGTATCAATTCTTGGCCAACGTCAACAGTTGAGTTTCATGCTCAACATCAGTGGTTGAATTTTGTGCTCAATATCAGTGATTGGGTTTGTCGGTCAATGTCAACACTTGAGTTTTGTGCTTAATGTCAATGATTGGGTTTCACAGTCAACGTCAGCAGTTGAGTTTTGTGCTCAACATCAATGGTTGAGTTTCTTGGCCAACGTCAACAGTTGAGTTTTGTGCTCAACATCAATGGTTGAGTTTCTTGGCCAGCGTCAGCAGTTGAGTTTCTTGGCCAACATCAACAATTGAGTTTTGTGTTCAACGTCAACCATTGAGTTTTGTGCTCAGTGTCAATGATTGAGTTTTTTGGTCAATGTCAACAGTTGAGTTTTGCATTCAATGTCAACCGTTGAGTTTCTTAGCCAACACCAACCGTTGAGTTTCTTGGCCAACATCAACCGTTGAGTTTCTTGGCCAACATCAACCATTGAGTTTCTTTTTCAACATCAATCGTTGAGTTTCTTGGCCAACATCAACCATTGAGTTTCTTTGCCAGCACCAACCGTTGAGTTTCTTGGCCAACACCAACTGTTGAGTTTCTTGGCCAACATCAACCGTTGAGTTTCTTGGCCAACATCAACCATTGAGTTTCTTAGCCAATATCAACCATTGAGTTTCTTGGCCAACATCAACAATTGAGTTTCTTGGCCAACATCAACCGTTGAGTTTCTTGGCCAACATCAATCGTTGAGTTTCTTGGCCAACATCAACAATTGAGTTTCTTGGCCAACATCAACCGTTGAGTTTCTTGACCAACATCAACCGTTGAGTTTCTTGGCCAACATCAATCGTTGAATTTCTTGGGCGATGTCAACCGTTGAGTTTCTTGACCAACACCAACCGTTGAGTTTCTTGGCCAACATCAATCGTTGAGTTTCTTGGCCAACACCAACCGTTGAGTTTCTTGGCCAACACCAACCGTTGAGTTTCCGGTCACTCAACAGTTGACTTTCTCAGATTCATCACTGAATTGGGGAAAGGGGCGTGGCTTAACAGGGCGTGTCCCAAAGGGGCGTGGCCTCACCCGCCGGGCGTTTCCCCTCTGCAGAAGCTGAAGTCAGAGCGGGCGGCGGCGGCGGCGCGGGAGATGAACCCTGCGCTGCGCGTCAGCAGCCGCACCGACCGCGTGGGCCCCGACACCGAGCGCGTCTACGACGACGACTTCTTCGAGGGCCTGGACGGCGTGGCCAACGCCCTGGACAACGTGGACGCCCGTGAGCGCGGGGGCTGGGGGCTCTGGGGTGACGTCTGGGGGCTCTGGGTGGCCAGAGGGATCTTTAGGGTCCTTCAGAGGGGCTCTGGAGACCCTTGGGGGTACCTAAGGAGCTTTGGAGGTTCATGAGGATCTCCAAGGACCTTTGGAGGCATCTGAGGACCTTTGGAGGACCGTAAGGACCTCCAAGGACCTCAGCAATGCTCCAAAAATGCCTTAGAGACCCCCGGGTGTGTTGTGGGGACCCCAGAAATGTCATAATGACGCTTTGGGTTTATTTAGGGAGCTCAGAGTGCCCCACGACCATTTCTGGGGCTGTTCCCAGGGTCGGGCATCGTGTGGGGTGCCCCATATTTGTGGGGCCCTCAATAGCCTCTGGGGTGCTGCATATCCCCTTGGGGTGCCCCATAGCCCTGTGGGGTACCCCATAGCCCTGTGGGGTGCCCCATATCCCCATGGGGTGCCCCATATCCCCTTGGGGTGCCCCATATCCCCGTGGGGTGCCCCATATCCCCTTGGGGTGCCCCATAGCCCTGTGGGATGCCCTATAGCCCTGTGGGGTGCCCTTTTGTTCTGTGGGGCGCCCCACAACTGACCCCCACCCCCGGGCAGGGCTGTACATGGATTGGCGCTGCATTTGCTATTGGGATATCCCATATCCACTCTGGGCACCTCATATTTGGGGTTACCCTATAAGCCTTTGGGGTGCCCCACAGCTCTGTGGGGTGCCCCATAACTGACCCCCACCCCCCATCAGGGCTGTACATGGACCGGTGCTGCGTGTGTTATTGGGATACCCTATATCCCCTGAGCTACCCCATATTGAGTGTTACTCTATAACCCCGTGGGGTACCCTATAACCCTTTGGGGTGCCCCACAGCCCTCTGGGGCGCCCCCCAGCCCCATGGGGCACCCCACAACTGACCCCCACCCCCCGGCAGGGCTGTACATGGATTGGCACTGCATTTACTATTGGGATATCCCATATCCCCTGTGGGTTCCCTATATTTAGGATTACTCTATAATCCTTTGGGGTGCCCCACAGCCCTGTGGGACACCCCATAACTGACCCACACCCCCATTAGGGCTGTACATAGACTGGCAGTGTGTGTACTATTGGGGTACCCCATATCCCTTGTGGGTACTCTACTTTTAGGGTTATCCTATAACCCTTTGGGGTACCCCATAACCCTTTGGGGTGCCCCACAGCTCCATGGGGCACCCCACAACTGACCCCACACCCCCAGCAGGGCTGTACATGGACCAGCACTGTGTGTACTATTGGGATACCCCGTATTACCTTGGGGTTTCTTATATTTAGAGTTACCCTATAACCATTTGGGGCGCCCCACAGCCCCATGGGGCACCCCATAACTGACCCACACCCCCACAGCGCTGTACATGGACCGGCACTGTGTGTACTATTGGGATATCCCATATCCTCTTGGGCTACCCCATATCTAGGGTTGCCCTATAACCTTTTGGGGTACTCCACCGCCCCATGGGGCGCCCCATAACTGACCCACACCCCGCAGGGCTGTACATGGACCGGCGCTCTGTGTACTATTGGGATACTCCATATTGCTTTGGGTTCCCTATAACCTCTTGGAGTTTCCTATATCTAGGGTTACCCTATAAGCCTTTGGGGTGCCCCCCAGCCCCATGGGGCACCCCATAACTGACCCACACTTCCCACGTAGGGCTGTATGTGGGCCGGTACTGCATTTACTATTGGGATATCCCATATCCCCTTGGGGTTCCCTATACTTATGTTTACCCTATAAACCTTTGGGGTGCCCCCCAGCCCCATGGGGCACCCCATAACTGACCCACACCCCACAGAGCTGTACATGGACCAGCACTGTGTTTACTATTGGAGTACCCCATATCCCTTGTGGGTACTCTATTTTTCAGGTTACCCTATAACCCTTTGGGGTACCCTATAACCCTCTGGCGTGCCCCCAGCCCCATGGGGCACCCCATAACTCACCCCACACCCCCGCAGGGCTGTACACGGACCGGCGCTGCGTGTATTATTGGGTTATTATTATAATCCCGTATCACCTTGGGGTTTCCTATATCTAGGGTTACCCTATAACCCTTTGGGGTACCCTATAACCCTCTGGCGTGCCCCCAGCCCCATGGGGCACCCCATAACTCACCCCCACCCCCATCAGGGCTGTACATGGACCAGCACTGTGTTTACTATTGGGGTACCCCATATCGCTTTGGGTTCCCTATAACCTCTTGGGGTTTCCTATATCTAGGGTTACCCCATAACCCTTTGGGTTACCCTATAACCCTTTGGGGCGCCCCCCAGCCCCATGGGGCACCCCATAACTCACCCCCACCCCCATCAGGGCTCTACATGGACCAGCACTGTGTTTACTATTGGAGTACCCCATATCCCTTGTGGGTACTCTACTTTTAGGGTTATCCTATAACCCTTTGGGGTACCCTGTAACTGTGTGGGCTGCCCCCAGCCCCATGGGGCACCCCATAACTCACCCCACACCCCCGTCAGGGCTGTACACGGACCGGCGCTGCGTGTATTATTGGGTTATTATTATAATCCCGTATCACCTTGGGGTTTCCTATATCTAGGGTTACCCTATAACCCTGTGGGTTACCCTATAACCCTTTGGGGTGCCCCCCAGCCCCATGGGGCACCCCATAACTCACCCCACACCCCCGCAGGGCTGTACATGGACCGGCGCTGCGTGTATTACCGGAAGCCGCTGCTGGAGTCAGGCACGCTGGGCACGAAGGGCAACGTGCAGGTGGTGATTCCATTCCTGAGCGAATCCTACAGCTCCAGCCAGGACCCCCCGGAGAAGGCAATTCCCATCTGCACCCTCAAGAACTTCCCCAACGCCATCGAGCACACGCTGCAGGTGAGCCTGGCTGGGGCTGCGTGGGGCCAGGTGTGCCCAGGTGTGTCCAGGTACCTGCCAAGGTGTGCCTGGGTGTGGCCAGGTAGGGCTGGGTGTGCCTGGGTGGGGCCAGGTGTGTCCAGGTGTGTCCGGGTACCTGCCCAGGTGTGCCTGGGTGGGGTCAGGTGTGTCCAGGTGTGCCTGGGTGGGGCCAGGTGTGCCCGGGTGTGTCCGAGTACCTGCCCAGGTGTGCCTGGGTGGGGCCAGGCGTGCCCAGGTGTGTCCAGGTACCTGCCCAGGTGTGCCCGGGTGGGGCCAAGTGTGCCCAGGTATGTGTGCCAGGTGTGCCTGGGTACTTCCCAGGTGTGCCCAGGTGTGCCTGGGTACCTGCCAGGTGTGCCCAGGTGAGCTTGGGTACCTGCTGGATGTGTCCGGATGTGCCCAGGTGAGCCTGGGTACCTGCCAGGTGTGCCCAGGTGGGGCCGGGTGTGCCCAGGTGTGTGTGCCAGGTGAGCCTGGGTACCTGCCGGGTGTGCCCAGGTATGCCCAGGTGTGTCTGGGTACCTGCTGGGTGTGCCCAGGTGTGCCTAGGTGCGCCTGGGTACCTGCCGGGTGTGTCCAGATGTGCCCAGGTGCGCCTGGGTACCTGCTGGGTGTGTCCAGGTGTGCCCAGGTGCACCTGGGTACCTGCCGGGTGTGCCCAGGTGAGCCTGGGTACCTGCCGGGTGTGCCCAGGTGTGTCTGGGTGGGGCCAGGTGTGTCCAGGTACCTCCCAGGTGTCCCCTGCACCTGCCAGGAGTGCCTGGGTACCTATCAGGTGTGCCCAGGGACTCCCCAGGTGTGCCCGGGTGGGGTCAGATGTGCCTGGGTACCTGCTGGATGTGTCCAGGTATCTGCCAGGGGTGCTTGGGTGTGCCCAGGTGTGTCCAGGTACTTCCCAGGTGTGCCCAGCACCTGCCAGGTGTGCCCAGGTGTGTCCAGGTACTTCCCAGGTGTGCCCAGCACCTGCCAGGTGTGCCCAGGTACCTCCCAGGTGTGCCCAGCACCTGCCAGGTGTGCCCAGGTGTGTCCAGGTACCTCCCAGGTGTGCCCAGCACCTGCCAGGTGTGCCCAGGTGCCAGGTTCCCTCCTTTTTTGGGGTGTTCAGGTGTTTGGGTTCCTCATGTTGGATATCTGGGTTGTGTTTAGGGGGTCCGGGGGGGCATTGGGGTCTCATTTTGGGGGATCCCAGACACCAGGGTCCCTGTTTTTGGGGGCTCACGGACACCAGGGTTCTGGTTTTTGGGGGATCCGGGACACCAGGGTCCACTGTTTTTTGGGGGTCCTGGTGCCAGGGTCAGGTTTTGGGGGGTCCTGGACACCAGGGTCCCATTTTTGGGGGTCATGGACACCAGGGTCCCGTTTTTGGGGGGTCCTGGTGCCAGAGTCCCTGTTTTTGGGGGCTCACGGACACCAGGGTTCTGGTTTTGGGGGGTCCTGGACACCAGGGTCCCGTTTTTGGGGGGTCATGGACACCAGGGTTCTGGTTTTTGGGGTTTATGGACACTAGGGTCCCTGTTTTTGGGGGTCCTGGACACCAGGGTCCCATTTTTGGGGGTTCTGGACACCAGGGTCCTTGTTTTTGGGGGTCCTGGTGCCAGGGTCAGGTTTTGGGGGGTCATGGACACCAGGGTCCTGTTTTGGGGGGTCCCAGTGCCAGGGTTCTGTTTTTGGGGGGTCCTGGTGCCAGGGTCCCTGTTTTTGGGGGCTCACGGACACCAGGGTTCTGGTTTTGTGGGGTCATGGACACCAGGGTCCCTGTTTTTGGGGGGTCCTGGTGCCAGGGTCAGGTTTTGGGGGCTCATGGACATCAGGGTCCCTGTTTTTGGGGTTTATGGACACCAGGGTTCTGGTTTTGGGGGGTCATGGACACCAGGGTCCCTGTTTTTGGGGGGTCCTGGACACCAGGGTTCTGGTTTTGGGGGGTCATGGACACCAGGGTCCCTGTTTTTGGGGTTTATGGACACCAGGGTCCCTGTTTTTGGGGGTCCCGGTGCCGGCCCCGCTGACGCCCCCTCCCCGCAGTGGGCGCGCGATGAGTTCGAGGGACTCTTCAAGCAACCGGCGGAGAACGTGAACCAATACCTGATGTGAGTGTGGGGCACGGGGGGGATGGGGCACCCCCAAACCCCACAGCAGTCACCCCCAGATCCCCCCCTTTCCCCCTGGGACCCCAAATTCCTGGGGAAGACCCCTGTACCCCCCATAACCCCTGTCCCCCTTTTTCCAGGGACCCCAAATTCCTGGAGAGGACCCTTAGAGCCCTGCAGCCCCCATAAACCTCAAACCCCCCCATAACCCTTTTCCCCCCTTTTCCCAGGAACCCCAAATTCCTTGAGCAGAGCCTTAGACACCTGCAGTCCCCATAACCCCGTGTCCCCCTTTTTCCCAGGGACCCCAAATTCCTGGACAGGACCCTTAGACCTCTATAATCCCCCATAAACCTCTGTCCACCTTCTCCCAGGGACCCCGAATTCCTGGAAAGGACCCCTGGACCCCTTTTCCCTCATAACTCCCTGTCCCCTTCTCCCAGAGACCCCAAATTCCTGGAGAGGACCCCTGCAGCCCCTATACCCCTGGTTTTTCTCTCAGGGACCCCAAATTCCTGCAGAGGACCCCTTTTACCCCATAACCTCATGTCCCCCTTCTCCCAGGGACCCCAAATTCCTGGAGAAGACCCCTGTACCCCCCATAACCCCTGTCCCCTTTTCTCAGGGACCCCGCATTCCTGGAGAAGACCTCAAGACCCCCCAAAACCCTTTTTACCCCAGGGTCCTCAAATTCCTAGAGAGACCCCCTTTTCCCCCATAGCCCCTTGTCCCCCTCTTTCCTCAGGGACCCCAAATTGCAGGGCAGATCCCAGGGACCCCTACAGACCCCATAACCTTTTTTTTTCTCATTTTTCACCCTTTTTCCCCAGGGACCCCCAATTCCTGGAGCAGACCCCAAGATCCCCCATAACCCTTTTTTCACCTAGGGACCCCCAAATTCCAGGGCAGATCCCTAGGACCCCTACAGACCCCATAACCTTTTTTTTCTCATTTTTTACCCTTTTTCTCCCAGGGACCCCAAATTCCTGGAGAAGACCCCTGTACCCCCCATAACCCCTGTCCCCTTCTCCCCCAAGGACCCCAAATTGCAGGGCAGATCCCAGGGACCTCTACCGACCCCATAACCTTTTTTTACTCATTTTTTTACCCTTTTTCTCAGGGACCCCAAATTCCTGGAGAGGACCCCTTTTCCCCTATAACCCCCATCCCCCTCTTTCCCCAGGGACCCCGAGTTCCTGGAGAGGACCCTTAGACCCATTTCCCCCATAATTCCCTGTCCCCCTTTTATCCCTAGGGACCCCAAACTCCAGGGCAGATCCCTAGGACCCCTACAGACCCCATAACCTTTTTTTACTCATTTTTTCTCCTTTTTCCCCCAGGGACCCCAAATTCCTGGAGAAGACCCCTGTACCCCCCATAACCCCTGTCCCCTTCTTCCCCAAGGACCCCAAATTGCAGGGCAGATCCCTAGGACCCCTACAGACCTCATAACCTTTTTTTACTCATTTTTTCCCCTTTTTCTCCCAGGGACCCCAAATTCCTGGAGCAGACCCTGCGCCTGGCGGGGACACCCATAACCCTCTGTCCCCCCCATAACCCCTGTCCCGTTTCCCCAGGGACCCCAAATTCCAGGGCAGATCCCTAGGACCCCAGGACCCTCCCATAACCCTTTTTTTGCTCATTTTTCCCCCTTTTCCCCCAGGGACCCCAAATTCCTGGAGCAGACCCCTGTACCCCCCATAAACCCTGTCTCCTTCTCCCCCAAGGACCCCAAATTCCAGGGCAGATCCCAGGGACCCCTGCAGACCCCATAACCTTTTTTTACTCATTTTTTCCCCTTTTTCTCCCAGGGACCCCAAATTCCTGGAGCGGACCCTGCGCCTGGCGGGGACACCCATAGCCCTCTGTCCCCCCCATAACCCCTGTCCCCTTTCCCCAGGGACCCCAAATTCCAGGGCAGATCCCTAGGACCCCTACAGACCCCATAACCCTTTTTTTACTCATTTTTTACCCTTTTTTAAGGGACCCCGAACTCCTGGAGAACCCCTGCAGCCCCCATACCCCTGTTTTTTCTCCCAGGGACCCCAAATTCCTGGAGAGGACCCTTAGACCCATTCCCCCCATAATTCCCTGTCCGCCTTTTTTCCCCAGGGACCCCAAATTCCAGGGCAGATCCCTAGGACCCCTACAGACCCCATAACCTTTTTTTCTCATTTTTTACCCTTTTTCTCAGGGACCCCAAATTCCTGGAGAGGATCCCTGTACCCTCCCCATAACCCTTTTTTCACCTAGGGACCCCAAATTCCAGGGCAGATCCCAGGGACCCCTACAGACCTCATAACCTTTTTTTTACTCATTTTTTTACCCTTTTTCTCAGGGACCCCAAATTCCTGGAGAAGACCCCTGTACCCCCCATAACCCCTGTCCCCTTCTCCCCCAAGGACCCCAAATTCCAGGGCAGATCCCTAGAACCCCTACAGACCTCATAACCTTTTTTTACTCATTTTTTCCCCCAGGGACCCCAAATTCCTGGAGCGGACCCTGCGCCTGGCGGGGACGCAGCCCCTGGAGGTGCTCGAGGCCGTGCAGCGCAGCCTGGTCAGCGACCGACCCCCGCGCCTGGCCCGACTGCGTGGCCTGGGCCTGCCGCCACTTGGCACCGCCAGTACAGCAACAACATCCGCCAGCTGCTGCACAACTTCCCCCCGGGACAGGTGGGAACGGGGCTGGGACCCCAAAAACGGCGGTGACCCCAAAAAAAATCACTGACCCTAAATACCTTAGTTATCCTAAATACCTTATTGTTGACACTGGCACTGCCAATATGGCAATATCCGCCAGCTGCTGCACAACTTCCCTCTGGGACAGGTGGGACTGGGGGCTGGGGGGGCTGGGACCCCAAAAACATCGCTGACCCTAAAAATATCCCTGACCCCAAAAAAATCGGTACCCCTAAATACGTTATTTATTCTGAATACTAAATATCTCATTGCTGACGCTGGCACCGCCAGTGCAGCAACAATGTCTGGCAGGTGCTGCACAACTTCCCCCCGGGACAGGTGGGACTGGGGGCTGGGGGGCTGGGACCCCAAAAACGGCGGTGACCCCAAAAACATCGCTGACCCCAAAAAAAATCACTGACCCTAAATACCTTAGTTAACCTAAATACCTTATTGTTGGCACTGGCACTGCCAGTATGGCAACATCCGCCAGCTGCTGCACAACTTCCCTCTGGGACAGGTGGGAATGGGGTCTAGGGGGCTCTGGGACCCCAAAAACATCACTGATCCCGAAAGTGTTGGTGATCCCAAATACCTTAGTTATTCTAAATATCTCATTGCCGGCACTGGCACCGCCAGTACAGCAACAATGTCCGCCAGCTGCTGCACAACTTCCCCCCGGGACAGGTGGGAGTGGGGCTGGGACCCCAAAAACGGTGGTGACCCCAAAAACATCACTGACCCCAAAAAAATCACTGACCCTAAATACCTTAGTTATCCTAAATACCTTATTGTTTACACTGGCACTGCCAGTATGATAACATCCGCCAGCTGCTGCACAACTTCCCCCCGGGACAGGTGGGAACGGGGCTGGGACCCCAAAAACATCACTGATCCCAAAAGAATCACTGACCCTAAAGACCTTAGTTATCCCAAATGTTGCATTGCCGCCGTTGGCACCGCCAGTGCAGCAACAACATCTGCCAGCTGCTGCACAACTTCCCCCCGGGACAGGTGGGACTGGGGTCTGAGAGAGTCTGGGACCCCAAAAACATGGCTGACCCCAAAAATATCCCTGACCCCAAAAACATCCCTGACCCCAAAAACATCGGTACCCCTAAATACCGTGTTTATCCTAAATATCTCATTGCTGGCACTGGCACCGCCAGTACAGCAGCAACATCCGCCAGCTGCTGCACAACTTCCCCCCGGGACAGGTGGGAACGGGGCTGGGACCCCAAAAACAGCGGTGACCCCAAAAACATCATTGACCCCAAAAAAATCACTGACCCTAAATACCTTAGTTAACCTAAATACCTTATTGTTGATACTGGCACTGCTAATATGGCAATATCTGCCAGCTGCTGCACAACTTCCCTCTGGGACAGGTGGGACTGGGGGCTGGGGGGGCTGGGACCCCAAAAACATCGCTGACCCTAAAAATATCCCTGACCCCAAAAAAATCGGTACCCCTAAATACGTTATTTATTCTGAATACTAAATATCTCATTGCTGACGCTGGCACCGCCAGTGCAGCAACAATGTCCGGCAGGTGCTGCACAACTTCCCCCCGGGACAGGTGGGAACGGGGTCTGAGGGGCTGGGACCCCAAAAACATCACTGATCCCAAAAACATCGCTGACCCCAAAAAAATCACTGATCCTAAATACCTTAGTTATCCTAAATACCTTATTGTTGACACTGGCACTGCTAATATGGCAATATCTGCCAGCTGCTGCACAACTTTCCTCTGGGACAGGTGGGACTGGGGGCTGGGGGGGCTGGGACCCCAAAAACATCGCTGACCCTAAAAATATCCCTGACCCCAAAAAAATCGGTACCCCTAAATACGTTATTTATTCTGAATACTAAGTATCTCATTGCTGACACTGGCACCGCCAGTGCAGCAACAATGTCCGGCAGGTGCTGCACAACTTCCCCCTGGGACAGGTGGGAACGGGATTTGGGGGGGCTGGGACCCCAAAAACATCACTGACCCCAAAAACATCGCTGACCCCAAAAAAATCAGCACTCCTAAATACCTTAGTTATCCTAAATATTTCATTGCCCACGCTGGCACCACCAGTACAGCAACAACATTTGCCAGTGCTGCACAACTTCCCCCCAGGACAGGTGGGACTGGGGGCTGGGGGGGCTGGGACCCCAAAAACATGGCTGACCCCAAAAACATCGCTGGCCCTAAATACCTTAGTTATCCGAAATACCTTATTGTTGACACTGGCATTGCTAGTATGGCAACATCCGCCAGCTGCTGCACAGCTTCCCCCCAGGACAGGTGGGAACGGGGCTGGGGGGCTGGGACCCCAAAAACATCGCTGACCCTAAAAATATCCCTGACCCCAAAAACATCACTGACCCCAGAATCATTGGTATCTTTAAATACCGTATTTGTCCTAAATATCTCATTGCCGGCACTGGCACTGCCAGTATGGCAACGTCCGGCAGGTACTGCACAACTTCCCCCTGGGACAGGTGGGACTGGGGTCTGGGGGGCTCTGGGACCCCAAAAACATCACTGATCCCAAAAACATCGCTGACCCCAAAAAAATCAGCACTCCTAAATACCTTAGTTATCCTAAATATCTCATTGTTGGCACTGGCACTGCCAATATGGCAATATCTGCCAGCTGCTGCACAACTTCCCCCCGGGACAGGTGGGAATGGGGTCTGGGGGGCTCTGGGACCCCAAAAACATCACTGATCCCGAAAGTGTTGGTGATCCCAAATACCTTAGTTATTCTAAATATCTCATTGCCGGCACTGGCACCGCCAGTACAGCAACAATGTCCGCCAGCTGCTGCACAACTTCCCCCCGGGACAGGTGGGAACGGGATTTGGGGGGGCTGGGACCCCAAAAACAGTGGTGACCCCAAAAACATCATTGACCCCAAAAAAATTGGTACCCCTAGATGCCTTAGTTATCCTAAATACTAAATATGTCAGTGTTGGCACTGGCACCGCCAGTACAGCAACAACTGCCACCTGCTGCACAACTTCCCCCCGGGACAGGTGGGATTGGGGTCTGAGAGAGTCTGGGACCCCAAAAAGAGCGGTGACCCCAAAAATATCCCTGACCCCAAAAACATGGCTGACCCCAAAAAAATCACTGACCCTAAATACCTTAGTTATCCTAAATATCTCATTGCTGGCACTGGCACTGCCAGTATGGCAACATCTGACAGGTGCTGCACAACTTCCCCTTGGGACAGGTGGGAGCGGGGCTGGGACCCCAAAAATAGCGGTGACCCCAAAAACATCGCTGGCCCCCAAAAAATTGGTGACCCTAAATACTTTAGCTATCCTAAACATCTCACTGTTGGCGCTGGCACCGCCAGTACAGTAACAATATCCGGCAGTGCTGCACAACTTCCCCTTGGGACAGGTGGGAACGGGGCTGGGACCCCAAAAACATCACTGATTCCAAAAACATCACTGATCCCAGAATCGTCAGTGACCCCAAAATCATTGGTGACCCCAGAAATGTCAGTGACCCTAAATACCTTGTTTACTGTAAATATTTCGGTGCTGGCACCGCCAGTACAGTAACGACGTCCGGCAGGTGCTGCACAACTTCCCCCCGGGACAGGTGGGATTGGGGTCTGGGGGGTCTCGGTGACCCCAAAAACATCGGTGACCCCAAAATACTTTGTTTAACTCAAAATATCTCATTGACCCCAAACAGTTAACGCTAAATGTCTCGTTAACCCCAAATATTTACTTAACCCCAAATACCTCATTGACCTCAAATATGTCCTTGACCCCAAGGAACTCCAAAATATCTCATTAACCTCAAATACTTCATTAACTGCTGATGCTTCGTTGACCCCAAATACCCCATTGACCCCAAGTACTTCATTAACCCCAAATACCTTGTTAACCCCAAATACCTCGTTAACCCCAATCCCTTGTTAACCCCAATCCCTCATTAACCCCAAATACCTCGTTAACCCCAAAGACCCTAAATACCTCATTAACCCCAAATCCTTCATTGACCCCAAATACCCCATTAACCCCAAATACTCCATTAACCCCAAATACCTCCTTGACCCCAAAGACCCTAAATACCTCATTAACCCCAAATCCCTCATTAACCCCAAATACTCCATTAACCCCAAATACCTCCTTGACCCCAAAGACCCTAAATACCTCATTAACCCCAAATCACGCGTTAACCACAAATACTCCATTAACCCCAGATACCTCCTTGACCCCAAATACCCCATTACCCCCAATTACCTCATTAACCCCAAATCCCTCATTGACCCCAAATCCCTCGTTAACCCCAAAATATCTCATTAACCCCAATTACCTCTTTAACCCCAAAGACCTTGGTAACCCCAAATCCCTCGTTAACCCCACAATACCTCGTTAACCCCAAAATATCTCGTTAACCCCAAATCCCTCATTGACCCCAAATCCCTCGTTCACCCCAAATTCCTCATTAACCCCAAAATATTAACCCCAATTAACTCATTAACCCCAAAGACCCCAAACCCCTTGTTAACCCCACAATGTCTCGTTAACCTCCCAATATCTCATTAACCCCAAATCCCTCGTTAACCCCACAATGTCTCGTTAACCCCACAGAAAACGAACTCGGGGACGCTGTTCTGGTCGGGGCCCAAGCGCTGCCCCCACCCCCTCGTCTTCGACCCCGACAACGTGAGTGGGGTCCCGGGGGGTGTGGGGGCGGGGGTGTCACCTTTGGGAGCCATCGTCCCAAAATCACCCCAAAATCGTCCTGAAAATCATCCCGAAATCATCTCAAAATTGTCCCAAAATCATCCCAAAATTGTCCCAAAATCATCTCGAAAACTGTCCTGAAAATCATCCTAAAAATTGTCCCAAAAATCATCCCAGAAATCATTCCAAAACTCATCCTAAAATTGTCCCAAAAGTGTCCCAAAAATTGTCCCAAAAGCAATCCCAAAATTCATCCCAAAAGTCATCCCTGGGTGTTGTCGATCATCGTTGGGTTCTGGTTTTTGGTGCCACCTGTGTCCTTGGGGTGTCCCTTGTCACCTCTGGGTGCCACCCCATCCCACCTTAGTGCCACCCCATCACCTCGGGGTGTCACCTGTCACCCTTTGGTGCCACCTGGGTGTCCCCTGTCCACTCTGGGTGTCCCCTCTCACTCTTCAGTGCCACTCCACTCACTTTGGCTGCCACCCCATCCCCTCTGGGTGCCACCCCATCCCACCTTAGTGCCACCCCATCACCTCTGGGTGTCCCTTGTCACCCTTTAGTGTCACCCCATCACCTCTGGGTGTCCCCTGTCACTCTTCAGTGCCACCCCATTACCTTTAGGTGTCCCCTGCCACCCTTTAGTGCCACTCCACCCACTTTGGCTGCCACCCCATCATCCTTCAGTGCCACCCCATCACCATTGGGTGTCCCTTGTCCCCTCTGGGTGCCACCCCATCCCTGTTTAATGCCACCCTGTCACCTCTTGGTGTCACCTGTCACCCTGGAGTTCCACCCCGTCACCTCTGGGCATTCCTCGTCACCCTTCAGTGCCACCTCATCATCTTTGGCTGCCACGCTATTACTTTTAGGTGTCTCCTGTTACCTTTAGAGCCACCCCGTCACCTCTGGGTGTCACCTGTCACCCTTCAGTGCCACCCCATCCCCTTTTAATGCCACCCCACCCGCTCTGGGTGTCCCATGCCACCTCTGGCCACCACCCCATCACCTCTGGGTGTCACCCCATCTCCCTTTAGTGCCACCTCATCACCTTTAGGTGTCCCCTGTCACTCTTCAGTGCCACCCCGTCACCTTTAGGTGTCACCTGTCACCCTTCAATGCTCCGTGGGTACCACCCCATCACCTCTGAGTGTCACCTGTCCCCTTTGGGTGCCACCCCATCACCTCTGGGTGTCCCTTGTCACTCTTCAGTGCCACCCCATCACCTTTAGGTGTCACCTGTCCCCCTTCAGAGCCACCCCATCCCACCTTAGTGCCACCCCATCACCTCTGGATGTCACCTGCCACCCTTCAGTGCCACCCCATCCCCCTTGAGTGCCACCCTGTCACCTCTGGGCATTCCTTGTCACCCTTCAGTGCCACCTCATCATCTTTGGCTACCACACTATTACTTTTAGGTGTCCCCTGTCACCTTTAGAGCCACCCCATCCCCTCTGGGTGTCATTTGTCACCCTTGAGTGCCATCCTATCCCCCTTGAGTGCCTCCCCATCACCTTCAGGTGTCATCTGTCTCCCTTTGGTGCCACCTGGGTGTCCCCTGCCCACTCTGGGTGTCCCCTGCCACCCTTTAGTGCCACTCCACCCACTTTGGCTGCCACCCCATCATCCTTCAGTGCCACCCCATCACCATTGGGTGTCCCTTGTCCCCTCTGGGTGCCACCCCATCCCTGTTTAATGCCACCCTGTCACCTCTTGGTGTCACCTGTCACCCTGGAGTTCCACCCCGTCACCTCTGGGCATTCCTCGTCACCCTTCAGTGCCACCTCATCATCTTTGGCTGCCACGCTATTACTTTTAGGTGTCTCCTGTTACCTTTAGAGCCACCCCATCACCTCTGGGTGTCACCTGTCACCCTTCAGTGCCACCCCATCCCCTTTTAATGCCACCCCACCCGCTCTGGGTGTCCCATGCCACCTCTGGCCACCACCCCATCACCTCTGGGTGTCACCCCATCTCCCTTTAGTGCCACCTCATCACCTTTAGGTGTCCCCTGTCACTCTTCAGTGCCACCCCGTCACCTTTAGGTGTCACCTGTCACCCTTCAATGCTCCGTGGGTACCACCCCATCACCTCTGAGTGTCACCTGTCCCCTTTGGGTGCCACCCCATCACCTCTGGGTGTCCCTTGTCATTCTTTAGTGCCACCCCATTACCTTTAGGTGTCCCCTGCCACCCTTTAGTGCCACTCCACCCACTTTGGCTGCCACCCCATCACCTCTGGGTGTCACCTGTCACCCTTCAGTGCCACCCCCACCCTTCCTGTCCCCCCCTGACCCCCGTGTCCCCGCAGCCCCTGCACCTGGACTACGTGGTGGCGGCGGCGAACCTGTTTGCGCAGAGCTATGGCATCGCGGGCTCGCGGGACCGGGCGGCCGTGGCCGAGCTGCTGCGCCACGTGCGAGTGCCACCCTTCGCCCCCAAGGCTGGCGTGCGCATCCACGTGTCCGACCAGGAGCTGCAGAGCGCCAACGCTGCGCTGGGTGAGGGACTGGGGGGACTGGGAGGGACTGGGGGCACTGGGAGGCACTGGGATTGTCCATCCACGTGTCCGACCAGGAGCTGCAGAGCGCCAACGCCGCGCTGGGTGAGGGACGGGGGGGACTGGGGGCACTGGGAGGGACTGGGAGGGCACTGGGATTGTCCATCCACGTGTCCGACCAGGAGCTGCAGAGCGCCAACGCTGCGCTGGGTGAGGGACTGGGGGCACTGGGAGGGACTGGGAGCACTGGGAGGGCACTGGGATTGTCCATCCACGTGTCTGACCAGGAGCTGCAGAGCGCCAACGCCGCGCTGGGTGAGGGACTGGGGGGACTGGGAGCACTGGGAGGGACTGGGAGGGACTGGGGAGCTCATAGTGTTATCCTGGATGAGGGACTTGGGGCACTGGGAGGGACTGGGAGGGACTGGGGAGCTGATAGTGTCACCCTGGATGAGGCCGGGGTGGCACTGGGAGCACTAGGAGGGACTGGGGAGCTGACAGTGTCACCCTGGGTGAGGGACTGGCAACACTGGGAGCACTGGAAGGGACTGGGAGTGACTGGGGAGCTGATAGTGTCACCCTGAGTGAGGGCCTCGGGAGCACTGGGGGGACTGGGGGCACTGGGGGGGCTGTGAATGTCACCTTGGGTGAGGGCCTGGGGCACTGGGAGCACTGGGAGGGACTGGGAGCACTGGGATTGTCTATCCACGTGTCCGACCAGGAACTGCAGAGCGCCAACGCTACGCTGGGTGAGGGACTGGGAGGGACTTGGGGCACTGGGGGGGACTGGGGAGCTGACAGTGTCACCCTGGGTGAGGGACTGGGGCATTGCAGGGACTGGGGGGCACTGGGAGGGACTGGGAGCACTGGGGGGGCACTGGGATTGTCCATCCACGTGTCCGACCAGGAGCTGCAGAGCGCCAACGCCGCGCTGGGTGAGGGACTGGGAGCACTGGGAGGGACTAGGGGGGACTGGGAGGGACTGGGGGCACTGGGAGTGACTGGGGAGCTGATAGTGTCACCCTGAGTGAGGGCCTCGGGGGGACTGGGGGCACTGGGGGGGCTGTGAATGTCACCTTGGGTGAGGGACGAGGGCACTAGGAGCACTGGGAGGGCACTGGGAGCACTGGGATTGTCTATCCACGTGTCTGACCAGGAGCTGCAGAGCGCCATCACTTCCCTGGGTGCGGGACTGGGAGCACTGGGAGGGACTAGGGGGGACTGGGAGCACTGGGAGGGAATGGGGGGCACTGGGAGGCACTGGGAAGCAGACAATGTCACCCTGAGTGAGGGTCTGGGGCACTGGGAGCAGCTGGAGGAGCACTGGGTGAGGGGCTGGGAGGGACTGGGATACACTGGGGGGGCATTGGGATGCCTGGGGGGCACTGGGGGGGACTGGGGGGCTGTGAGGATTTTAGGGGTCCCACGGGTACTGTGAGGTTTTTCTGGGGATCCCATAGGTCCCATGAGGATTTTTGGGGTCCCGTGTGGATTTTTGGGGTCCCTGTGAGGATTTTTGGGTCCCATGAGGGTTTTTGGGGCCCTGTGAGGATTTTGGCATCCCATGAGGAGTTTTGGGTCCCGTGAGGGTTTCTGGGGTCCTGTGAGGATTTTGGGGTTCCCGTGGCTCCCGTGAGGATTTCTGGGGTCCCGTGAGGATTTTTGGGGTCCCGTGAGGATTTTGGGGTCCCACACGTGCCCCTCCCTGCCCCACAGACGACGGGCGCCTGGAGGAGCTGAAGGCGTCGCTGCCCAGCCCCGAGGAGCTGCCAGGGTTCCGCATGTTCCCCATCGACTTCGAGAAGGTGCGTGCGACCCCCGAGGGACCCCCAACCCCCAAAATCCACTCCCAGTTCCCCAAAATCCACTCCCAGTTCCTCAAAATCCATTCCCAGTTCCCCAAAATCCATTCCCAGTTCCCCAAAATCCAATTCCAGACCCCCAAAATCCATTCCCAGTTCCCCAAAATCCATTCCCAGTTCCTCAAAATCCAATCCTAGACCCCCAAATCCTCTCCCAAATTCCTAAAATGCAATCCCTAGACCCCCAACTTCTTTCCCACTCTCCAAAATCTATTCCCAAACTTTGAAAATCCATTCCCAGACCTTCCCAAATCCAATTCCAGTTCCCCAAATCCATTCCCACTTCCCAAAACCCAATTCCAGACCCCCAAAATCCAATCTCAGACCCACAAAATCCATTCCCAGTTCCCCAAAATCCCCTCCCACTCCCAAAAATCCATTCCTACTTCCCAAAATCCCCTTCAGGCCTCCCCAGAATCCATTCCCAGACCCCCCAAATCCAATCCCAGTTCCCCAAATCCCCTCCCACACTCCCCAAAATCCATTCCCAAACTTGCCAAATCCATTCCCAGTTCCCCAAATCCATTCCCAGTTCCCCAAATTCACTCCCACTCCCCAAAATCCATTCCCACTCCCCAAAATCCATTCCCAGACCCCCCAAATACAATCCCAGCTCCCCGAAATCTACTCCCAGACCCCCAAAATCCTCTCCCAATTCCCTAAAATCCACTCCCAGACCCCCAAAATCCAATCCCAGTTCCCCAAATCCCCTCCCACACTCCCCAAAATCCATTCCCAAACCTCCCAAATCCACTCCCAGTTCCTTAAACCCATTCCCATTTCCCAAAATCCATTGCCACACTCCCCAAATCTGTTCCCACTCCCCAAAATTCAATCTCGGAGCCCCAAAATCCCCTCCCAGACCCCAAAATCCACTCCCACACCTCCCAAATCCACTCCCACTCCCCAAAATCAAATCCCAGTTCCCCAAACCCACTCCCACTTCGCAAAATCCATTCCCAGACCCCCAGAATCACCTCCCAGACCCCCAAAATCCCCTCCCACTCCCCAAAATCCATTCCTACTTCCCAAAATCCTCTTCAGGCCTCTCCAGAATCCATTCCCAGACCCCCCAAATCCAATCCCAGTTCCCCAAATCCACTCCCACTCCCCAAAATCCATTCCCTCTCCCCAAAATCCAGTCCCACTCCCCAAAATCCATTCCCACTTCCCAAAATCCATTCCCACTCCCCATAATCCATTCCCACTCCCCAAAATCCATTCCCAGACCCCCCAAATCCAATCCCAGCTCCCCGAAATCTACTCCCAGTTCCCCAAATCCACTCCCAATTCCCTAAAATCCACTCCCAGACCCCCAAAATCAAACCCCAGACCCCCAAAATCCACTCCCAATTCCCTAAAATCCACTCCCAGACCCCCAAAATCAAACCCCAGTTCCCCAAATCCACACCCTGGGTGCCCCCTGCCCACCCCTGGCTGCCCCCCGCCCACCCCTGGGTGCCCCCCGAGCCCCTTGGGTGCCCCCCGGGCCCCCTGGGTGCCCCCCACCCACCCTGAGTATCCCCAGGACGACGACACCAACTTCCACATGGATTTCATTGTGGCTGCCTCCAACCTGCGGGCGGAGAACTACGACATCCCTCCGGCCGACCGCCACAAGGTGGGGGTTTTTGGGGGGGTTTTGTGGGGTTTTTGTGGGGTGTTACAGGGTTTTTATGAGGTGTTATCGGGGTTTTTATTGGGTGTTACTGGGGTTTTATGGCGTATTACCAGTTCTGGGGGTGTTTTATGAGGTGTTAGTGGGGTTTTTATGGGTGCTGGGAGCATTTTATGAGATGTTATTTGGGTTTTTATTGGGGGGGGGTCCCGTGTGGGTGACCCACACCACCTCCCGTGCCCATCGAGGCCCTGATGTGGCCACAGCCCCTCCGATGACCCTCAGGGCCCTCACTGGGGCCATCGCCCCTCACCCTAAATCCTTTTTCCCAATCCCAGAGCAAATTGATCATGGGGAAAATCATTCCTGGGCCTGTGGGGCCTACACCCCATCCAGGGCCCATCTGGGGCCTATCAGGGCCTCAGCCCCTCCCAGTGACCCTCAGGGGGCTTCAAACCCCCCCTGAGCACCCTCAGGGCTCTCATTGGGGCCATTTTCCCCCACCCTAAACCCTTTCCCTGATCCCCAGAGCAAACCGATCATGGAAAAGATCATCCCTGTGCATGTGGGGCCATCACCCCTGACCCTAAACCCTTTTCCCCAATCCCAGAGCAAACTGATAATGAAAAAGATCATCCCTGGGCCTGTGGGGCCTACACCACATCCAGGGCCTATCAGGGCCTCAGCCCCTCCTGAGCACCCTCAGGGCCCTCATTGGGGTCATTTTCCCCCACCCTAAACCCTTTTCCCCATTCCCAGAACAAACTGATTGCGGGGAAGATCATCCCTGGGCCTGTGGGGCCTACACCACATCCAGGGCCCATCCAGGGCCTATTGGGGCCTCAGCCCCTCCCAGTGACCCTCAGGGGGCTTCAAACCCCCCCTGAGCACCCTCAGAGCACTCAGTGTGGCCATCACCCCCCACCCTAAACCCTTTTCCCCAATCCTAGAGCAAACTGATCATGGAAAAGATCATCTCTGTGTGTGTGGGGCCTACACCACATCCAGGGCCCATCCAGGGCCCATCCAGGGCCTATCGGGGCCTCAGCCCCTCCTGAGCACCCTCAGGACATTCCATGGGGCCATTTCCCCTCACCCTAAATCCTTTTCCCCAATCCTAGAGCAAACTGATCACAGAAAAGATCATTCCTGGGCCTGTGGGGCCTACGCCACATCCAGGGCCCATCCAGGGCCTATCGAGGCCACAGCCCCCCCTGAGGACCCTCAGGAGGCTGCAGACCACTCTGAGCACCCTCAGAGCACTCAGTGTGGCCATCACCCCTCACCCTAAGCCCTTTTCCCCAATCCTAGAGCAAACTGATTAGGGAAAAGATCATCTCTGTGTGTGTGTGGGGCCTACGCCACATCCAGGGCCCATCCAGGGCCTATCGGGGCCTCAGCCCCTCCTGAGCACCCTCAGGGCACTCCATGGGGCCATCACCCCTCACCCTAAACCCTTTTCCCCAATCTCAGAACAAACTGATCATGGAAAAGATCATCCCTGTGCGTGTGGGGCCATCACCCCTGACCCTAAACCCTTTTCCCCAATCCCAGAACAAATTGATAATGAAAAAGATCATCCCTGTGCCTTTGGGGCCTACCCCACATCCAGGGCCTAGGCCTAGTGTGGCCGCAGCCCCCCTGACGACCCCCAGGGCCCTCATTGGGGCCATTTCCCCTCACCCTAACTCCTTTTCTCCATTTTCCAGAGCAAACTGATTGCGGGGAAGATCATCCCAGCCATCGCCACGACGACAGCGGCCGTGGTGGGCCTGGCATGCCTGGAGCTCTACAAGCTGGTGCAGGGCCACCGCCGCCTGAGCTCTTACAAAAACGCCTTCCTCAACCTGGCCCTGCCCTTCGTGGGCTTCTCCGAGCCCCTCGCCTGCCCCCGCAACAAGGTGGGGGGCTGGGGGGCGCTGCCAGGAGGGGTTTAGGGTCACAGGTGGGGTCTGGAGGGGTGGGGTTCAGTCCCAGAAGGGGTTTAGGGTCACAGTGGGGGACGTTGAGGGGTGGGGGTCACTTCCAGAAGGGATTTATGGTCACAGTGGGGGACGTTGAGGGGTGGGGGTCACTTCCAGAAGAGATTTATGGTCACAGTGGGGGATGTTGAGGGGTGGGGGTCACTTCCAGAAGGGGTTTAGGGTCACAGGTGGGGTCTGGAGGGGTGGGGTTTGCTTCCAGAAGGGCTTTAGGGTCACGGTGGGGACATTGAGGGGTGGGATTTGCTCACAGAAGGTGTTTGGGGTCACAGGTGGGCACATTGAGGGGTGGGGGTCATTCCCAGAAGGGATTTAGGGTCACAGGTGGGGTCTCGAGGGGTGGGTGTCACTTCCAGGAGGGAACCATCCCCCAGTGGCCCTGACCGTGTCCCCCTGGTGGCCCTGATGGTGTCCCCCCTGGTGGCCCTGACTGTCCCCCCCTGTCCCCAGTACTACGAGGTGGAATGGACGCTGTGGGATCGGTTCGAGGTGCAGGGCCTGCAGCCTGACGGGCAGGAGATGACCCTGCGCCAGTTCCTCGCCTACTTCAAGGTACTGGGGGGCACTGGGAAGCACTGGGAGGGACTGGAAAGCACTGGGAGGGGGACTGGGGTCAGCTGAGGGACCCCAACCAAGGGGCCCACCAGGAAAGGGTAGGCAGTGAAGTTCCCACGGTGGCCTGGGGTCAACTGAGCGACCCCAACCAAGAGGGACACACCAGGAAGGGGTGGAAGGTGAAGTCCCCACGGTGGCCGTGATGTCCCCAAGGCCGTGGGGGTCCCGTGGGTGCCCTGCTGACCCCCCCGTGTCCCCCCGCAGAAGGAGCACCGGCTGGAGATCACAATGCTGTCCCAGGGCGTGTCCATGCTCTACTCGTTCTTCATGCCAGCGGCGAAGCTGCGCGAGCGCCACGACCAACCGTAGGCTTTGGGGACACTGGGGACACTGGGGACACTGGGGAGGGGGATGTGACCTGGGGGTGAGGGAGAGGGGAGGGGACAAGGTTTGGAGCAAGGACACATCCCATGGGGTCCTGTGGTGAGGGGTGGGAGGTTTAGCATGGGGACACATCCTGGGGGTGGGGACACATGCCAGGGGTGGGGACACAGCCATGGCCTGTCCCCATCCCCTCTGGGTGCTGGTCCCCAGGGCGGGAGGTGCCCTGGCACTCCTTGTGTCCCCCCTTGTCCCCTCATGGCAGATGTCTCCATAACCCCCCCAGCTTGATGTCCCCCCCATGTCCCTCTCCCCAGGATGACAGAATCTGTGCTGTGTGTCCCTACCATGTCCTGCCCCCCCAGGATGACAGATATGGCACATGTCCCCCCCATGTCCCCCTCCCCAGTATGACAGAGATCATGGTGTGTGTCCCTCCCATGTCCCCTGTGTCCCCCTCCCCATGGTGACCAAGATCATGGCATGTCCCTGCCATCTCCCCATGTCCCCCCAGAATGACAGAGATCTTGGCCCATCTCCCTGCCGTGTCCCCCTCATGTCCCCCCCAGCGTGACAGAGATCTTGGCCCATGTCCCTGCCATGTCCACCCCATCTCCCCAGGGTGACAAATCATGCTCCATGTCCCCACCACGTCCCCCCATGTCCCCTCATGTCCCCACAGGATGACAGAGATCATGCCCTGTGCCCCTGCTGTGTCCCCCCCACATCCCCCCAGGGTGACAAATCATGCCGGGTGTCCCCACCCCACATCCCCCCAGGGTGACAAATCATGCCATGTGTCCCTGCCACATCCCCCCGTGTCCCCTCATGTCCCCCCAGAATGACAGAGATCATGGCCCATGTCCCTGCCATGTCTTCCCATGTCCCCCCAGGGTGACAAATCATGCCCCGTGTCCCCACCCTGTGCCCCCACGACCCCCCAGGGTGACAAATCGTGCTGGGTGTCCCTGCCCCATTGCCCCCATGTCCCCTCCTGTCCCCCAAGAATGACAGAGATCATGGCCCATGTCCCTGCCATGTCTCCCCATGTTCCCCCGGGGTGACAAATCATGCCGGGTGTCCCCACCCTGTGCCCCCAAGACCCCCCAGGGTGACAAATCGTGCTGGGTGTCCCCGCCCCATTGCCCCCATGTCCCCTCCTGTCCCCCAAGAATGACAGAGATCATGGCCCATGTCCCTGCCACATCCCCCCATGTCCTCCCAGGGTGACAGATTGTCCCCCCATGTCCCCACAGGATGACAGAGATCGTAGTCCATATCCCTGCTGTGTCCCCCAGGGTGACAGATTGTCCCCCCATGTCCCCACAGGGTGACAAATCATGCCGGGTGTCCCCGCCCCGTGCTCCTATGTCTCCTCCTGTCCCCCCAGAATGACAGAGATCGTGGCCCATGTCCCTGCTGTGTCCCCCAGGGTGACAGATTGTCCCCCCATGTCCCCACAGGATGACAGAGATCGTGGCCCATGTCCCTGCTGTGTCCCCCAGGGTGACAGATTGTCCCCTCGTGTCCCCACAGGATGACAGAGATCATAGTCCATATCCCTGCTGTGTCCCCCAGGGTGACAGATTGTCCCCCCATGTCCCTCGTGTCCCCGCAGGATGACAGAGATCGTCACGCGGGTGTCCAAGAAGAAGCTGGGCCGCCACGTCAAGGCGCTCGTGTTCGAGCTGTGCTGCAACGACGACAGCGACGCCGACATCGAGGTGCCCTACGTGCGCTACACCATCCGCTAGGGGGCGCCGCGCCCCGGCCACGCCCCCTCCTCGCAGGCCCCGCCCCCTGCACAGGCCACGCCCTCCAGCCACACCCACTCCCTCCCCATAGTCGTTGTTGTGTCGGCCCCGCCCCCTCGGGTGGGGGCGGGGCATGGGGGGCGGGGCGAGGGTCCCGCCCAATAAACATAGACCTTGGCAAAGGGACCGTGTGCAGAGTGGGCGGGGCCGGGCTGGGGCATGTGACGCTGGCACAGGACAGCTGTGACAAATGGCCCTGGGGTGGCAGGGCTGGCACGGTGACAATGGTGACAAACGGCCCTGTGGAGGCAGGGCTGGCACGGTGACAATGGTGACAAACGGCCCTGGGGTGGCAGGGCTGGCACATGACAAATGGCCCTGGGGTGGCAGGGCTGGCACATGACAATGGTGACAAATGGCCCTGGGGTGGCAGGGCTGGCACGGTGACAATGGTGACAAACGGCCCTGTGGAGGCAGGGCTGGCATGGGACAATGGTGACAAACGGCCCTGTGGTGGCAGGGCTGGCACATGACAATGGTGACAAATGGCCCTGGGGTGGCAGGGCTGGCACGGTGACAGTGGTGACAAATGGCCCTGGGGTGGCAGGGCTGGCATGTGACAGCGGTGACAAACGGCCCTGTGGTGGCACTGTTGGGGGCACCATGGTGGCTTTATTGGGGTGGGGGGACACAGGGGGATCTCCCTCCCCCACGTGCAGGGCTCAGTGTCACCTGCGGCGTCCTTGGTGTCACCTGTCGCGTCGTTTGCGTGCTCGGTGTCACCTGCGGTCCTCGGGGACTTGGTGTCACCCACGGGCACGTGCTGTGTCACCTGCGCAGGGCTTCGCATCACTGGTGGCAGCTGTGTCACCTGCGAAGGGTCAGCACGGCCTCGTGTCACCTGTGTCCCTGTGGGTCACAGTGTCACCCATGTGTCCCTGTGGGTCACAGTGTCACCCACGTGTCCTTGTGGGTCACGGTGTCACCCACAGTGTCCCCCTGCGTCACCTGCATTCGTGTCCTCGCCGTTCTCAGCGTCTGTGTCACGCAGTCACCGCATCCCCTGTGCTCGCTGTGTCACCCTTGGTGTCCCCAGGGGTCCCCGTGGGGCTCTCGCTGTCCCCGCTGTCCCCGGCCAGGTGACATTTCTGCCGCAGAAGCTGTCGGTACCGCGTGGCCGCAGCCTCCACCGCGCCCTGGAGCTCGGCCACCTCCACTGCCAGCGTCACCCCTGGGGACAGAAGGGACACCGGGAGGGGGACAAAGAGGTCACAACCTTTAGCCTTCCCCAATTTTGGGGGTCCCAAAACGAGGCTGTCCTCCTCGTTCTTGGAGGACAGCCCAGATTTGGGACATCCCCCCCGTTCTTGGGACCCCCACGCTGGCTTTGGGGACCCCCAGTTGCTCCCAGTTGCTCCCAGTCTGCCCAGTGCTCACCCCTCTGGAAGCTGCCCTGGGCCTGCCGCAGACTGGGGGGCACCAGGACCCCAAACCAGCCCAGGGGGTCTGGGGGGGGCCGAGCTGGAGACCCCCCCTTGTCCGGGGCTCCCCGGCGCTGCCGCAGCCCTGGGGGAGAGAGAAAGGTCAGGGACCCCCAAAAAACAACCCAGGAACCCCCCCGCAGCACCCCAAATTCCCCCCAGCACCCCAAATCTGCCCCCAACACCCCCTGGGGACCCCCAACACCCATGGGTGACATCCCCAGCACCCCAAATTTGCCCCCAAAACCCACAGGACCCCTCTGAACCCCCCCAGCACGCCAAATTTCCTCCCTGCACCTCCAGGGGACTCCCTGGGGACCCCAGGACCCCCCCAAGGGGCCCCAGACCCCCCAGGGACCCCCCCATCCCCTCCTCACCATCCTTCCCCCCCTGCTGGGGGTCCTCGGGGTCCCCCCCTGTGCCGGGCACCTCCTCAAAGTGGGGGCGTCCCTCTGGGTCCTGCCTGGGGGTGACGTGGGGACAGTGTCACTGCCATTCTCTGGCGTCCCTTTGTCCCTGCAGGGACATGCCAGCACCCCTTTATCACCCCCCCTGCCCCCTCAAACCTCCCCCGCCATTGGGGACAGTGGTGTCACCCCTGTGTCACCTCCCCAAACTGGGGATGTCCCTTTATCACCCAGTCCAGTGTCCCCATATCCCTCCCTGCGTCCCTGTCACGCATCGCTACATTCCCCGCGGTGTCCCACTGTCCCCCCCAGTGTCCCTGTCCCTCGATGGCCCACTGTCCCCCCATGTCCCCACTGTCCCCACAGTGTCCCTCTCCCCCCCGTATCCCCACTGTCCCCCGCAGTGTCCCTGTCCCCCCATGTCCCCACTGCCCCCCCAGCGTCCCTGTCCCCCGATGTCCCCACCTGTGGCACACACGGACTCGGGGCACCATGGTGGCCCCGTACTGCAGGGACGAGACGCGGTGACACCCCAGGGAGTAGCGGGCCTGAGCCAGAGACAGCCACCCCTGCAGGGACATTGGGGACATTGGGGACACTGCGCAGGGACAGCCACCCCTGCAGGGACATTGGGGACACTGCACAGGGACAGCCACCCCTGCAGGGACATTGGGGACACTGGGGACACTGCACAGGGACAACAGGGACAGCCACCCCTGCAGGGACATCGGGGACATTGGGGACACTGCACAGGGACAGCCACCCCTGCAGGGACATTGGGGACACTGGCGAGATGGCACAGGGACAGCCACCCCTGCAGGGACATCGGGGACATTGGGGACACAGCACAGGGACAGCCACCCCTGCAGGGACATTGGGGACACTGGCGAGATGGCACAGGGACAGCCACCCCTGCAGGGACATTGGGGACACTGGCGAGATGGCACAGGGACAGCCACCCCTGCAGGGACATTGGGGACATTGGGGACACAGCACAGGGACAGCCACCCCTGCAGGGACATCGGGGACACTGGGGACACTGCACAGGGACAGCCACCCCTGCAGGGACATTGGGGACACTGGCGAGATGGCACAGGGACAGCCACCCCTGCAGGGACATTGGGGACATTGGGGACACAGCACAGGGACAGCCACCCCTGCAGGGACATCGGGGACACTGGGGACACAGCACAGGGACAGCCACCCCTGCAGGGACATTGGGGACACTGGGGACACTGCACAGGGACAACAGGGACAGCCACCCCTGCAGGGACATCGGGGACATTGGGGACACTGCACAGGGACAGCCACCCCTGCAGGGACATTGGGGACACTGGGGACACTGCACAGGGTCAGCCACCCTTGCAGGGACACTGGGGACACTGCACAGGGACAGCCACCCCTGCAGGGACATTGGGGACACTGGGGACACTGCACAGGGACAACAGGGACAGCCACCCCTGCAGGGACATCGGGGACATTGGGGACACTGCACAGGGACAGCCACCCCTGCAGGGACATTGGGGACACTGGCGAGATGGCACAGGGACAGCCACCCCTGCAGGGACATTGGGGACATTGGGGACACAGCACAGGGACAGCCACCCCTGCAGGGACATCGGGGACACTGGGGACACTGCACAGGGACAGCCACCCCTGCAGGGACATTGGGGACACTGGCGAGATGGCACAGGGACAGCCACCCCTGCAGGGACATTGGGGACATTGGGGACACAGCACAGGGACAGCCACCCCTGCAGGGACATCGGGGACACTGGGGACACATCACAGGGACAGCCACCCCTGCAGGGACACTGGGGACACTGCACAGGGACAGCCACCCCTGCAGGGACATCGGGGACATTGGGGACACTGCACAGGGACAGCCACCCCTGCAGGGACATTGGGGACATTGGGGACACAGCACAGGGACAGCCACCCTTGCAGGGACACTGGGGACACTGCACAGGGACAGCCACCCCTGCAGGGACATCGGGGACATTGGGGACACTGCACAGGGACAGCCACCCCTGCAGGGACATTGGGGACACTGGGGACACAGCACAGGGTCAGCCACCCTTGCAGGGACACTGGGGACACTGCACAGGGACAGCCACCCCTGCAGGGACATCGGGGACATTGGGGACACTGCACAGGGACAGCCACCCCTGCAGGCACACAGGGGGACATGGGGTCATTGAGGGGGAGAGGGACAGCTAGCCCTGGGGACACGGGGTACACGTGTCCCTGTGGCGTGTCCCTTTGTGTCCCCACCAGGCACCATGTCCCCACAGTGTGTCCTAGTGGTGGGTGACACGTCTCCCCCAGATGTCCCAGAACGGGCGGTGTGTCCCCAGGCATGTCCCCAAGGCAGGTGACTGTCCCCAGGTGTGTCCCCATGGCGTTGGCACATTGCTGCGGTGGGTGACAGCAGCCAGCTGTGTCCCCGTGGCAGGTGGCACCTCCCCACACGTGTCCCCATCGTGTCCCCGCCGTGTCCCCATCGTGTCCCCCCCGTGTCCCCTCACCTGCCGCAGGTGCTCCTCCAGCTGCTCCCGGCGCTGCTGCAGCAGCTCCAGCGCCTCCATCACCTCCAGCGCGGCCGCGTCCAGGGACAGCGACAGCGACCCTGGGGGGACACGGCTCAGGGCCCCGCACTGACACCCGGGGGGCACCGCGGGCACCGCAGAGCCATCGAAACCACCCAGGGACGGGCCCGGCTTCCCCCGCTGGCACCCGCAACCCCTTGAGACCCCCCGAAACACCCCCGGGCTCCTGGAGACCCACCCCAAAACACCCCCGGGCCTCTGGAGACCCCCCAAAACACCCCCGGGTTCCTGGAGACCCCCCAAAAACACCCCCGGGTTCCTGGAGACCCCCCAAAAACACCCTCGGGCCTCTGGAGACCCCCCAAAACACCCCCGGGCTCCTGGAGGTCCCCCGAAACACCCCCAGAGACCTCCTCAAAACATCCCCGTGCCCCCGGAGACCCCCCCGAAACACCCCAGAGACCCCCCAAAACACTCCCGGAGATCCCCCCAAAAGACTATCGACCCCCGGAGACCCCCCAAAGTACCCCCGAGTCTCCGGAGACCCCCCAAGAACACCCCCGGAGCCCCTCGTCCCTCCCTCACCGTCCATCGCCGCCCGCACCGCAGCCTCAGGCCCGGCCGCACCTCGTCCAATAGGAGCCGGCCCCGGGGTCTCTCAGCCAATCAGAACGCGCGGCAGGGCGGGGGGCGGGGCCTCGTTGAGGGCCGGCAGGGCGATGGGCTGAGGCCGGCCCGGCCGCCATCTTGGGTGAGGGCGCAGCGTTTCCCGCCCCTTCCGGCAGCACCGCGCGCTGTGATTGGTCCGCCGGCGCTCGGCCAATGGGCGGTGGCGGTGCTGGGAGGTGCCGGCGTGCGAGGAGCGGCGCGGAGAGGAGCGGCTGCCACCATGGTGAGGGGGATTTGGGGATTTGGGTTGGAGGGCTCTGGGGCTTCGTGTCTTCCTGTGTCCCCCCATCCCTCGACAGCGCCTCCACTCTCTCCCCACGTGTCCCCCATGCATCCCCTCTCGCCATGTTCCCCGTCAACATGCCCTCCCCCACCTCCTCATGTCCCCCTCTCCAGTGTCCCCACATCCCTCCCATGTGTCCCTCACGCTTTACCTGGTGCCCCCCAATGTCACCACTGTCCCCCGCCGTGTCCCCCCCCCGTCTTCCATCCCTCGATGACGCCTCCAGTCCCCCTTCAGGGCCCCCCTCGTGTCCCACATCCCTCACGTCTCTCGCTGTCCCCCAGAAAGAGCCCTTCCCCACATCCCTCCCATGTGTCACCCCCTGTCTCCCCGTGTCACCTCTGTCCCCCCGTGTCGCAGCTGCGGCGCCAGGCCCGGGAGCGCCGGGAGTACCTGCAGCGCCGGGCGCGGGAGCAGCAGCAGCGGCGGCAGCAGGAGCGCAAGGAGAGCCTGCGGCGGGCGCTGGACGGTACCGGAGCACGGGGAAAGGCCGGGAGGGAATAAAATGGAGTTGGGGAGGGGGGAAAAGGGGAGCTGGGGGGGTAAAGAAGGGTTGGGAAGAATTTGGGGGGGGTTAAAGGGGATTTGGGAGGGGTTAAGGGAGTTTGGAGGAGGTTGCCAGAGTGTTAAAAGGGGTTTGAGAAGATAAAGGAGGATTTGGGAGATAGAAGGAATATGGGGGGATTGGGGGATGTTTGAGGTTGTTAAAGAGGGGTTGAGCTGGAGGACTAGGGGTGCTGTGGGGCCAGGGGTTTATTAGGGGCTGGGGGCCGTATTTAGGGTCTGGGGTGTTTGAAATCGGGAGGGTTGGGGGTCCTGGCTGAGCCCCCAGTTTCTCTCCCCCCAGAGAACCGACTGCTGCCCACGGAGCTGCGGCACGAGGCGCTGGCACTGCAGAAGGAGCTCGAGTTTGACTTCGATGCACCAGGGGGTGAGTGGGACCCCAAAACTGGGGGGGAGGGTGGAGAGAGGGACCCCAAATGGGGGGGGGGGGAGTAGGACGGGCAAGACCCTCGAATGGTGAGGTGGACCCCAAAATGGGGCGAGGAGGGCCCCAGAATAGGAGGGAGACAGCCCAAAAAGGGGTGGGGGCCACCTCAAAAAGAGAATGGCATCAGATTAAAGATCAAATTTTCCACGTTTCCGCCCAAATTTTATGTCGGTCTTTAATTCTTCTCAAATAAGATTAAATTTAGCCCAAATTGAGGAGGAATTTACATCCATAAACCGGAACCAGGCAGGAAATGTGCCCCATTTTCCCCCAGAACTGAGCCACAGGATTAACCCCAACATCCCCACAGCAGCTCTGCTATCCCCGGGGTGGGCGGGGCTGTGCTGGGAAGGGGCGTGGCCTGACCAAGCCCCTCCCTCAGGTGCTGACAACAGCCACGATGATGAGTACAGGTGGGCGGGGGTGGAGCCCCCCAAGGTGATGGTGACGACCTCGCGTGACCCCAGCTCCCGCCTGCGCCTCTTCGCCAAGGTGGGCGTGGCCCGAGATGGGTGGGGCTCTGGGTGGGTGTGGCCGTGGATGTGGGAGGAGCTTGGGGTGGGCGTGGCCCAGGTTGAGCACCCTGACCCCACACCCCCACCCATTGGAGGTGTGGCCTCAGGCAGGGGTGGGGCTTTAAGGTGTGGGTGTGGCCTGGGCAGTGGGCGGGGCTTGGTTGGCCCCACCCCATGGGGGCTTTGCTGGAGCTGAGCCAATGTTGGGATGCTGTTTGTGGGCGTGGTCTAAATGTGGGTGTGGCTCTTTGGGCCCACCCCCAGCGATCCTAAATTGGGGTGAAAGGGGCGGGGCCTAGGGGTGGGTGTGTCCTTGGTTTATGGGGGGACAAAGGGGGGCACAGATGGGGGTTTGAGGTGACATGAGAAGGTGACGTGGGGACATGAGGAACGCTGGAGTAGCACAAGTGGAGGCAGGGATGAAATGGGCGTGGCCTGTCGCAGTGGGTGTGTCCCCACTGACCCCGCCCCTGTCCCCACCCCTCAGGAGCTGTGCCTGCTCCTCCCGGGGGCGCGGAGGATGAACCGGGGCCGTGCCGAGCTGGGGGCTCTGGTCGGGGCCTGCCGGGCCGCGGGGGTCACCGACCTGCTGGTGCTGCACGAGACCCGCGGGAGGCCTGGTCAGTGCGGGGGAGGGGCCCGGGAGGGGCGGGGCTAATGGGGGATGGGATAAGGGGTGGGGCTTGTGGAAGAAAGATGGGGTCACGGGGGGGTGGGGATCTGGATGTTCCCTTTTGGGAGGGGTCTCTCCTTGGAGGGGGTGTGGTTTTTAGGAATGGGTGTGGTCAATGTAAAACAGGGTGGGGCTTCAGAAAAGGTGTGGAGTGAAGGGAGGGGGTGGGGCCTGTTTTGGGGGTGTGTCCTGACCAGGCCCCGCCCCCAGACGGACTGACCGTGTCCCACCTGCCCCACGGACCCACGGCCCATTTCACCCTGAGCGGGGCTGTGCTGAGGCAGGAGGTCGGGGGGCTCGGGGGGGCCCCGCTGGCTGCCCCCCACCTGCTGCTGCTGCGCCTGGACTCCACTCTCGGACAAAGGGTACGGCCGGGGGGGCGTGGAGGGGACATCGGGGGTGTGGGGGGACATCGGGAGACAAAGGAGGCACACATCATGGGGGGTGTGAGAGGATTTGGGGGGGTTACTGGAGGGATATGAGGGGGGAAATGGGGACACTTGGGGGGAAATGGGGACACTGGGGGGTACACAGGAGGCCCCAGGGGTCGGCTGACCCCTGCACCCCTTTTCCGCCCAGGTTGGGACCATCCTGAAGCACCTGTTCCCCGTCCCCCGTCCCGACAGTCGCCGCGTGGTGACGTTTGCCAACGAGGATGACGTCATTTTAGTGCGGTGGGTGACGCGTGGGGACACGGGGACAGGGACAGACTCCCCCACTGTGCCCCTCTGACCCCCCCTCCCCACAGGAACCACGTGTATCGGCGCCGGGGGCGGACAGTGGAGCTGGAGGAGGTGGGACCCCGGTTCCAGCTGCGGCGTGAGTGTCCCCCAACATCCCCCACAGCCCTAATGGGGTCCCCCCGTGTCCCCAACTGTCCCCAACGCCCCCGTGTCCCCTGTTCCAGCCTACCTGATCCGCCTGGGGACCCTGGAGCAGGGGGACGCGGCCGATGTGGAGTGGCGCTGGCACCCGTACACGGCCACGGCCCCCAAGCGCCGCCTGCTCAGCGCCACCTGAGCCCCCCGGGACCCTCCCAAGCACCTGGAGAAGCCCCCTGGGACCCCCCCCGGCAGATAGGACCCACCTGGAGGCCTGAGACCACCCAGCCAGCAGGGACCTGCTTGGATGCTTGGGTCTTGTCAGGTTCTAAGGCCTCCTGGGGACCCCCGGGGACCCCCCTGAGACCCCCCCAGGCACATGTGGGTCTCTCAGGAAATCAGTTTTTATTTGTAGCAATAAATCTTTTTTTTTTCTGTCTTTCGGGCTCTGTAAGGATTGGCCGGGCTCCGCTGTGGCCCCTCCTCTGCGGGGGTGGCCCAGGGGTCCGGCCCCCCCCTCACACCCGAGACCACTCTGCCGGGGGGTCCCGCGGACCCTTGGGCTTCCCGATGCGGAAATTAAACCCTGGCGGGGAGGGAAGTGGTCAGTGAGGGGGGGCTGAACGATGGTGTCCCCCCTGAGCCCCCCTGGACACCAGGGTCCCCCAGACCCCTCCCAACTACCGAGACCCCTCCATGCTCACCCAGACAGGGGCTATTGCCAGGCTCCGTGGGGGGGGTCACGATCTCATAGGCGCTGTCAGTGGGTCTGGGGGAGCCTGAGGGGGGACATGGGGTCAGAGCCCTCGGTCCTGGCGACCCCCAAACCCCTAAAACCCCCCCAGACCCTCTCGGGCCCCCCCACTCACCTGCCGGGCTGGGGGAGGGGCGGCGCACGGGGCTCCCCGGGAGGGAGCACGTGCCCGAGGGGGCGGAGTCTCGTCCGAAGGGGGCGTGGTCCCGGTCTGAGAGGGCGGGGCTTCGTCCCGCGGCTCCGCCCCCCCGGCGGGGCTTGTTGACCACGGCGTAGGTGACATCCATGGCGGGGGGCGCGGGGGGCTCGGCCGGCACTGAGACGCTCCTGGAGTGACGGGAGAGGGACGGGAAGGGACCCCCGGTCCGGGTCACCTGTCCGGGTCACCTGTCCCCCCTCCCCGAGGACTCACCTGAGCAGAGTGGGCCGCAGGGCCCGGCGGGCGACGGCGTCCTGGTACAGGGGTGGCTGGGGAGGCAGGGGGTCACCTGGAGCCCCCCGAATGGGGGCTGCCGGAGCTCCCGCCACCCCCCAACCTCTCGGGGTCCCCCCCGGCCAGCCGGGTCCCTTCTTTCACTTCCCCTTTCCGGGGGCAGGAAGTGTCGCAGCCGCCCTCGTGCCCCCACCCCGCCCCGGATGCCCGCGGCCCCCTGAGCTCCCGGGTGACCCCCCCCCAGGTCCCTGGGTCGCCACCGAACTCTCGGGTGCCCCTCTAACCTGGACCCCGCGGGCCAGGCTGAGGTGGCCGGGGGGCGGCGGAGCTGCCATCGGGGTCCTGGGGCAGGTCCGGGGGGTCCCAGGTGTGCGGGGGACGGAGGGGACCTGGGGGGTTTTGAGTCCCCAGGCCCCTCCCCCGACTTGAGCCCCACCCCTGGGCTGGACCCGAGCTGGGGGGGGGCTATACCCCACCATGGGGAGTCCCTATGGTACCTTTGGGGGGCTCCTTAAGGCTCCTGGGGGTCCCTATAGATGCTAGAGCATCTGGAGAGACTATTTAGGGGCTCTCTGGGGCTTCTTGGGGTCCCTATCGCCCCTGCAGCATGTCTGGGGGGGCTTTATAAACCCTATAGAGCTTCTGGGAGCCCCCCGGAGCCTATAGGGTCTCTGTGAGGCCCCCCCGGAGACCCTGTAGAGCCTTTGCGGGTCCTTATGGACCCTACAGTCACTGCGGTGCTGCCTGGATCCCCTAAAGCTCTTCGGGGGGTGCCTATAGAATCTCTGGGGTGCCTATAGAACCTCTACGGTGCCCTGAAGCGCCCCTGTGGCTCCTGCAGCTCATCTGGGAGGCCCTATAGGCCATATGGGGCCCTGGAGGAGGGGCCATACAGCCCTTCTAGAACCTCTGGAGGTACCCCGAGACCTCCAAGGGATCCCCTATTTCCCTCGTGACGTCACGCGGGGGCGGGGCCAGGCTCCCACAGCCCCCCGTAGGGGTCCCTCTGGCCCCGCCCCTGATCACGAGGCTCTGAGTGTCCCGGCCCCGCCCCCGCGCCGCGTCCCAAGGGAGTCATGAGGGAAGGGGGGGGTGGAGCGGGAGAACCCGCCAAAAAGGGCGTCACCCCATAGGCCCCGCCCCTGCCCCGCCTCGCGCTCGCCGATTGGTCGGTCCGTGGCGGCCGCGCCCCCTTCCCCCGCGCCGCGCCCTGATTGGTGGGGCGGGTGGCGCGGTGACGTCACGGCGCGCGCGGCGCGGCGGGCCCGGAAGCGGCGGTGGCGGCGGGAGCGGGAGCGCGGCCGGTGAGCGCGCGCGGGGCGGGGACAGCGCGGAGGCGGAGCCAGAGGGGGCGGGCACGGCTGGGGGCGGGGCCTGCGCGGGGGCGGGGGCGGGGCCGGGTGAGGAGGGGGCGGCCGGGGGGGGGCGATCGCGCCGGAGGGCGGAAGGTTTGTGAGGGGGCGGGGCGAGGGGCGGGGCGGGCCCCGAGGGGTCCCAGGGGCGTGGCTAAATCGCGTGGGGGCGGAGCTTGGTGTCTGTTGTGGGCGTGGTTTCATTGTGGAGGCGTGGTCATAGGCACGTGTGGGTGGGGGTGTTCCGGGCTTAGCCTCTGTGGGGGCGTGGCTTGTTCACCGTGGGCGTGGCCTAATGGGAAGACCCCCCCCAGGCCTGGGGCCTACCGGATGGGGCTGGGGGTGTGACCACCCAAGGGGTGTGGCCACGAGGTGTAGTTCAGCGGAGGGGCGTGGCCTGCGGAGCCACGCCCCTTCCTGACCCCAACCCCTCCACCCCCCCTACACACAGGTGCCTTGGCGGTGGCAGCGCCTGGACCTCGGACCCCCCCTCCGTGGGGGCGGGGTGGGGCCGCTCAGGTGCGCAGGCACCGCCCCGGCGCCCCCTGCTGGTCACAGGGGTGGCAGAGATGGACCCAGTGGGGACAGCGGACACAGCATCCCCGAGTCGTCACCACAGCGGGGAGGATGAGGAGGAAGAGGTGACAGCAGTGGCAGCCACGACGCCATCCGTGTGTCGCCACGCTGGGAATGAGGAGGAGGATAAGGACAAGGAGGTGGCAGCAGTTGTGACAGCCACAATGTCCCTGGGGTGCCACCCCAGTGAGGAGAAGGAGGAGGTGGCAGTGGCTGTGACATCCCCAGGTGGGCCGTGTGGCAGGGATGAGGATGTGGTGGCAGCAGTGACAGCAGGAGCAGCCACGACGTCCCAGGGGTGTCATCCCAGTGCGGAGGAGGAGGTGACCACAGCGGTGACATCCCTGGGGTGTCCCCCCATTGGGCATGAGAAGGAGGAGGTGACGGCAGCGGTGACAGCAGCAGTGACATCCTCCGGTGAGGAGCAGGAGACGACTACAGCAGTAACGACCCCACAGTGTCCTCCCGTTGAGGATGAAGAGGAGGTGACAGCAGCGGTGACATCCCCAGCGTGTCACCCCAATGAGGAGGAGGAGGAGGAGGTGACAGCAGCAGTGACATCCCCAGAGTGTCCCCCTGGTGAGGAGGAGGAGGAGGTGACAGCGGCAGTAACGGCAGCGGCAGCCACGTCGGCCCCGGGCGGGCGGCGTGGCGCGGACGAGGACGTGGCAGCCGCGGGCTGGCGAGCGCGGCGCAAACACGTGTTCGTGCTCAGCGAGGCCGGGAAGCCGATCTACTCCCGGCACGGCAACGAGGAGGCGCTGGCGGCCACCATGGGTGTCATGATGGCCCTCGTGTCCTTCATCCAGAGCGGCGGCAATGCCATCCGCGCCATCTGCTCCGGTACGGGGGCAGCGGGGGGTGGACACGGGACCCCTGAACTCACACAGAGCCACCCATGGGTACCCCCAAAACTGCACGGCCCCGCCCCCAGGTGTCCCTGAAATAGCCCCCACAGGTACAGCCATCCCCCCTGGGTACAGCCCCCTAGAAAGCCCCAAAAGCACCTCTCCCAGGTACAGCTGAATCTACCAGAACAGCCCCACCAGGTACAACCAACCCCCCAAAACTCTCTTACCCCCCAAACCTCCTCTTGCATACTGCCTCTCCCCCAAGAAACAGCCTGCCCCATCACAGCCACTCTCCAAAAATAACCACACCCCCCAAAACAACACTCACCGAGCTACATCTCCTCCCAAAACAACATCCCCCCAACCCCCTCGGAGCCTTCTCGTGTGACCGCCGCGTCCCGTGTCTCCCGCAGAGGACCGCACGCTGGTGTTCGAGCAGCGGGGCCCGCTGCTGCTGGTGTCGGTGTCCCGCACGCGGCAGTCAGCGGCGCAGCTGCGGCGGGAGCTGGCGTTCGTGCATGAGCAGATCCTGTCGCTGCTGACCCGCGGCGGCATCGCCCGCGTCTTCGCGCGGCGCCGCGGCTTCGACCTGCGCCGGCTGCTGGCGGGCGCCGAGGCCGTGCTGGACCGGCTGCTCTGCGGGGCGGCGGCGGACGGGCGGCTGCTGCTGGGGGCCGCCCGCTGCCTGCCCCTGCCCGGGGGGCTGCGCCGCGCCGTGTCCGGGGCTCTGCGCCGTGCCGCCGCCGCCGCTCGCCCCGCGCCCGCGCTGGCCGTGCTGGCGGCCCGGGGACGCCTGGTGACGGCGGCGCGGCAGCGGGCGCTGGCCGAGGGCGGGCGGCTCTGCGCCAGCGACCTCCACCTGCTGCTCAACCTGCTGGGCGGCGGGGCGGGGGCGGGCGCGGGCGAGGTGTGGACCCCCGTGTGCCTGCCCCGCTTCAACCCCGACGGGTACTTCTACGCGTACGCGGCGCGGCTGGGCGAGGAGGAGGAGGAGGGCGTGACGCTGATCCTGCTGTCCACGGAGCGCGAAGGCTTCTACGCGGCGGCGGCGTGCCGGCGGCAGCTGGAGGACACGCTGCGGGCGCAGGGCTGGCTGGCGGAGCTGGGGGCGGCCGTGCGAGGGGGAGCGGGGTACGGCCCGTCCCGCCCCGGTGCCCCCGAGCTCCGGCACTTCCTCTACAAGCCCTTGGAGGGGCCGGAGGAGATGCAGCAGCTGCCGCAGTTCACCAGGTGCGGGGGTGGGGGGACACCCTGGAACGGGGAGGGTGGGGGGGGTCCCCCGGTGTTCACCTGACACCTGTGTCCCCCATCCCTCGCTGGCTGCAGCCCCGAGCTGGAGGAGCCCTACACCAGCGAGGAGGAGCAGCACCGGCTCTTCGACCTGTACCACTACCTGCACAGCCGCGTGCACAGCCCGCACCGGCCCCTGCGCCTGCTCTACCACGTGGCGGAGAAGGAAACGCTCCTGGCGTGGGTGAGCTGTGGGAGAGGAGCCTTCAGCAGGGTCCGGAGTTAACAGAAAGCAGCTCTGGCAGTAGGTTCCGGAGTCAGCAGGGAGTAGATTCCGGAGTTCATGGGTGCCACTGGCTGGTGGTGCTGTCAGTAGATCCCACAGTTAACAGGATGCTCACTGGCGGTGTCATAAGCACATCCCAGAATTAATGGGATTTTCACTGGCAGTGTTTTTAGTACATCCCAGAGTTAAGGGGATGCTCACCGGCAGTGTGGTCAGTAGGGCCCAGAGATAATGGGATGCTCACCGGGGGTGTGGTCAGTAGGTCCCAGAGGTAATGGGATGCTCACCGGGGGTGTGGTCAGTAGGGCCCAGAGTTAATGGAATGCTCACTGGGGGTGTGGTCAGTAGGGCCCAGAGTTAATGGAATGCTCACCAACAGTGTGGTCAGTAGGTCCCGGAGTTAATGGGATGCTCACCAGGGGTGTGGTCAGTAGGTCCCAGAGTAACTGGGATGCTCACTGGGGGTGTGGTCAGTAGGGCCCAGAGGTAATGGGATGCTCACTGGGGGTGTGGTCAGTAGGTCTCAGAGTAAATGGGGTGCTCACTGGGGGTGTGGTCAGTAGGGCCCAGAGGTAATGGGATGCTCACTGGGGGTGTGGTCAGTAGGTCCCGGAGTTAATGGGATACTCACCAACAGTGTGGTCAGTAGGTCCCAGGGTTAACAGGCGTGGGTTCCCGCAGGTGACCAGCAAGTTCGAGCTGTACAGCTGCTTCAGCCCACTGGTGACAAAGGCAGGCGCCATCGCGGTGCTGACCAAGCTGCTGCGCTGGCTCAAGAAGGAGGAGGACTGGCTGTTCATCCGCTACCCGGCACCGTTCTGTGCTGCGCCCGCGCGCCCCGAGGGGCCCGAGACCGAGGGCTGACAATAAACGCTGAGACCCCGGGGAGAGTCCTGAGTCCGGGGGGACTGGGGGGTGAGGGGACACGTCCTGAGGGGTGAAGGGACGGGGGGACGGGGACACGTCCTGAGTGGTGAGGGGACACGTCCTGAGGGGTGAGGGGGTGGCAGGGACACGTCCTGAGGGGTGAGGGGATGGGGGGGACAGGGACACGTCCTGAGTGGTGAGGGGACACATCCTGAGGGGACTGGGGGGTGAGGGGACACATCCTGAGGGGACTGGGGGGTGAGGGGACGGGGGGACAGGGACATGTCCTGAAAGGTGAGGGGACAGAGGGACGGGGACACGTCCTGAGGGATGAGGGGACTGGGGGGTGAGGGGACACGTCCTGAGGGGTGAGGGGACATGTCCTGAGGGGTGAGGGGACTGGGGGGTGAGGGGACACGTCCTGAGGGGTGACGTGGATGACGGGGACACATCCTGAGGGGACGGGGACACGTCCTGAGGGGTGAGGGGACATGTCCTGAGGGGTGAGGGGACTGGGGGGTGAGGGGACACGTCCTGAGGGGTGAGGGGGTGACAGGGACACGTCCTGAGGGGAGGGAGGAGAGGAGATGAGAGCAGGGGGGAGATGGGACAGAGAAAGGGGGAAATGGAACCAAAAATGAGAGGAATGTGGGACAGAAAATAAGGAGAAAAGCTGACAGAAAAGGTGGGTAAGAGGTGACAGAAAAAAGGGGAAATGGGATGGAAAATAGAAGGATGAGGGGAAAGAAAACAGTGGGAAAACATGAGAAAATGGCGGGGAAACGTGACAGGAAAGGAAGAGGTGACAAGAGGGCAAAAACAGATGGGAAAGGGGGCAGAAAAGAGGGAAAAGGCTGGAAGAAGTGACAGACTGGAGGGTGAAAAGAGGATAAAATGACATCAGGAAGGAACGGAAACAGCTGGAAAAGGGGATAGAAGCAAGGGCAAAGAGTGGACAGAAAATGGTGGGGAAATGTGAGGGGGAAAAGGAAAATGTGAGAGGAAAAGGACAGGAAAACACAAGGGGCAGAAGGTGGAAAATGTGAGGCGAAAAACGGGGAAAATACAAAGGGAAAAGGCAGGAAAATGTGAGGGGAAAAGCAGGAAAACATGAGGGGGAAAGGCATGAGAAGATGAGGAGAAAATGAGGGAAAAAGAAAAATGTGAGGAAGAAAAGGGTGGGAAAACGTGAGGGGGAAAAGGCAGGAAAACATGAGGGGAAAAGTTGGGAAAATGTGAGGGGAAAAGGCAGGAAAATGTGAGGGGGAAAGGCGGGAAAACGTGAGGGGGAAAGGTGGGAAAATGTGAGGGGAAAAGGTGGGAAAACGTGAGGGGGAAAAGGGCGGGAAAACGTGAGGGGAAAAGGTGGGAAAACGTGAGGGGAAAGGTGGGAAAATGTGAGGGGAAAAGGGTGGGAAAATGTGAGGGGGAAAGGTGGGAAAACGTGAGGGGAAAAGGGCAGGAAAACGTGAGGGGAAAAGTTGGGAAAATGTGAGGGGAAAAGGTGGGAAAACGTGAGGGGGAAAGGTGGGAAAATGTGAGGGGAAAAGGGAAAAACGTGAGGGGAAAAGGCAGGAAAACATGAGGGGAAAAAAGAGTGGGAAAACATGAGGGGAAAAAGGGCGGGAAAACGTGAGGGGAAAAGGGCGGGAAAACGTGAGGGGAAAAGGGAAGGAGAGGTGCTGACAGCTGCAGAAGGTGAGGGGAAATGGGAGGTGAAGAAAGACAAAGTGAAGGACGCTAGAGAAGAGAGTGAAAAGAGGGCTGGGAAGGGGGTGGGTGACAGAAAATGGAGCAAGAGGGGAAAGGACTGGAGAGGGAAGGGAGGGACAGGAAAGGAAGGGATAGAGGCAGGAGGAACTGGAGAAAGGAGGTGACAGAAATGGGGGGAACCAGGGAGAAGAGAGAAAAGAGAAGGAGGAAGGAGGAGCAGAAATGGTGAAACATGGCAGAAAATGTGGGGCTGAGGGTGGGAAAAGGGGAACGAAGAGGGTGACGAGGGGACAGGAGGGGACAAGCCAGCACCCATCATCATCATTCCCCATATTTCCTCCCACGTACCCCTATGTCCTCACCATGTCCCTCCAGGCTGCAGCAATGGACGTGGACCCACACAGTGAGGGGCTCTGCGGCCGAGACCCCCTGAGACCACCATGTGCTCCTGTGTCCCCCTGCCCCAAGGACAAGGCGTGCCTGGGGGTCCCTAAGGGACACAATGTCCCTGTGTCCTGCCCGGTTCCCCCCTCAGGTCCCCCTAAGGGGATCCCAAATTTGAAGGTGCTGCTGAGGCAGATCCAAAGCCTGCAAAAAGGTGAGTGTGAGCACCCCTCTATCCCCCCATGTCCCACGTGTCCCCCATGTCCTCCTATGCTCCCTCATGTGCCAGCCATGTCTCCCCATGGCATGCTGTGTCCCACATGTCCCTCTGTCCATGTCCCACAGTCCGTCAGACCACAGAGCAGGAGCTGATGGAGGCACAAGACCGCAGTGAAAGCTTGCAGCAGCACCTGGAGCAGTGTGAGTCACCTGGGGGGGACACTGAGAGGTTTGGAGTGGGACACACAGAAGTCTGGGGGGACACTAAGAAGTTTGGTGTGGGACACACAGAGGTCTGGGGGGGACCCTGAGGGGTCTGGAGGGGACACTGAGGTGGCCGGGGATGCACAGAGGGGTCTGTGGGGTCACTGGGTGGTGTGTAGGGACCCTGAGGGGTTTGTGGGGACACGGAGGGCTCTGGGAGTCCCCGGTTCTGGCTGACTCTCCCCTCCCTGCAGTGGAGCAGCGCGAGCAGGCACTGGAGGGGCTCTGGAAACAGGTGCAGGGTGAGCCCAGGGGGTCTTTGGGCCCCCCCCCGACCCTCCCGTGATGCTTCCCCCGATTCCCCCACAGGGAGTGACCCCTGCTGTGGGTCCCCCCCACAGAGGGACCCCCCCTGGCCCCTGCGATCCCCCTGACCTCTCCTGTGAACCCCATAATCCTCCCTGACCCCCCTGAACCCCCTCAGAGTCACTGCGGAGAGCACGGCTGCAGGGGAAGGAGGCGGACGCCAAAGGTCAGAGGTGAGTGGGAAGCCCGGACACCTGAGACCCTCCCCAGCCTCACCTGTGCCCACGTGACCTCTGACCCCCCCCAAAACACACCTGGTGACCCCTGACCCCTGCAGGTGCCGGGGGCTCTGCCTGGAGCAGCAGCAGGACCTGGCATGGTCAGGGCAGAGGCTGCAGCAGCTCCGAGAACTGCGCCGGGGACACAGGTGGGGCTGGGGGACACAGGTGGGGCTGGGGGGCACAGGTGGGGCTGGGGGACACAGGTGGGGCTGGAGGGACACAGGTGGGGCTGGGGGACACAGGTGAGGCTGGAGGGACACAGGTGGGGCTGGGGGACACAGGTGGGCCTGGGGGACACAGGTGGGGCTGGGGGACACAGGTGGGGCTGGAGGACACAGGTGGGCCTGGGGGACACAGGTGGGGCTGGAGGACACAGGTGGGGCTGAGGGACACAGGTGGGCCTGAGGGACACAAGTGGGGCTGGAGGGACACAGGTGGGCCTGGGGGGCACAGGTGGGGCTGGGGGACACAGGTGGGGCTGGAGGGACACAGGTGGGCCTGAGGGACACTGGTAGGCCTGGGGGACACAGGTGGGGCTGGGGGACACAGGTGGGCCTGGGGGACACAGGTGGGGCTGGGGGACAAAGATGGGCCTGAGTGACACAGGTGGGGCTGGATGGACACAGGTGGGGCTGGGGGACACAGGTGGGGCTGGGGGACAAAGATGGGCCTGAGTGACGCAGGTGGGGCTGGATGGACACAGGTGGGCCTGGGGGACACAGGTGGGGCTGGAGGGACACAGGGGGGCCTGGGGGACACAGGTGGGGCTGGGGGTGGCACCAGGTCACCTACACAGGTCACATGACCACCGTGTCACCCCATCCCCAGGCAGGAGTTCTGGCAGCAGCTCGATGCCATCATAGAGGAGCACAGGCACCTGCATGACACACACGTGAGCCCCGGGCCAGGGTCCCTTACACACCTGGGGGTCCCACACACACCTGGGTGACCCCACCCTGTGTCCCCCTCCTACCTGTGTCTCCCCCACAGGCTCCAGCCCACCTGGAGGCTGAACTGATACAACTGGAGGAGATGCGGGAGAAATGGCTGAGCCGGGGTGAGCTCCCCACACCTGAATGTCCCCTCAGGACCCCCCCAAGCACCTGAGTGCCCCTCCTGACACTTGAATGACCCCTGTGACACCTCTGGGCACTTGAGGGACATCCCTGGACACCTGAGTGACCTCCCTGGACACCTGAGTGACCTCCCGAGCTTCACCCACAGAACACCTGACTGACCCTCAGGATGTTTGTCCTTGGGCACCTGAGTCCCTCCCCCACGAGCCCCTGAGTGACCCTCTGGACACCTGAGCCCCCCCGGACCCAGATGTGTCCCCTCATGCTGACCAGTGTCCCCTCTGCCCTTTCCCAGAGCGCTGTCTCATGGAGATGGAGGAGCAGCTGGGACCACAGGCCCCCCTGGTCATGTGAGTGCCCAGCTCTGGCCCCGCCCTTCCAGCCTGGCCCCGCCCACTCGGCCCAGGCCCCGCCCCCTAACCCCCATTCCCGCAGGCGATTGGTGGAGGAGGAGCAGGAGGGGGCTCAGCGGAAGCTGGAGGTGGAGCTGGGCCGGAAGCAGCTGAGCCTGGAGCGTCGTGACAGGTGTGTGACCCCCCAGGACAGGTGTGTGACCCCCCAGGACAGGGGCATGAACCCCCCAGGAAAGGTGTGTGACCCCCCCAGGACAGGGGTGTGACCCCTCCAGGACAGGTGTGTGACCCCCTGGTGACAGGTGTGTGACCCCCCAGGACAGGGGCATGAACCCCCCAGGAAAGGTGTGTGACACCCCCAGGACAGGTGTGTGACCCCCCAGGACAGGTGTGTGACCCCCCAGGACAGGTGTGTGATCCCCCAGGACAGGTGTGTGACCCCTCCCAGGACAGGTGTGTGACCCCCCCAGGACAGGTGTGTGACCCCAGGACAGGTGTGTGACCCCCCAGGACAGGTGTGTGACCCCCCAGGACAGGGGCGTGAACCCCCCAGGACAGGGGTGTGACCCCTCCAGGACAGGGGTGTGATCCCCCAGGACAGGTGTGTGACACCCTGGGGACAGGTGTGTGACACCCCCAGGACAGGTGTGTGACCCCCCAGGACAGGTGTGTGATCCCCCAGGGCAGGTGTGTGACACCCCCAGGACAGGTGTGTGACACCCCCAGGACAGGTGTGTGACCCCCCAGGACAGGTGTGTGACCCCCCAGGACAGGTGTGTGACCCCAGGACAGGTGTGTGACCCCCCCAGGACAGGTGTGTGATCCCCCAGGACAGGTGTGTGACCCCTCCCAGGACAGGTGTGTGACCCCCCCAGGACAGGTGTGTGACCCCAGGACAGGTGTGTGACCCCCCAGGACAGGGGTGTGACCCCTCCAGGACAGGTGTGTGACCCCCCAGGACAGGGGCGTGAACCCCCCAGGACAGGGGTGTGACCCCTCCAGGACAGGGGTGTGATCCCCCAGGACAGGTGTGTGACACCCTGGGGACAGGTGTGTGACACCCCCAGGACAGGTGTGTGACCCCCCAGGACAGGTGTGTGATCCCCCAGGACAGGTGTGTGACACCCTCGGGACAGGTGTGTGACACCCCCAGGACAGGTGTGTGACCCCCCAGGACAGGTGTGTGACCCCAGGACAGGTGTGTGACCCTCCCCAGGACAGGTGTGTGACCCCCCAGGACAGGTGTGTGACCCCTCCCAGGACAGGTGTGTGACCCCCCCAGGACAGGGGTGTGACCCCAGGACAGGTGTGTGACCCCCCAGGACAGAGGTGGCCCCTGGCCCCACCCCCAGCACAGACCCCACCCCCTTCTCTGGCCCCACCCCCAGGTTGGCAGAGGAGCTGCAGCAGCTACAGCGCCCCCTGGAGGCTCCACCGGAGTGATGGGAGACAAGATGGCCGCAGGACACCTGTGGCACTTGTGTGGCACCTCTGTGACACACCTGTACGACCAGTGTGTCATCTGTGTGTTATCTGTGGGACACCTGTGTCCTCCCATGTCCTCACGTCTCCCCAATTCCCCATTGTCCCCCCACCATGTCCCCCATATCCTGATGTCCTTCCATGTCCCCCAGATCCCTAAGTGTCCCCCATGTCCCCCAGTCCCCTCAAGTCCCCCTCCCCATCCTTCCCGTATTCCCCAATTCTCCCTCATGTCCCCATTTTCCCCAATGTCCCCCATGTCCCTCCAGGTCCCTGTCTGTCCCCCAATGTCTCCCCATGTCTCTATTTCCCCGTGTGTCCCCAATGCTCCCCCATGTCCCCAGTGCCCCCCATGGCTCCCCAGGCCTTCCCATGTCCCCAATGCCTCCCATGTCCACCCAGGTCCCCATATGGCTCCCAATGTCCCCAATCTCCCCCCATTTTCCCCCATGTCCCCATTTTCCCCCATGTCCCCATTTTCCCCCATGTCCCCAGTACCCCCTCAATGTCCTCCATGTCCCCTCCATGCCCTCCCATGTATCCCTATGTCCTCCCATGTCCCCAATGTCCCCCATGTCTCCCAATAAACTCTTCTTCATCACTGTTGTTTCTCATGTGTCTCTTTAGGGCCGCGGGTGACCCTGCCCCCAAACATGGCGGCTCCCTGTGGCCGCCGCCATTCCCTGCCCTGGCCGCCGCCATGCTGTGGGCGGGCACGCCCTCACCCGGAAACGGAAGTGAAAGACGCCCCTCGCTTCCGGCTGTGCTGGGGCCTAGCCCGGAGCGTCCCGCGGTGGTGGCGGCAGCGGCAGCGGCAGCAACAGCAGCGATGGTGGGGGGGGAATGAGGGGTTTGTGCGGGCTTGGGAGGGATCTGTGGTGGGGGTGGGAGGGGGTCTGGGGCGGCCAGGGTGTCTGTGGGGTCTGTTGGGACCGGCGTGACCCCCCCCGGCCCTCACACCCCCCGCCCGCCATTACCCCCCAGGACAGCGAATTCTCGGACGCGGAGGCGGCCCCGGGCGGCGAGGAGAACGCGCCGGTTTATTGCGTGTGCCGCAAGCCGGACATCAACTGCTTCATGATGTGAGCGGGGGCCGAGGGGAATTCGGGGTCCCCAAATGCTTCAGGATGTGAGGGAGGGGCTTCGGGGGTCCCGGCTGCTTCGTGATGTGATGGGGCGGCGGTGGGGAGATATATGGGGCTGGGGGACACAGGGTTGGGGGGCCCGGCTGCCCCTCAGGGTCGGAGTTGGGGGTTCCTGGCTTGCTTGGCCCCCGGGGGTGTTGGAGAGGGTCCCTCGAAGGGGGAGCGATGGGGGCTCCTTTGGGGGGGGTCCCTTGAAGTGGGCGGTGGGTTCAGGATCCCCTCGGGACTTTGGGGGGGCTCTCCGGCTGAGGGTCTCGGTGTTTTCCCCCGTCCCACAGCGGCTGCGACAATTGCAACGAGTGGTTCCATGGGGACTGCATCAACATCACGGAGCGCATGGCCAAGGCCATCCGGGAGTGGTACTGCCGGCAGTGCCGCGGTGAGGGGGCTGGGGGCTTCGGGGGGCTCTGGGGAGGGGTCTGGGGGGTCATTCGGGAGTGGCAGTGCTGCGGTGAGGGGGCTGGGGGCTTCGGGGGGCTCTGGGGAGGGGTCTGGGGGTTCATTTGGGTATGGCAATGCCGCGGTGAGGGGGCTGGGGGCTTCGGGGGGCTCTGGGGTGGGGTCTGGAGGGTCATTCGGGGTTGGCAGTGCCGCGGTGAGGGGGCTGGGGGCTTCGGGGGCCTCTGCGGGGAGATCTGGGGTGTCCCTGGCTGGATTTTGGGGTTTCTGACCCCATTTTCCCCCAGATTAAGTGCTCAACCTGCATGTGTGGTGTTTGTGAGGCTGGGGTGTCCCCGGGTGTGTTTTGGGGTGTCCCCGGGTGGACTTTGGGTTTTCCCTGGGTGTGTTTTGGGGTTTTCCCTCGCTGGACTCTGGGGTGTCCTTTGGTGTGTTTTGGGGTATCCCTGGGTGTGTTTTGGGGTATCCCTGAGTGGGTTTGGGGTATCCTGGAGTGGCAGTGTCACGGTGAGAGGGTCTGGGGGCTTCGTGGGTCTCTGTGGGGCCATCCACGAGTGGTAATGCCACAATGAGGGGGAGCTGGGGCGGTGATTTGGGGGGTCCCAGGGACACCTAGGGGGATCCCACGTACCTGAGCCAGGTTTGGGAGGGCGTCCCACACACCTGAGCCAGGTTTGGCGTGGGTCCTACACACCTGAGCCTGCTTTGGGGGCACGGGCGGCTGTCAGTGTCCGTTTTGGGGGTCTCGGATCCCAAATTCGAGGGATCTGCGCTGAGATTGCGAGGGGCAGATGCGGATCCCTCAGTTATGGGGGTGGGGATTGGGGTCGGGGTGGGCTCAGGGATCCCCTGACCCTTTTCCGATCCTTTTTCCAGAGAAGGACCCGTCCCTGGAGATCCGATATCGGCACAAGAAGTGGCGGGAGAAGGAGCACGAGGGGGCCAAGGGGCAGGAGCTGGAGCAGGGCCGGGCGGCCAAGGTGGGCTCTGGGACCCCCGTTTTGGGGTCGGGGAGTCCTGGGGATGGCTCTGGGGTCGCTTCACCCTGTGGGACCCCCACCCAAGGTCTGGGGAGGTCCTGGAGTCCTTTAGGGTGGGGATTTGGGGACACTCCTAATGGGGTGGTGTTTTGGGGGCTATTTGGGGGACCCCTGACCCTCTCTGGATGCCTGGGAGCCACGAAGTTGGGATTTGGGTGGGTTTTGGGGTGTCCCTGGGTGGGTTTTGGGGTATCCCCTGGGTGGATTTTGGGATTTCCTCTGAATGGATTTTGAGGTTTCCCCGGGTTTGTTTTGGGGTGTCCTTGGGTGGGTTGTGGGGTTTCTTCTGGAGGAATTTTGGGATTTTTCCTGGAGGAATTTTGGGATTTCCCCTGGGTGGATTTTGGGGTATCCAGGGGTGGATTTTGGGGTATCCTGGCTGCATTTTGGGGTATCCTGGATGGATTTTGGGGTATCCTGGCTGAATTTTGGGGTATCCTGACCCTGTTTTCCGCAGATCAAGCGCTCGGCCTGCATGTGCGGCGAGTGCAAGGCTGGGGTGTCCCTTGGGGTGTTTTGGGGTATCCTGGCTGCATTTTGGGGTGTCCTGGATGGATTTTGGGGTATTCTGGGTGGATTTTAGGGTATCCTAGGTGGATTTTGGGGCGTTCTGGATGGATTTTGGGGTTTCTGAACCTGTTTCCCCACAGATCAAGCGCTGGGCCCACATTTGCACCGAGTGTGAGGCAGGGGTGTCCCCGGGTGTGTTTTGGGGTATTCCGGGTGGATTTTAGGGTATCCTAGGTGGATTTTGGGGTGTTCTGGATAGATTTTGGGGTTCCTGACGGCGTTTCCCGCAGATCAAGCGCTCAGCCCGCATGTGCGGCGAGTGCGAGGCGTGCCGGCGCCCCGAGGACTGCGGGCAGTGCGATTTCTGCCGGGACATGAAGAAATTCGGGGGCCCCAACAAAATCCGCCAGAAATGTCGTCTGCGGCAGTGCCAGCTGCGGGCTCGGGTGAGCGGGGCCTCGGCATGTCCTTGGCGTGTGCTTAACATGTCCTTAGCATGCGTTTGGTGAGCTTTGGGCTTGGCATGACCTTGGCATGTCCCGTGGTGTTGGCATGGTTTAGGGCACGCTTGGTGTGACCATAACGTGTTTGAGGGGGTCAGCGTGGCCTGGCATGTCCTTCACGTGTGCTCGGCGTGGCCTGTGAGGGTTGGGGAGTTTAGGGTGGTTGGGGTGGCCTCGAGGTGTCCCCAGTGTGTCCCCAGCATGGCTTTGTGTTACTGCGGCCTTGTCGTGTCACTGTGTCACCGTTCTGTGTGCGTCACCCTGTCCTGTGTCCCTAATGTGTCCCCAAGTGTCCCACAGCCTTGTGTGTCCTTGTCCTGTGTCCGTTTGTCACCCTGTCCTGTGCCGCTGACGTGTCCTCATGTCCCCAAGTGTCCCCTGTCTCTGTATCACCTTGTCCTGTGCCTTGATGTGTCCCCGTCATGCCTTGTGTCCCTAATGTGTCCCCAAGTGTGCCACGTCCTGTTGTCTCCCTGTCCTATGTTCCTGTGTCACCCTGAGCTGTGTCCCGGCGTCACCGTGTCTTGTGTCCCTAATGTGTCCCCAAGTGTCCCATGTGCCTCTATTTTCCTATTCTGTGTCTCTGTGTCACCCTGTTCTCATGTCTGTGTGTAACCTTGTCCCCATGTCCATGTGTCACTGTTCTTGCCGTGTCCGTGGCATGTCCCCACCCTGTCCCTGTGTCTCCCTGTCACAGCGTCACCCTGTCCTTGTATCCCGTGTCTGTGTGTCACCCTGTTCCCATGTCCCATGTCTGTGTGTCACCACCTTGCCGTGTCCCCAACACGTCCCCACCATGTCCCTGTGTCCCGTGTTCCTGTGTCACCCTGTTCCTGTGTCCTCGTGTCCGTGTGTCACTGTCCTTGCCGTGTCCCTGACGTATCCCCACCGTGTCCTGGTGTCTCTCTGTCCCCATGTCCATGTGTCAGCCCGTCCCTGTGTCACCCTGTCCCGGTGTCACGCTGTCCCCATGTTTATGTGTCACTGTCCTTGCCATGTCCCTAACGTGTCCCCACCGTGTCCCCACAGGAATCCTACAAGTACTTCCCCACCTCGGTGAGTCTTGGGGGCCCTAGGGGGGAGGGGGAGGGAAATGGGGACCCCCAGACCCCCCCAGACCCCTTGAGAATGGGGTGGGGACACCCCCAAATCCCCCCGGGGTGAGGGGTGGGAGTCTCAGGGGTGCATGAGATGGGGGGGGGGTCCCTGGGGTGGGGGTACCACTGACCGTGGGGGTGTGGACCCCTCCCCAAACTGGTGCCAGGGGGTCCTGAGGGTGCCATGGGGGTGTACCAGGGGGTCCCTGAGGGTCTCTGGAGGTGCTGACCCCCCCCCCAGTAATGAGGGTGTCATGGGGGGGGTCCCCGGGAGTCCTGGGGGTGCCATTGGGGGGTCCTGAGGGGGTCCCTGGCAGGTGCTGACCTCCCCCCAATAGGTGCAAGGGGGTCCTGGGAGGGTCCCAGGGGGTCCCTGGCAGGTGCTGACCCCTCCCCAGACTGGTGCGAGGGGGTCCCTGAGGGGGTCTTGGGGGGTCCCTGACAGTGCTGACCCCCCCAAAATGATGAGGATGCCATGGGGGGTCCCAGGGGATCCCTGTCAAGTGCCGACCCCTCCCCAAACTGTTATGAGGGGGCCCTGGGGGGGTCCCTGGGGGTACTGACTCCCCCCCAGATAATGAGGGTGCCGTGGGGGGGGTCCTGAGGGTCCCTGGAGGTGCAGATCCCTCCCCAAACTGGTGCGAGGGGGTCCCGGGGTGCCACTGGGGAGTCCTGGGGGAGTTCCTGGGGGTCCTGATCCCCTTCAGATGATGAGGGTGCCATGGGGGGGTCCCTGAGGGTCCCTGGGGGAGTCCCAGGGGTGCCATGAGGGGGTCCCGGGGATGTCCTGGGGGTCCTTGGCAGGTGCTGACCACCCCCCCCCCCCCCCCAGGTGATGAGGGTGTCCTGAGGGGTCCCAAGAGTGCCATGAGGGGGTCCTGGGGGTCCCTGGCAGGTGCTGACCCACCCTCCCAGGTGATGAGGCTGTCCTGGGGAGTCCCTGAGCATCCATGGGGGTCCCAGGGGGTCCCAGGGTGCCGTGGGAGGGTCCCTGGGGGTCCCTGGAGATGATCACCGCTCCCCAGTTTGGCCTGGGAGCACAAGGCGGGAAGATCCTGAAATGCCACGGGGGTGTCCCTGGGGGTCCCAGGGTGCCACAAGGGAGTCCCTGGGGGTTCCTGGAGGTGCTGACCCCTCCCCAGTCTGGCCTGGGAGCATAAGGGGGAAAGATCCCAAACTGCCATGGGGGTCCCTGGGCGTCCCGAAATGCCACGGGGGTGTCCCTGGGGGTCCTGGGGTGCCATGGGGCTGTCCCTGGGGGTCCCTGAGGGTCCCGGGGTGCCATGGCGGGGTCCCTGGGGGTCCCTGGCGGTGCTGACCCCCTTCCCCAGCTGGCGCGGGGGCGTGAGGGGGACCTGGAGCTGCTGAAGGCGCAGCTGGGGCCGGGACCCCCCGAGAGCCTCTCGGACGAGGAGCTGCCCCTCGAGCCGCGGCTCTACCAGGAGCTCTGCGCCGGCGCCTTCGACGAGCACGGCCTGGTGAGCCCCCAAAACTCACCCCGGGACCCCGAAACTGACCCCAGGACCCCAAAACTGACCCCAGGACCCCAAACTGCCCCAAAAACTGCCCTAAAAACTGACCCTGGGCCCCCCAAACTGCCCCTCGAGCTGCGGCTCTACCAGGAGCTCTGCGCCGGCGCCTTCGACGATCACGGCCTGGTGAGACCCCAAAAACTGACCCCGGGACCCCAAAACTGACCCTGGGACCCCAAAACTGACCCCGGGACCCCAAACTGCCCAAAAACTGACCCCAAAACTGACCCTGGGCCCCCCAAACTGCTCCTTGAGCCGCGGCTCTACCAGGAGCTCTGTGCTGGCGCCTTCGAGGAGCACGGCCTGGTGAGCCCCCAAAACTGACCCCGGGACCCTAAAAACTGACCCTGGGACCCCAAAAACTGACCCCGGGACCCCAAAACTGCCCCTCGGACCCCAAACTGCCCCAAAAACTGCCCTAAAAACTGACCCCGGGACCCCAAACTGCCCCAAAAACTGCCCTAAAAACTGACCCCGGGACCCCCAAACTGCCCCTCGAGCCGCGGCTCTACCAGGGGCTCTGCGCTGGCGCCTTCGATGAGCACGGCCTGGTGAGCCCCCAAAAACTGACCCCGGGACCCCAAAAACTGACCCCGGGACCCCAAAACCTGACCCCGGGACCCAAAACTACCCAAAAACTGACCCCAAAAACTGCCCCTGGGACTCCAAACTGCCCCTCGAGCCCCGGCTCTACCAGGAGCTCTGGGCTGGCACCTTCGATGAGCACGGCCTGGTGAGCCCCCAAAAACTGACCCCGGGACCCCAAAAACTGACCCCGGGACCCCAAAACCTGACCCCGGGACCCAAAACTACCCAAAAACTGACCCCAAAAACTGCCCCTGGGACTCCAAACTGCCCCTCGAGCCCCGGCTCTACCAGGAGCTCTGGGCTGGCACCTTCGAGGAGCACGGCCTGGCGAGCTCCCAAAAACTGACCCCAGGACCCCAAAACTGACCCTGGGATCCCAAAAACTGACCCTGGGACCCCAAACAGCCCAAAAACTGCCCCCAAAACTGACCCTGGGACCCCAAAACTGACCCTGGGACCCCAAAAACTGCCCCCAGGACTCCAAAACTGACCCTGGGACCCCAAAAACTGACCCTGGGACCCCAAACTCCCCCAAAAACTGCCCTAAAAACTGACCCCGGGACCCCCAAACTGCCCCTCGAGCCGCGGCTCTACCAGGAGCTCTGCGCCAGCGCCTTCGACAAGCACGGCCTGGCGAGCCCCCAAAACTGAACCCGGGACCCCGAAACTGACCCCGGGACCCCAAAAATTGACCCCGGGACCCAAAACTGACCCTGGGACCCCAAAACTGACCCCGGGACCCCAAAACTGATCCTAAAAACTGCCCCCGGGGCCCCCAAACTGCCCCTCAAGCCACGGCTCTACCAGGAGCTCTGCGCCAGCCCCTTCAACGAGCACGGCCTGGTGAGGCCCCAAAAACTGACCCTGGGACCCCAAAAACTGACCCCGGGACCCCAAACTGCCCAAAAACTGCCCTAAAAATTCCCCCCGGGACCCCCAAACTGCCCAAAAACTGCCCAGAAACTGACCCCGGGACCCCAAAACTGACCCCAGAACTGACCCCAGGACCCTAAACTGCCCCCAGGAGCCCAAAATTGCTCCTCTGGCACCCCAAATCTCCCCCCAGACTCCCCAAATACCTTCCTGGGACCCCAAATACCCCTCAGGCATCTGAAAACTGTCCCCCAGGCACCCCAAATACTCCTCAGGAACCCCAAAAACCCCCCAGGAACCCTAGAACTGCCCCCCAGGCACCCCAGAATCCCTCCTGGCACCCCAAAACTGTCCCCAGAGTCTCAAAACTGCCCCTGGGACCCTGAAATACCCCCTGGGCCCCCCAAGTACCTCACTGGGAACCCCAAATATCCCCCAGGCACCCCAAATATCTTCTGGGTACCCCAAATACCCCCCCAGACACCCCAAAACTGACCCCGGGAGCCCAAACTGACCCCAAAACTGCCCCCCAGGCACCCCAAATCCCCCCTGGGCACCCCAAATGTACCCAGGCACCCCAAAACTTCTCCTAGGACCCCAAAACTGCCCCCCAGGCACCCTAAAATCCCTCCTGGCACCCCCAAACTGTCCCCAGGACCCCAAAACTGCCCCCCTAGGCACCCTAAATACCCCCCGGGCACCCCAAAAGTGTCCCCCTAGGCACCCCAAATCCCCTCTGGACACCCCAAATGTACCCAGGCACCCCAAAACTTCTCCTAGGACCCCAAAAGTGCCCCCCTAGGCACCCCAAATACCTCCCCGGGCACCCTGAACTGCTCCACTGGGCCAGGCTCTGAGGGCTGCCAGGGGATGTGTCCCCAAATGTCCCCAAGTGTCCCTAAATGTCCCTGTATGGGCCGTGTCAGGGTATGTGTCCCCAAATGTCCCCAAATGTCCCCAAGTGTCTCTAAACGTCCCTGTATGGGCCGTGTCAGGGGATGTGTCCCCAAATGTCCCCAAGTGTCCCCAAGTGTCCCCGTGTGGGCCATGCCAGGGGATGTGTCCCCAAATGTCCCCGCATGGGCTGTGCCAGGGCAGGCACATGTCCCCAAACGTCCCCAAATGTTCCTGTGTGAGCCATGTCGGGACAGGCACGTGTCCCCAAATGGTCCTAAGTGTCCCTGTGTGTGCCAGGCCAGAGTGATGTGTCCCCAAATGTCCCCAAATGTCCCTGTGTGGGCCATGTCGGGAAAGGCATGTGTCCCCAAATGTCCCCAAATGACGCCCTGACACTCCAAGCCGCATCGAGCTGCATGTCACCTGTGTGTCCCTGACAAGTCCCCAGATGTCCCCAAATGTCACTCCGACACTCCAAGGCACATCGGGCCGCATGTCCCCACATGTCCCTGACATGTCCACACGTGTCCCTACATGTCCCCACCTCCCCCCATGTGTCCCTGACATGTCTGAACCTGGCCCCACATGTCCCCACGTGTCCCTGTCACGTCCCCGCATGGGCCGTGTCGGGGATGTGTCCCCAAATGTCACTCTGACACTCCAAGGCACATCAGGCTGCATGTCCCCACGTGTCCCTGTGTGGGCCATGTCAGGGATGTGTCCCCACATGTCACTGTGTGTCCCTACATGTCCCCACATGTCCCTGACATGTCCTCACCTGTCCCCGCATGTCCCCACCTGTCCCTGACATGTCCCTGACATGTCCCCACTTGTCCCCGCATGTCCCCACATGTCTCTGTGTGTCCCCACCTGTCCCCACGTGTCCCCACATGTCTCCAAATGTCACCCTGACACTCCCAGGCACACTGGGCCACGTGTCCCCGCATATCCTCGCATGTTCCTGATGTGTCCCTGACATGTCCCCACGTGTCCCCGCGTGTCCCCACATGTCCCCGCGTGTCCCCACATGTCCCCGTGTGTCCCCACGTGTCCCCCCGTGTCCCTGACATGTCCCCACCTGTCCCCACATGTCCCTGTGTGTCCCCACATGTCCCCAAATGTCACCCTGACACTCCCAGGCACGCTGGGCCACATGTCCCCACATATCCTCGCATGTCCCTGATGTGTCCCCACGTGTCCCTGACATGTCCCCACGTGTCCCTGACATGTCCCCACGTGTCCCCACATGTCCCCGCGTGTCCCCGCAGCCGTGGCTCAGTGACGCCGAGGACGCGCCGTTCCTGGACCCTGTCCTGCGCAAACGCGCGGTGAAGGTCAAACACGTCAAGCGCCGCGAGAAGAAATCCGACAAGAAGGTGGGTGGCACTGGGAGCTACTGGGGCTTACTGGGAGGGCACTGGGAGCTACTGGGAGGCTCTGAGGGTTACTGGGAGGGCACTGGGAACTACTGGGAGTTATTGGGATGGCACTGGGAGCTGCTGGGAGTTACTGGGAGGGTGCTGGGGGTTACTGGGAGGGCACTGGGTAGTTACTGGTGGTTACTGGGCAGTTCCTGGTGTTTACTGGGTAGTTCTTGGTGGTTGCTGGGTGGTTACTGGGAGATTACTGGTCCTGACTGGTACAGAAGGAGGAGCAATGCAAGTGGCATTGGCAGCACACATGGCACTGGGAGCTACTGGGAGGGCTCTGGGTGGTTACTGGTGGTTACTGGTGCTAACTGGTTTAGGACTGGTGGTTACTGGGAGGTTCCTGGTGGTTCCTGTTGCTTACTGGGTTAGGACTGGTGGTTCCTGGGTGGTCACTGGTTCTAACTGGTTCTCACTGGTGCAGAAGGAGGAGCACTACAAGCGGCAGTGGAACTGGGAGGGCTCTGGGTGGTTACTGGTGGTTCCTGGATAGTTCCTGGGTGGTTACTGGTTCTAACTGGTTCTAACTGGTTCTGACTGGTTCTCACTGACGCAGAAGGAGAAGCGCTAGCAGCGGCACCGGCAGCGGGCGCGGCACTGGGAGGGCTCTGGGTGGTTACTGGTGGTTCCTGGGAGGTTCCTGGGAGGTCACTGGTGCTAACTGGTTCTAACTGGTTTTCCCTGGTTCTCTCTGGCAGAAGGAGGAGCGCTACAAGCGGCACCGGGCATGGCACTGGGGGCTACTGGGAGGGCTCTGGGTGGTTACTGGGTATTCCTGGGTGGTTACTGGGAAGTTCCTGGTGCTAACTGGTTCTAACTGTTTCTCACTGGTTCTAACTGTTTCTCACTGGTTCTCACTGGTTTTCCCTGGTTCTCTCCGGCAGAAGGAGGAGCGCTAGCAGCGGCACCGGCAGCGGGCGCGGTACTGGGAGGGCTCTGGGTGGTTACTGGATAGTTGCTGGGAGGTTACTGGTACTAACTGGTTCTAACTGTTTCTCACTGGTTCTGACTGGTGCTAACTGGTTCTGACTGGTTCTCACTGGTTCTCCCTGGTTCTCTCCGGCAGAAGGAGGAGCGCTACAAGCGGCACCGGGCATAGCACTGGGGGCTACTGGGAGGGCTCTGGGTGGTTACTGGATAGTTCCTGGGTGGTTACTGGGAAGTTCCTGGTGCTAACTGGTTCTCCCTGGTTCTAACTGGTTCTCCCTGGTTCTCTCCGGCAGAAGGAGGAGCGCTACAAGCGGCACCGGCAGCGGGTGCGGCACTGGGAGGGCTCTGGGTGGTTACTGGATAGTTGCTGGGAGGTTACTGGTACTAACTGGTTCTAACTGTTTCTCACTGCTTCTGACTGGTGCTAACTGGTTTTCCCTGGTTCTAACTGGTTTTCCCTGGTTCTCTCCGGCAGAAGGAGGAGCGCTACAAGCGGCACCGGCAGCGGGCGCGGCACTGGGAGGGCTCTGGGTGGTTACTGGATAGTTGCTGGGAGGTTACTGGTGCTAACTGGTTCTAACTGGTTCTCACTGGTGCTAACTGGTTCTAACTGGTTCTCACTGGTTTTCCCTGGTTCTCTCCGGCAGAAGGAGGAGCGCTACAAGCGGCACCGGCAGCGGGCGCGGCACCGCGAGCGCCGGGGACACCCCGAGCGTTCGGACGCGCGCGACCCCGCGGGGCTGGGCCAGTGCCTGGGCCCCGGCTGCACCCGCCCCGCGCGCCCGCCCTCCAAGTACTGCAGCGAGGCCTGCGGCATCAAGCTGGCTGCCAAGTGAGTACGGACCGGTATAAACCAGTATGAACCAGAATAAACCAGTATAGAATGGTACAGACAGGTATAGATCAGTATAGACCAGTACAGAGTGGTATGGAGTCCTCCAAGTACTGCAGCGAGGCCTGCGGCATCAAGCTGGCTGCCAAGTGAGTACGGACTGGTATGGACCAGTATAAACCAGTATGAACCAGTACAGAGTGATACAGACAGGTATAGACCAGTATAAACCAGTATGAACCAAAATAAACCAGTATAGAATGGTACAGACAGGTATAGACCAGTATAAACCAGTACAGAGTGGTACGGAGCACTCCAAGGCCTCCAAGTACTGCAGCGAGGCCTGCGGCATCAAGCTGGCTGCCAAGTGAGTACGGACTGGTATGGACCAGTATAAACCAGTATGAACCGGTACAGAGTCGTACAGACAGGTATAGACCAGTATAAACCAGTACAGAGTGGTATGGAGCACTCCAAGTACTGCAGCGAGGCCTGCGGCATCAAGCTGTCTGCCAAGTGAGTATGGACTGGTATGGACCAGTATAAACCAGTGTGAACCAGTACAGAGTGGTAGAGACAAGTATAGATCAGTATAAACCAGTACAGAGTGATACAGACAGGTTTAAACCAGTGTAAACCAGTACAGAGTGGTACGGAGCACTCCAAGCCCTCCAAGGAGTGCAGGAAGGCCTGCGGCATCAAGCTGGCTGCCAAGTGAGTACAGACCAGTATAAACCAGTATGAACCGGTACAGAGTGATACAGACAGGTATAGACCAGTATAAACCAGTATGAACCAGAATAAACCAGTATAGAATGGTACAGACAGGTATAGAGCAGTGTAAACCAGTACAGAGCGGTACGGAGCACTCCAAGTACTGCAGTGCGGCCTGTGGCATCAAGCTGGCTGCCAAGTGAGTACGGACCGGTATAAACCAGTATAAACCAGTGTGAACCAGTATAAACGAGTATGAATCGGTACAGAGTGATACAGACAGGTTTAAACCAGTATAAACCACTACAGAGTGGTATGAGCACTCCAAGCCCTCCAAGTAGTGCAGCGAGGCCTGCGGCATCAAGCTGGCTGCCAAGTGAGTACAGACCAGTATAAACCAGTATGGAGTGGTACAGCCAGGTTTAAACCAGTATAAACCAGTACAGACAGGTATAGACCAGTATAAACCAGTACAGAGTGGTATGGAGCACTCCAAGTACTGCAGCGAGGCCTGCGGCATCAAGCTGGCTGCCAAGTGAGTACGGACCGGTATGGACCAGTATAAACCAGTATGAACCGGTACAGAGTGATACAGACAGGTATAGACCAGTATAAACCAGTACAGGATGGTAGAGACCAGTATAAACTAGTACAGATTAATAATGATTTCCATAGACTGACAGAAACCAGTATAGACCAGTACACCATTTCCCTCAATTCCCAGCTGGATCTGTGGGATCCTGTCAGTGGATCTCAGGGATCCTCAAATCCCTTTTAACCCTTTCTTCCCCCGATTCCCAGCCGGATCTACGAGATCCTGCCATGGTGGATCTCAGAGATCCTGGGGTCCCATAAACGCTTTCCCCGCCCATTCCCAGCCGGGTCTACGAGATCCTGCTGCAGGGGATCCAGCAGTGGATCCCGGGAATCCCCAGATCCCCATTAACCCTTCCCCCCCCAATTCCAGCCGGATCTACGAGATCCTGCCGCAGTGGATTCCAGGAATCCCCAGATCCCCATTAACCCTTTCCCCCCCAGTTCCAGCCGGATCTACGAGATCCTGCCGCAGCGGATCCAGCAGTGGATCCCAGGATTCCCCAGATCCCCATTAACCCTTTCCTCCCCCAATCCCAGCCAGATCTATGAGATCCTGCTGCAGTGAATCCCATAGATCCTGGGGTCCCATTAACCCTTTCTTCCCCGATTCTCAGCTGGATCTACGAGATCCTTCCACCACTGAACCTGGGAGTCCTCAAATCCCTTTTGACCGTTTGTTTTCCCCAATTCCGGCTGGATCTACGAGATCCTGCCACAGCGGATCCAGCAGTGGATCCCAGGGATCGCGGGGTCCCCATTAACCCTTTCCCCCCCAATTCGCAACCGGATCTACGAGATCCGGACGCAGCAGATCCAGCAGTGGATCCCAGGGATTGCGGGGTCCCCATTAACCCTTTCCCCCCCGATTCGCAACTGGATCTACGAGATCCTGCCGCAGCGGATCCCAGGAGTCCCCAGATCCCCATTAACCCTTTCCCCCCTTGATTGCAGCCGGATCTACAAGATCCTGCCGCAGCGGATCCAGCAGTGGATCCCAGGGATCGCGGGGTCCCCATTGACCCTTTTTCCCCCCCTCGATTCCAGCCGGATCTACGAGATCCTGCCGCAGCGGATCCAGCAGTGGATCCCAGGGATCGCGGGGTCCCCATTGACCCTTTTTCCCCTCTCGATTCCAGCCGGATCTACGAGATCCTGCCGCAGCGGATCCAGCAGTGGCAGCAGAGCCCGTGCGTGGCGGAGGAGCACGGCAAGCGGCTGCTGGAGCGCATCCGGCGCGAGCAGCACCAGGCGCGGCTGCGGCTGCAGGAGATGGAGCGGCGCTTCCACGAGCTCGAGGGGCTCATCGCCCGCGCCAAGGGCCACCCGCCCCGCGAGGACGAGGAGGTGAGACCCCCGAGGGAGAGACCCCGTCCCGTTCTGGGGTCCTGTCGGGGGTACCTTGTGGGTATCCCCAAATCCTTTAATTCTGGGTGTCCCCAAACCCTTTAATTCTCCCCATTCTGGGTCTTTCTTGAGATCACTCCATGGCCCTTGTGGGTTTTTCCCCAAATCCATTAATCCTGGGTGTCCCCAAATGCTTTCATTTTGGGTATCCCCAAATCTGTTAATCATGGGTATCCCAAATTCTTTAATTTTCCCCATTCTGAGGCCCACTTGGGAATACCTCATGAGTATCCTGAAATCCTTTAATTATAGTTATCCCAAATCCTTTAATTCTGGCTATCCCCCAATCCTTTAATCCTGGGTGTCCCCAAATCCTTTCATTTTGGGTATCCCCAAATCCTTTAGTTCTGGGTGTCCCCAAACCCTTTAATTCTCCCCATTCTGGGTTCTTCCTTCTTGAGATCACTCCATGTCCCTTGTGGGTTTTTCCCCAAATCCATTAATCCTGGATGTCCCCAAATCCTTTCATTTTGGGTATCCCCAAATCCTTTAATTCTGGGTGTCCCCAAATCTTTTAATTTTGAGTATCCCCAAATCCTTTAATTCTGGGGGCCCCCAAATGCTTTCATTTTGGGTATCGCCAAATCCTTTAACCATGGGCATCCCAAATTTCTTTGATTCTGGGTATCCCCCAATCCTTTAATTCTGGATGTCCCCAAATCTTTTCATTTTGGGTATCCCCAAATCTGTTAATCATGGGCATCCCAAATTCTTTAATTTTCCCCATTCTGAGGCCCACTTGGGGATACCTCATGAGTATCCCCAAATCCTTTAATTCTGGATATCCCCAAATCTTTTAATTTTGGGCATCCCTAAATCCTTTAGTCATAGGTGTCCCAAATCCTTTAATCCTGGGTATCCCCAAATCCTTTAATCCTGGGTGTCCCCAAATCCTTTCATTTTCCCCATTCTGAGTCTTTTTTTAGATCCCCATGGTCCCTTTTAGGAATCACCAAATCCTTTAATTCTGGGTGTCCCCAAAGCTTTTAATTCTCCCCATTCTGGGTCCTTCTTGAGATCACTCCATGTCCCTTGTGGGTTTTTCCCCAAATCCATTAATCCTGGGTGTCCCCAAATCTTTTGATTTTGGGTATCCCCAAATCTGTTAATCATGGGTATCCCAAATTCTTTAATTTTCCCCATTCTGAGGCCCTCAGGGATACCTCATGAGTATCCCGAAATGCTTTAATTCTGGGCATCCCTAAATCCTTTAATCCTGGGTGTCCCCAAATCCTTTCATTTTCCCCATTCTGAGTCTTTTTTTAGATCCCCATGGTCCCTTTTAGGAATCCCCAAATCCTTTAATTCTGGGTGTCCCCAAACCCTTTAATTCTCCCCATTCTGGGTCTTTCTTGAGATCACTCCATGGCCCTTGTGGGTTTTTCCCCAAATCCATTAATCCTGGGTGTCCCCAAATGCTTTCATTTTGGGTATCCCCAAATCTGTTAATCATGGGTATCCCAAATTCTTTAATTTTCCCCATTCTGAGGCCCACTTGGGAATACCTCATGAGTATCCTGAAATCCTTTAATTATAGTTATCCCAAATCCTTTAATTCTGGCTATCCCCCAATCCTTTAATCCTGGGTGTCCCCAAATCCTTTCATTTTGGGTATCCCCAAATCCTTTAGTTCTGGGTGTCCCCAAACCCTTTAATTCTCCCCATTCTGGGTCCTTCTTGAGATCACTCCATGTCCCTTGTGGGTTTTTCCCCAAATCCATTAATCCTGGATGTCCCCAAATCCTTTCATTTTGGGTATCCCCAAATCCTTTAATTCTGGGTGTCCCCAAATCTTTTAATTTTGAGTATCCCCAAATCCTTTAATTCTGGGGGCCCCCAAATGCTTTCATTTTGGGTATCGCCAAATCCTTTAATCATGGGCATCCCAAATTTCTTTGATTCTGGGTATCCCCCAATCCTTTAATTCTGGATGTCCCCAAATCTTTTCATTTTGGGTATCCCCAAATCTGTTAATCATGGGCATCCCAAATTCTTTAATTTTCCCCATTCTGAGGCCCGCTTGGGGATACCTCATGAGTATCCCCAAATCCTTTAATTCTGGATATCCCCAAATCTTTTAATTTTGGGCATCCCTAAATCCTTTAGTCATAGGTGTCCCAAATCCTTTAATCCTGGGTATCCCCAAATCCTTTAATCCTGGGTGTCCCCAAATCCTTTCATTTTCCCCATTCTGAGTCTTTTTTTAGATCCCCATGGTCCCTTTTAGGAATCACCAAATCCTTTAATTCTGGGTGTCCCCAAAGCTTTTAATTCTCCCCATTCTGGGTCCTTCTTGAGATCACTCCATGTCCCTTGTGGGTTTTTCCCCAAATCCATTAATCCTGGGTGTCCCCAAATCCTTTCATTTTGGGTATCGCCAAATCCTTTAATCATGGGCATCCCAAATTTCTTTGATTTTGGGTATCCCCCAATCCTTTAATTCTGGGTATCCCCAAATCTTTTCATCCTGGGTATCCCAAATCCTTTAATCATAGGTATCCCAAATTCTTTAATTTTCCCCATTCTGAGGCCCACTTGGGGATACCTCATGAGTATCCCCAAATCCTTTAATTCTGGGTATCCCCAAATCTTTTAATTTTGGGTATCCCCAAATTCTTTAATTCTGGATATCCCCAAATCTTTTAATTTTGGGCATCCCTAAATCCTTTAATCATAGGTATCCCAAGTCCTTTAATTCTGGGTATCCCCAAATCCTTTAATCCTGGGTGTCCCCAAATCCTTTCATTTTCCTCATTCTGAGTCTTTTTTTAGATCCCCATGGTCCCTTTTAGGAATCACCAAATCCTTTAATTCTGGGTGTCCCCAAACCCTTTAATTCTCCCCATTCTGGGTCCTTCTTGAGATCACTCCATGTCCCTTGTGGGTTTTTCCCCAAATCCATTAATCCTGGGTGTCCCCAAATCCTTTCATTTTGGGTATCCCCAAATCCTTTAATTCTGGGCATCCCAAATTTCTTTGATTCTGGGTATCCCTCAATCCTTTAATTCTGGATGTCCCCAAATCTTTTGATTTTGAGTATCCCCAAGTCCCTTAATCATGGGTATCCCAAATTCTTTAATTTTCCCCATTTTGAGGCCCACTTGGGGATACCTCGTGAGTATCCCCAAATCCTTTAATTCTGGATATCCCCAAATCTTTTAATTTTGGGCATCCCTAAATTCTTTAATCATGGGTATCCCAAATCCTTTAAGTCTGGGTATCCCCAAATCCTTTAATTCTGGGTATCCCCAAATCCTTTAATCCTGGGTGTCCCCAAATCCTTTCATTTTCCCCATTCTGAATCTTTTTTTAGATCCCCGTGGTCCCTTTTAGGAATCCCCAAATCCTTTAATTCTGGGTAACTCCAAACCCTTTAATTCTCCCCAATCCAGTCCTTCTTGAGATCCCCCGGTCCCTTGTGGGTACCCCCAAATCCTTGAACCCCTTAACCCTGGGTTCCCCCAATCCGTGGGTCCCCCCCCGATCCCTCTGACCCCCATGACCCCCCCCGACCCCCGTGTCCCCCCAGAGCACGGAGGGGGACAGCGAGGACACCGATCTGCAGATCTTCTGCGTGTCCTGCGGCCATCCCATAAACCCCAAAGTGGCCCTGAGGCACATGGAGCGATGCTACGCCAAGGTATCCATGGAAACCGTGGGATTTTGGGGTGCTGGGAGGGCTGAGAGTTCCTGGGGTGTGTGGGATCATCCCTGGGGTGTGTGGGATCAACTGTGGGGTCTGTGGGATCATCCGTGGGGTGTGTGGGATCATCCATGGGGTCTGTGGGGTCACCTGTGGGGTCTGTGGGATCATCCATGGGGTCTGTGGAGTCTTTGGGATTATTTCTGGTGTGTGTGGGATCATTCATGGGGTATGTGGGATCATCTCTGGGATGTGTGGGATCATCCGTGGGGTGTGTGGGATCATCCCTGGGGTGTGTGGGATCATCCCTGGGGTGTGTGGGATCGTCTCTGGGGTGTGTGGGATCATCCGTGGGGTGTGTGGGGTCATCTGTGGGGTGTGTGGGGTCATCTGTGGGGTGTGTGGGATCATCCGTGGGGTGTGTGGGATCATCTCTGGGGTGTGTGGGATCATCATGGGGTGTGTGGGATCACCTGTGGGGTGTGTGGGATCATCTCTGGGGTGTGTGGGGTCATCTGTGGGGTGTGTGGGATCATCATGAGGTGTGTGGGATCATCCCTGGGGTGTGTGGGGTCACCTGTGGGGTCTGTGGGATCATCCATGGGGTCTGTGGAGTCTTTGGGATTATTTCTGGTGTGTGTGGGATCATTCATGGGGTATGTGGGATCATCTCTGGGATGTGTGGGATCATCCATGGGGTGTGTGGGATCATCTGTGGGGTCTGTGGGATCATCATGGGGTGTGTGGGATCATCCCTGGGGTGTGTGGGGTCATCATGGGGTGTGTGGGATCATCTCTGGGGTGTGTGGGATCATCTCTGGGGTGTGTGGGATCATCCGTGGGGTGTGTGGGATCATCCCTGGGGTGTGTGGGGTCATCTGTGGGATCATCATGGGGTGTGTGGGATCATCCATGGGGTCTGTGGGATCATCCATGGGATCTGTGGGGTGTGTGGGATCATTTCTGGGGTGTGTGGGATCATCCACAGGGTGTGTGGGATCATCTGTGGGGTGTGTGGAATCATCCGTGGGGTCTGTGGGATCATCCCTGGGGTCTGTGGGACCATCTGTGGGGTGTGTGGGATGATCTATGGGCTGTGTGGGATCATATGTGAGGTGTGTGGGGTCATCATGGGGTGTGTGGGATCATCCATGGGATCCGTGGGGTGTGTGGGATCACCTGTGGGGTCTGTGGGATCATCCTTGGGGTCTGTGGGATCATCCGTGGGGTGTGTGGGATCATCCCTGGGGTGTGTGGGATCATCTCTGGGGTGTGTGGGATCATCCGTGGGGTGTGTGGGGTCATCTGTGGCGTGTGTGGGATCATCCGTGGGGTGTGTGGGATCATCTCTGGGGTGTGTGGGATCATCATGGGGTGTGTGGGACCATCTGTGGGGTCTGTGGGATCGTCCATGGGGTGTGTGGGATCATCCATGGGGTCTGTGGGATCACCCGTGGGGTGTGTGGGATCGTCTGTGGGGTCTGTGGGGTCACCTGGGGTGTGTGGGATCATCCGTGGGATATGTGGAACTTTCTGGGCTCCTGGGGGGCTCTTTCCGGGGGAGCTTTTGGGGTCCCTCTGTGGGGTCTCAGGGGGGTCTCGGGGGTCCCAGCCCTGACCCCGTCCCCAATCCGTCGCAGTACGAGAGCCAAACGTCCTTCGGGTCCATGTACCCCACCCGCATCGAGGGGTGAGTGGGGAGGGGGCGCCGGGGGTGGGGGAGGACCCCGGGAGGACCTTTGGGGTTGGGGGAGGGGAGGGTGGAAAAGGGAACGGGGAAAGGGAATAGGGGAGAGAGAAAAGAGAAGGGGAAGGGAGGGGAAGGGAAGGAAAAGGGGAAAAGGGAGGGCAAGGGATTTAGGGAAGGGAAAAGGAAAGGGATTTAGGGATGGGATTTAAGGAAGGGATTTAGGGAAGGGAAAAGGAAAGGGATTTAGGGATGAGATTTAGGGAAGGGGTTTAGGGAAGGGAAAAGGAAAGGGATTTAGGGAAGGGATTTAGGGAAGGGAAGAGGGAAAAGGAAAGGGATTTAGGGAAGGGATGAAGGGAAGGGATTTAGGGAAGGGAAGAGGGAAAAGGAAAGGGATTTAGGGAAGGGATGAAGGGAAGGGAAGAGGGAAAAGGAAAGGGATTTAGGGAAGGGATTGAGGGGAGGGGAGGGAAGGGATTTAGGGGAGCGAAGGGATTTAGGGAAGGGATTAAGGGAAGGGATTGGGGAAAAGGAAAAGAGAAAAGGGAATAGGGAAGAGATTTAAGGCAGGAAAGGGAAGAGGAAAGAGAAAAGAGAAGGGATTTAGAGAAGGGAAGGGGAGGAGAGGGAAAAGGGAATGGAAGGGAAGTGGGGTGCATCCTGGGGACATGGGGGGGTCTCTCGGACTTCTGTCCCCCCCAAACCCCTCCTGTGTCCCCCCAGGGCCACGCGGCTCTTCTGCGATGTTTACAACCCCCAGAGCAAAACCTACTGCAAGAGGCTGCAGGTGCTGTGCCCCGAGCACTCCCGGGACCCCAAGGTGGGAAAAAGGGGATTTGGGGTGGGATTCGGGGGTTTGGGGTGGGATTTGGGGGGGCTGGGGTGGGATTTAGGGGTTTGGGGTGGAATTTGGGGGGTTTGGGGTGGGATTTAGGGGGTTTGGGGTGGAATTTGGGGGATTTGGGGTGGGATTTGGGGGTTTGGGGTGGAATTTGGGGTGGGATTTAGGGGTTTGGGGTGGGATTTAGGGGTTTGGGGTGGAATTCAGGGGATCTGTGCCCAGAGCACTCCTGACACCCTAAGACGGGCACATGGGGGGAATTTTAGGGCAATTTCAGGGGAATTCCACGGGGAATTTTACAGCAATTTTAGGAGAATTTCAGGGGAAATTTAGGGGAATTTCAGGGCAATTTTAGGGCAATTTCAGGAGAATTTTAGGGCGACTTCAGGGGAAATTTAGGGGAATTTTAGGGCAATTTCAGGGGAAATTTAGGGCAGCTCTGCCCTGGCCGTTCCCCGCCCCCCAAGCTGGAGAGACAGGGGATCAGGGCCGAGGTCGAGCTGTCCCCATGGTGTCCCCCCTGCCCCCCCAGGTGCCCGCGGATGAGGTGTGCGGCTGTCCCCTGGTGCGCGACGTCTTCGAGCTCACCGGGGACTTCTGCCGCGTCCCCAAGCGCAAGTGCCATCGCCACTACTGCTGGGAGAAGCTGCGCCGCGCCGAGGTGGACCTGGAGCGCGTCCGCGTGGTGGGTGACGCCGTCCTCGTGTCCCCAGAGTGTCCCCAGGTCCCCAAAGGGTCCCCAGTGGTGTCACCGCGTTCCCAAAAGTGTTCCCAAAAGTGTTCCTCTATCTTTGTGGTGTCCCCAAGCTGTCCCTAGGGGGGTCCCGGTGTCCCCAGAGTGTCCCCAGGTCCCCAAAGGGTCCCCAGCGGTGTTGCTGTGTCATCGGGAGTGTTCCCAAAAGTGTTCCCACATTTCTGTGGTGATTCCAGGGGTGTCCCAGTGTCCCCAAACTGTTCCAAAGGGGGGTCCCGGTTTCCCCAAAGTGTCCCTTGGGGAGTCCCAGTGTCCCCAAATGTCCACAGGTCCCCAAAGGGTCCCTAGCGGTGTCACCGCATTCCCAGAAGCATTCCCCAAATGTGTTTGCGTATCTCTGTGGTGGCTCCAGGGGTGTCCCAGTGTCCCCAAACTGTCCTATCCCCACCCCTGTCCCCACACTGTCCCATGTTCCCATGGTGTCTCAAGTCCCTGTGCCCCCATGCTGTCCCATGTCCCTGTCCCTGTTCCCACACTGTCCCATGTCCCCCCAGTGTTTCAAACCCCTATGTCCCCACACTGTCCCCTGTCCCCCTATCCCCACACTGTCCCATTTGTCTACATTGTCCCCACACTGTGCCTACACTGTCCCCACACTGTCGCCTGTCCCCCGTCCCCATCCCTGTCCCCACACTGTCCCATGTCCCCACAGTGTCTCAAGCCCCCCTGTCCCCATCCCTATTCCCACACTGTCCCATGTCCCCCTGTCCCCGTCCCCATACTGTCTCCGTCCCTGTCCGCACACTGTCCCTTGTCCCCATCCCCACACTGTCCCCATCCCTGTCCCCATCCCTGTCCCCATCCTCACACTGTCCCCTGTCCCTGTCCCCATCCCCATCCTCACACTGTCCCCACACTGTCCCCACACTGTCCCCACACTGTCCCCACACTGTCCCCACACTGTCCCCTGTCCCCATCCCCGTCCCCACACTGTCCCCTGTCCCGCAGTGGTACAAGCTGGACGAGCTGTTCGAGCAGGAGCGCAATGTTCGGGCGGCCATGACGAACCGCGCCGGGCTGCTGGCGCTGATGCTGCACCAGACCATCCAGCACGACCCCCTGACCACGGACCTGCGCTCCGACCGCTGACCGCCCCCGGGACCCCCGCAGCACCCCCGTGTCCCCTCCCCACATCGCCCCCCGCTCCCCAGTGCCTGGGTCCTCCCCCACTGCCAAATAAATCGGGTGTGAAGAAGGAATTTGGGGGCGTCAGTGGGGTTTGTGGGATATATGGGCCCCTGAGGGATTTCTGGACTCTCGGGAGTCCCTTTTGAGGGAATTTCAGGAGCCCCCCGGGTTTCGGCTCCGGCCCAGATCCTGAAGAGGCCGTGGGGATTCCTTTCCTGGGCTGGGGGGGTGGGGGTCCTGTAGGGTGGGGGAGCCCTGAGAAGACTGGGGGGTCCTTAGAGGGCAGGGGGGTAACAGGAGCAGCATCTTGGGGGGGCTGGGAGGGGTCCCTGGTGGTGTTGGGTGGTTCTTTGGGGGGAATCCTGGGGGTCCTTGGGGGTCCTTGGGTGGAAATGTTCCAATGGGGCCGAGGGGAACGCGCAGGGCTCATTAGCATAGCCGCGCCCTTATATAGCCTTCATTAGCATAACTCCGCCCCCTCCGCGTCACGTGCGCCCCGCGGGTCACGTGCCTGCCGCTCCGCGAGTCGCGTATCGCCTCGCCCTCCCCCCGCCGCGCCCTTCCCCATTGGTCAGCGCTGTGACACGTGATCAAAAACCCCGCCCCCTGCACTTCCCGCCCGCCGTTTCCGCTTCCGGCGAGGGGCCCCGCCCCGTCCGCCCCCCGCGGCCGCGCGGCATCGCCGGAGGAGGAAGAGGAGGGGGAAGAGGAGGAGGAAGAGGAAGAGCTGCGCCACAGGCGGAGGCGGATGAGAACGGTGAGGGGCTGGGGGGTTGTGGGACAGGAGCGGGGTTAGGAGTGGAGGGGGCGTGTGAGGGATCCAAGCGGGGAGACGCGGCCGGTAGGGAAAGGGGGGCCGTGAGGGAGGCGGGAGGGGCAGTTTGGGAGTGTTTGTGTGGGGGAAGGGGCGTGAGGAAGAGAGTTGTGAGGGGGAGGCTGAGTTTGGGGGTTGTTTGTGAGAGGGAAGGTGAGTTTGGGGGCAGTTTGTGAGGGGTGAGGCAGTTTGGGGGCTGTTTGTGAGGAGGAGAGGCAGTTTGGGAGCAGTTTGTGAGGGGGAGGGACCGTTCGGGGGGGAAAGGGGAAGTCTGAGGGCGCGAGGGTTGGCGGAGGGGGAGTTTAGGGGGTGTTTGTGCGGGGGAGGGGCGGCTTTGGCGTTGTGTTTGTGTGGGGGAGGGGTACCTCGCTGTGGGGGAGGGGGTGATGGGTCACGTGGGGCGGGGGCGTGGCCTGGCTGTGTTTGGGGGCGCGGCCCGGGGTCCGTGGAAGGGGGGGTGGGGATATTTTGGGGATATTTCCGTCGCTGACCTCCCACCCCGGGCTATCAGCCGCCCCGCAGGATGGCAGAGGGCTGGGCCGAGTGCCCGGCGCTGGGCCCGGGGTGGCAGCGCCGCGAAGCTTTTCGGAAATCCGGGGCCACCAGCGGCCGCAGCGACACCTACTACAGGAGGTGCGGCCCCCATTATCACCTGCTCCCCACCCCTTCTCCCAACACTCCCCTCCCGCCCCCAGAGAGGACCATGGACTGTGGGTGGGGCCGGTTCTGGCCTTTCCACCTCGTGTGTAGCTCCCTCCCATCCTAGGCCCCATCCCTTGCCACTTTGGGGGTTTCTCCCTAAGCTCCCCCACCCCCGGGAGGGTTTCAGAGCCCCTCTACCATCACCCTCCCTAGGAGCCCCTCGGCTCCCAGCCCCTTCCCCCCAAACATCTCCAGTTCCCTCAAATTTTTCCAACCCCACCCCAGGCCATTTTGGGGCTCGGCGGGACCTTGTTGAGATCACAGGGGGAGCTTTGGGGTCCCCTGAGCTGTGTTGGGTTCCCCCCAGTTTTGGGCTCTTTCCCATTCCTCCCCTCCCTGTTTCCCCTTGGCATTTGGGGGGCTCCCCCAGTGTCAGGAACCCCCGTCTGGGTTTTTGGGCCCCCTCTGACCCGAGATCTCTGGCAGTCCCACAGGGCAGAAGTTCCGCAGTAAGATCGAGCTGCGGCGATTCCTGGGCCCCGGGCATGACCTGAGCAACTTTGACTTCAAATCAGGGCTGGAGCGGCCCAGTCCCACCCGGGTATGGGGGCTGGGACCCGGGAGGGTCCCTAAAAATATGAAGAGAGGGCACAAAAATCAGGGGATGGCCAAAAAAACCCTGAGGAGGGAAACCTGAAGTTCCCTTGGGGGGTGGGGGAGGAGGATCATCCCTAAACTGGGAAGGGGGAGCTCAAGTTGGGGCGACCCCAAAATGGTGGGAGGATTTAAAGGGTTGAATGGGGGGTGCTGAGGAACCCTATAACAAGAAAGGAAAATGGGGGGGGGATAAAGAGATGGGGCAAAAGTGGTTTCTCGGAATGGGGGGGGGGGGGGGCTCCATATCGGGGGGGAAACGGGAATGACAATATGGGGGAAGTGTTGAGGAGATACTGAACTGAGGGGGGAGGGGGGTGGGAAACAGGGGGTCCTTAAATTAGTGAGGAACAATAATGAGGATCTTAAAGATGGGGGTTGACAAAGGGCTCTCCTTTCACCTTGTGATCCCCCCCATTTTCTGCCTTTCAGACCAGGAAAAGTCCCAAATGGCTTCTCCCCGCCGGGCCCCTCCCGGAGCCCCCCAAAATCTTCAAGAAGGAGGAGGAGGAGGAGGAGGTGGCGGTGGGCGGGGCTGAGACCGTGGAGGTCCCACCCCTGCCACAGGAGGCCACGCCCCTACAACAGGAGGCCACGCCCCTAAAACAGGAGGCCACGCCCCTGCCACAGGAGACCATGCCCCTGTCACAGGAGACCACGCCCCCACCGGTTAAGGCCACGCCCCTGCCAGTTAAGGCCATGCCCCCATTGGTTAAGGCTGCACCCCTTCCCACCCAGGCCCCGCCCCCACAGGCGCTGCTCCCTCCTGTTCAGGCTCCGCCTCTGCTGGCCCAGGCCCCGCCCCCTTCTGTCGAGGCCCCGCCTCCACCAGCCGAGGCCACGCCCCCGCCGGAGCCCCCCCTCCGCAGGACCCGGAAGCGGCCGCCCCCAGAGCCCCCCCAGGAGGGGGTGGTGGCGTGAGTAGGGGATCGGGGGGGAGGTCTCTGGGGGGGTCGGGAGTCCCCTGGAACTCCTGGGGTGGGGAGGGGGTCCCAAAGAAGGAGGGTTGGGGATTGGGAAGGGGGTCCCTGGTGGGGAATTGGGGATGGGAGGGAGCGCTGGAGGCTCGGGGGGGTGTGGGACCCCCCGGCCCCATCCAAAACACCGCCCCCTCCTCCGCAGGCTTTGTGCCAGCTGCCAGAGCCTCTTCCCGGGGGTCTCGCTGCCCGCTCAGCGTCGCTGCCGCTGGCTCTGCCCTGACTGCCGTGGTGAGCTTCGGCCTCAGCGCCCTCCTCCTCCTCCTTACCCTCTCACAGCCTTCCTTCCCCTGGCCTTGTCTTCATTTTCCTTCCCTTTGTGTCCTTCATTCCCTGGAGATTTCTCACACCACCACCATCACTATCATCACCATCATCATCCCCTGAATTGTTTCAACCCCATCATTATCACAGTTTTATTCCCCTGAGTCTTTTTCCCTCTTCTCAATCCTTCTCTCCCTCCTTTTTCCTCTTTTTTGGTTTATTCTGGGGTAAAAGGGGAGGGGGCTCAGGGTACCCTGTGGGAGTTCTCAGTTAAATTGGGGTGACCCTGACCCCCCTCCTCCATCTCCCCCCAGCCCAGAGACGAGACTTCAACCGGGAGCAGCGATTCTACAAGGTACCCCCATTCCCTCAGGGGTGATTTCGGGGGGATTTTGTGCCCCCCCAGACCCCTGACACTCCCCCTCCCCACAGCGCGTGGGCTGTGGCTCGTGCCAGGCCTGTCGCATCCCCGAGGACTGCGGGATCTGCAGCGCCTGCGCCCGCAGCCCCCCCGGGGGCCCCTCTGGCCCTGCTCGGACCCCCAAGTGCCTCCTGCGCCGCTGCCTGCGCATCGTCAAGAAGGTACTGATGTCCCCCAATGTCACCAAAATCCTCCCCAGTGTCACTGTCACTCCCTGTGTGGCTGCTAGGCTGTTTGTCCCACTCTTTGTCATCCCCACATCCCCTCCGTTGTCTGAGGACATGTGGAGCCATGTTAATCTATGTTCATTAATGCTCACTTGTGTTAATTCATGGTTTTGGTGTTGTGTTATTCTGTGTTATTACATGTAAGCATTAATTATTGTTATCCCGTGATAATTTGTGTTATCCTATCCTATTCTGTGCTATCCCATGATAATCTGTGTTATTCTGTGATAACCTGTGTTATCCCATCCCATTCCGTGTTATCCCATGATAACCTGTGTTATCCCACCCCATTCCATGTTATCCCATGATAACCTGTGTTATCCCATCCCATTCCATGTTATCCCATCTTCCCTGTGGGGCCTGGGTGTGGCTCATGCCCTGTCTACCTGTCCCCTTGTGTGTGCCTGCACATTCACCTGCATTCTCCTGTGTTTACCCATGTTTTCCCATGTTTATCCACGTTATCCCATATTTCCCTGTGTTCTCCCACGTTATCCCATGTTCTCTCATGTTCCCCCATGTAATCCCGTGTTCCCACAGAGCCTGGGCTGCGGCTCCTGCGCCGGCTGCCTGAGCACCGAGGATTGCGGCAGCTGCTGCATCTGCCTGCGCCGGCTGCAGCCAGGCCTCAAGCGCCAGTGGCGCTGCCTGAGGCGCCGCTGCCTGCGCCCCAAGGTGGGACATCCCCCAAAGTGTCCCCCCAAAGTCACCCACACCATCCTCGGTCACCCCCTGACCTTCCCCCCTTTCCTTAAGTTCTGGTGACTTCAGTGCCGAGGAACCTCTGGCACCTTCCCCTCCACTCTGCCTGCCCCGGTGTCACCCTGGGGTGTCCCCCAGTCCCTGATGTCCCCTCCTGACCATCCCCCCCCAACCCTGTGTCCCCCCAGAAAGCAAGGGTGGCCAAGAAGACCCAGAGCCCCCAGCCCCTGACGGAGGTGAGTGCAGGACCCCCCGGGGGGTGGCAGAGCCCGGACCCCTGGGTGTTTCTGGGTGGAGTAGACCGCTGGGTGTCCCCCCTCACCCTGATTTCTCCCCCCAGAAGTGGAAGCCCCCCGTGGAGCGGGAGCCCAGTGATGCCTCCAGCACCAGGCACAGGGTGAGTGGGATCCCCTGGACACACCTGGGATCCCCTGGACACACCTCGGACCCCCTGGGCACACCTGGGCCCCCCCGGGCACACCTGGGACCCCCTGGACACCCCAGGCCCTCCGACTGACCCCCCTCCCTCTCAGAAGCCGCTGACCAAAGGGAAGGAGAAGAAGAAGCCGGGGCGACCCCCGAAGCCCCCCGGGCCCCGCGGTGGGGGTGGGGTGAGTGACAGATCATGGTCACGCCCCTGTCCCTTAGCTCCGCCCCTTCGCTTCCTGGCCCCGCCCCTCCCAGGGCAGCTACTAGAGGCTGGGCAGGCCGTAATGCCCTTAATATAAGGGCCGTTAGAAAAGGGGCAATATTGGGGTTCGGGTAATGAGGGGGTGCAGGTACCGTAATGTCCCTAATGGCTGTTCCAACTCCTAATTCCGGGGTTCAGGCCCCGGAGTAATGGGGTGCAGGTACCGTAATGATCCTATGAGTTGCTCCAAAGCTGAACATTGGAGTCCTGTGCATTCAAATGCTTCTAAAAGTGGGGTGCAGCTGCTGTAACACCCCTAATGCTGGGGCCGAGTTACCGTGACACCCCATGAGCTGTTCACAGTTGATGGTGAGGTCTGAGTGACCCCAACTGTGGGGTTGGGGTGCCCTAATGCTCCTAATAGTGGGGTTCAGGTACTGCAATACCATTAATAGTGGGGTTCAGGTACCGCAATACCCCTAATAGCAGGGCTTGGTTACCGTAATGCTCTTAATAATTCTCTAGCCTTAATAGCAGGATACGAGGCGCTGTAATAGTGGGGTGCAGATACTGTAATACCCCAAATATTGGGGTTCAGCTACCTTAATACCCCTAATAGCTGCTCCTACCTGCATACCTGGCTTTAGCCTAACTCGCTGCTGCTGCCTGGCTGCCGTAATACTTCTAATATCACTGCCTGTACCATAACTCTCCTAATAGCTGCCCCCACACTAACATTCCCCCCCAACCCCCCCCCCCGAGGCGGGCCCTGGGGACAGTTTGGTGGCCCGGCGGTGACGCCGCTCTCTGCCGGCAGCGGGGGGTGCGGAGCCGGGCCAGCCGGCGCTGTGGGGTGTGCGCAGCCTGCCGGCGCCCGGCCGACTGCGGCCGCTGCGACTTCTGCCAGGACAAGCCCAAGTTCGGGGGGCAGAACCTCAAGCGCCAGAAGTGCCGCTGGAGGCAGTGCCTGCGCTGCGCCATGGTGGGTGCCCCCCAGTGCTTCCTCCCAGTGCCTCCCAGTAACCTCCCAGCAAGCCCCAGCCGTCCCCTCCACCCCCTTCCCAACACCTTCGGCTGGGGAAACTGAGGCACGCGCAAGGCTGGGGCTCCCCCTGCCCGCCCGGGCACTGGGTGCGACCCAGTTTGGACCAGTAGGGACAAGTTTAGGATAGGGGGGCGGGGTTGGTTGGCACCCGGGTGGCACCTGGACGCCTGGGTCCTGTTTTTGGGGGGGGTCGCCCGCACGCCTGGGTCCTTTCTGCATTGCTTGGCTTTGGGGGGGCTCACCCCGGGTCCCTTTTTGGGAGGGGAGGGTCCCTCGGATATCTGGGTCCACCTGGGGGGGGTCGTTCCTGCATCCGTGTCCCCCCCTCCCCATCCACATCCCCCTCCTCTCGGAAATGGGGGTGCCCCACCCGCTCTGAGGTTTCTCTCCTGGCGCAGAGGCGGCTGCTGCCGGTGGGGGGGGGTCGCTGGGGGTCCCCCTGGAGCGGCCGCCCCCTCCCCTCGTCCAGGCCCCGCCGCCGCCGGCCCCCCCGGCCCCCCCACGCCGCCGCCCGGAGCCGCCGCCTGCCCCGCCCCCCCCGCAAGGTAACGGGACCCCCCCCCTTTGCTCGGGGGGGGACCCCAAAATATTCCTCCGACCCCCCCCGAGACCCTCACCCCCCCTGTAAATAACCCCACCCCGTCCCCTGCTTGCTTTGCTGCTTTGCTCTGCACGGACCCTTCCTTCCCCCCCCGGGGGACCCAGGCGTCGGGGGAGGGGACCCAGGTGTCCAGGCACCCCACCCCCACCCCAGGATGGGGCTTGGGGGGGGCTGAGGGGGTTTTGGGGATCCCCAGACGCCTCAGTCCCCCTTGTGACCCCAAGGCTTGTGTGTGTGCCTCAGTTTCCCCATGGGGGATGAGGTGGGGGCTCCTCCCCAGACACCTGGGTCTCTTTTTTGGGGGGTGGGGTTTTTTGGGGGGTGGGGGTCCCTCCCAGACCTTTCTGGGATAATGGGATGGGGGTCCCACCGGGGTTCCCCCTGATGTGCCCCTCCCCCTCTCTCCCCTCCCCCCACAGGACAAGGAGGACTTTCTGGGGGGGCCTGAACAAAGCCCTGTGCCCCTCCCGGGACCCCCCCTGCGCCTCTGCCCCATCAAGGAGGAGGCGGGACCCCTCCCCCGCCTCCAGGTGAGACCCCCCGGCCGCCTGGGACCCTCCCTGGACACCTGGGCCCCCCCGCTAACCCCCCCCGCCCCCCAGGACCCTCGGCTGGGGCTCCTCATCGCTTCGGCCCCCCGCCTCAAAGGGGCCCCCCCGGAGCCCAGCGTTGCCCCCGAAAGGGTGAGTGGGACTCCGAGCACCCCCCCCCTACTCCGTGAGCCCCCCCGGGGGTGCCTGGCACCCCCATAACGCCCCTCCCCCTCTTTCCCAGCCCCCACCCGGAGATTTGGGGGTCCTGATCGCCGCCACGCCGCGAGTGAAGCAGGAGCCGCCGCAGCCCAGCGCGTCCCTGGTGCCGGTAAGGGGGCGACCCCGAGATTTGGGGGGGTCCCTGAGCCCCCCCAAATCTCTCGATTCACCCCCAACCCCCCCACAGGTGCCTCCCCGGCCCCCCCCAGCCCAGCTGGTGGTGCTGGATGAGAGTGAGGAAGAGGAGGAGGAGGAAGAGGAGGGAGGCAGCCGAGTGGTGAGGAAGAGGGGGGGCCCTCGGGGAGGGGGGTGTGAGAATTCAGTGGGGGGTCTCAAGGAATTCAAGGGGATCCTCAGGCTCTTCAGAGTGGCCTGGGGGGCTCTGGATGGGTTGGGGGCTTCTGGAGGGATCTTGGGAAGGGGGTGGGGATGTCCTTGGGGGGCTTTAGAGGGGGTGGGCGGAGGGGATCTGGGAGGGTGGTCCTGGTGAGTTTGGTATCTTTAGGGGAAAGGATTTTAGGGTCCTGGTGAGTTCGAGAGGGGAAGTTCTTTGGTTTTTAGTGGGGGGTCTCGAAGCAGGGAGGTCTCAAAGGGGAAGGGTCCTCCTGGCTGGAGCGGGGGTCCCACGGCTCCTGCGGATTTTAGGATTTGGGGACTCTTGGGGGAACCCTCGGGATTTTAGGGGGCTCTCAAAGGGGGCGGGTCCTGCTGGCTGGACCCCAAGGGACATCGGGGGGGCTCCGTTCTGGCTCTCAGCACACCCCCCACCCCAATAACCCCCCTTTCCCTGCAGCCCCTGCCGCTGCCCCCCGCACCCCAACTGTGGCCCGGCTCCTTCCTGGAGGAACTGGCCGAGATTCCCCTCCCGGCGCACTGGGGGGTGGTGGGGGGCGACGGCCCCGGGCCGTGCCCGGCGCGGGGGCTTCGGCTGGTGCAGCGCTGCCCCCGCTCGCCCATGGCCGCGGCCGCGGTGCTGCTCAACCCGGGCTTGGCCTTCCGTGTGCTGGTGGCCCGCGGCCGCCCGGTGCCCCCCGGGCACGAAGTGCTGGCCCGGCGCCCCCCGCTCCGCTCCGTCCTTGACCTCGTGGAGCTGCTCTGCGACCTGGAGGCCTACGGGCCCTGCCCTGGCCCCCCCGGGGCCCCCCCCAGGCCCCCCGCCCCCCGGTGCCACGTCCTGGTGAGGGGGGGGCGATGCTGCCGGCCCTGCTTGATGCTGGCGGGAGGGGGGCATTGAGGGGGGGGGGGAACCAAAGGTGGGGGGGTGGGGTGGGTGGGAATTGGGGAGGGGGGACCAAAAGGGTGGGGATTGTGGGGGAAGAGGATTGGGGAGGGACAGGAGTGAAGGTTGGGGGGGGGATGGTGGGGGAGGGGAGTGAAAAATGGGGGGAGGGGTTCTTGATGGGGATGCAGGTGGGGGAGGGGAAGAAAAATGAAAAGGAACCAAAATTTGGAGGGGGGGGGGGGTGGAACCAATGGTTGAACTGGAATTGGGGTGGAGTAAATCGGGGGAGCAAATATGAGTGGGGGGGCGGGGGGGGGGAGTAAAACGAGGGACCTAAAAGAAGTGGGGGTGGGGAACTGAAATTGGGGGATGTGGGGGTGGGGAGGAGGGTTTGGGTGTTGCACCTTTGGGGGGGGGAGTGGATTTGGGGATGGAGCCGGAGGGTGTGGTGGGGGAGGGGCACTGGGGGTCCCCAGGGTGGGACTGGCTGCCCTGGACTCCCAAAGAGGCACTGGGAGATTTTGGGGTGCCCCTAAGATTTTGGGGGATCCAGGATCCTGCTGTGGGGGATTCAGGGTGACCCCCCGGATTGTGGGGGCCCCAGACCCCACCATATTGTCAGATGGCCCCTCCCCCAGCGACATCACAAGGCTGAGGGACCCCAGTAGTGGCATTTTGGGTGACACCACCCCACGTTTTTGGGGGCAGTCCCCAGTTTGGTACCACTCCCCCCCGTTTGGTTTCCCAGGGATATTGGGGTGCCCCCGCACCCTTTCGGGGGGGTTTGCCCCCCACCCCCCAGGTTTGGGGACATCAGGTTTATGGGGCCCCAGGTTTGTTCGTTCTCCTCTTTTCCCCAGTGCCATACTGGGGCCCCACCCCCACCCCCTTAGAGTTTCTATTTTTGACACTGGAACCGCCCCCCCGAAATGGGGGCGCGGCCCCTTTAAGAGCCCTCCCTTCACCCCCTTAGCGATTTCAGTGTCCCCTTCAAGGCGGGGAGGGGGCGTGGCTCCCGGAAGCCCCGCCCCTCGAATCAGGCCCCGCCCACGCGCGTCTGTCGCCCGCTTTGCTTTTCTCAGACCACGCCCCTCTCGTAAAAAATGAGGGGCGTGGTCTGGATTCGCTTAGGCCACGCCCATTTTTCCCCGCGCTGCCTTCAGGGAGATTCGCGCCGAAGCCATAACCCCGCCCCTCCCCCTTGGCCCCGCCCCCTCGGCAGAATTAAAGAGACCGCGAGGAACTATTTTTGTTAAAGTAATAAAAGTTTTAAGGAGAAAAATACAACGTTCCGTGGTCCTTGAGAAAGGGATTGGTGGGGGTCCAGGCGTCCAACGGGACCTTCCCAGATGCCTGGGCCCCCCCCAGACCCCCACAAATTTGAGGGAGGGTCTCATCTCCCTCCCCCAAACACCTTCTCCAGCAGCCGCCGGGGGGGCGCGGCCGGGGGGGGCTGAGCTTTGCGCCTCCAAATCTCCTCCTCGGTCGGTCTTTGGGTGAAGCCCCAGGTCGGGGGAGGAGCGGCGGGGTCTCCAGAGGTTTTGGGGGGCTCTTTGTCGGCTTTGGGGACGCGGCGGGCGTAGAACCCCCCCTCGCGTTTGGCCTGGGCCACCTCGGCCCGCAGGCGCTGGGCCCGGACCTGCCGCTCGTAGCTGAGCCGCTCGCTCAGGTGGGGCCACCGGAACCCGGGCAGGTACTGCGGGGGGAAGGGAGGGGTCAGGGGACCCCCAAACAGCCTCAACCCCACCTCATAAGATTTTGGGGTGCTCAAACCCCCCTCACCTTTGACCCAGGAGTGCAGGAAGGGTCCCCCAATATAGCCCAGCCCACCCCATGGATTGTCCCCTCCCCCCATCCCTCTGGCACCCCCTCAAGGGGTCGGGGACCCCCTTGAATCCTAAACCCAGGAACTCCCAGCAGTCCCCAAATGGGTCACCGCCATCCAGGACCCCCAGAAGGGTCCCCAACTCCCCAAAAAGGGACCCGGGACTCCCCCAATCCCCCACCCATAAAGGATCCCAATTGTCCAGGAACCCACAGGTGTGTCCCCCCCTCCACCCAGGGCATCCAAGGGACCCCCCGAGTAGGAATCCAATCCCCCCGAGCCCCCCTAAAATGGCTCTGAATTATCCAGGACCCCCTCAGCTCCTTCCCCCACCCCCAAAAGTGGCTGCAGTCATCCAGGACCCTCCGCAGGAGTCCCCCGAGCCCCCCGGCGCCCCCACCTTGATGCTCCAGCAGTGATGGCGGAAGGGGCTGCGGGGCCGGGGGGCCATGGGGGCCCCGTGCAGGATTTTGGCCGCGCGTTTGGCCGCGCGTTTGTCCCGAAATTCCACCCAGCCCTCGGCGAAGGCCATGGCCGGGGGCCCTCCCGGGCGCTGCCGCCGCCGCCGAACGGATCCTCCTGCGGGCACGAGGGGTGGGGGGTGAGAAACGGGGGCTGAGAACCCCCCCGGGGAGAGCTGAACCCCCCCACCCAGGGGTGCTGAACCCCCTCCAAGGGTGTCAGCTGAGGCAGGAGATGACCTGACCCCTCAATTCTGCTCTATGGGGACACCCTGACCCGCCCCCAGACCCTTCCAGGACCCCTCCAACACCCTCAAGGGGCACCCTGACCCCCGTTCCCCACCAGTGTGTCCTGATCTCCCCCCCCGAGCCCCATTCCTGGGCTTAGAGGAGCTCTGGGGGGCACCCTGACCTCCCCCAGGGACCCCTTGACACCCCCGTCCTGAGCCTCCCCCCGGGGCTGTGAGGAGACCCTCCCCATCTGCCCCAAGAGCCCCTGACCCGCCCCCCCAGGACCCCCAGACTCACCGCGGGGCTGGAAGAAGACCCTCCCCAGCTCCCCGTGCGGCCGCAGCAGCGCCCGGGCCTGGCGGGGGCCGAAGCCCGGAGGAAGGAAGGACAAGTACAGGACCCCCGGCACCACCGGCTTTGGGGGAGGGTCGGAGGGGGCCTCGGCGGCAGGGGAGGCGGGCGGGCAACCCTCGGGACCCTCCTCTTCCTCGTTCTCCTTTTCTTCCTCCTCTTCTTCCTTTTCTTCCTCCTCTTCTTCCTTTTCTTCCTCCTCTTCTTCCTCTTCTTCATCCTCCTCCTCTTCTTCTTCCTCCTCTTCCGCCTCTTCCTCCTCCTCCTCCTCCTCGCCCCTCCCGTGCGGGTCCCGCTCGGCCCCGGCCATGGCCCCTGCGATGGCAAGGAGGGAGTTAAAGCGGGGAGACCACCCCCAAGGCCTCCCACCCCCTTCCAGGGCCTGCCACACCCCCAACTTTTCCCCCAAAGCGGCCCCCAAAGCGACCCCCAAAGCACCCCGAACCCCCCCGGTCCCGTACTTTAACAACGCCACAGGCGGCTGTTGTAAAACACCGGGGCAACCGTAAAGCACCGCCAGGAGGGGGCACGAGAGTCGCAAAAAAGCCGTAAAGCGCGACAGGGGCTGGGCCTAGCCTCGGGGCGGGGCTTATGGAATGGGCGTGGTTTACGCGCGCCTGGCAGGGTTATATGAGGAGGGGCGTGGTTCCTGCTGGGGGCGTGGCCTGGCGGCGGCGGGAACAGCTGAGGCGGTGCTTGGGCGGGAACGGCCCCGCTCGTTTTGGGACCGATCATCCATCGAAACCCCCAGTGTCACCTCCCCAGCAGCGCCCCGGGATTCCCTGACCCCTCTCCCGGGGCCCACTGACCCCTCCAGGGGCCCATCAAACCCCCCGGGGTTCACTGACCCCTCCCCGGGCCCACTGACCCCCACCAGGACCCACTGATCCCCTCCGGGACCCATTGACCCCCACCAGGACCCACTGACCCCCCCCCAGAATACACTGAGATTCCCCCCCGGGGCCAACTGAACATCCTCAGGGCCCACCGACTCCCCAGGGACCCCTTGACCCCCCTGCAGTCCATCAACCCCCCCAGTGCCCCCTCCTTGTCCCTTCAGGGCCCCTCAGAGTCCCCTCAAGAGCTCCTGTGGGTCCCCTCAGCGCCCCCACCATGTCCCCCCCAAACCCCCCCATAGTGCCCCATGGCCCCCTCAGCCCCCCAAATGTACCCACAGCCCCCCAGTATCCCCCCACCCACCCAGTGGCCCCTTAAGCCCTGTCTGGGTCCCCTCAGGTCCCCGTAGCCCCCCACCAAAGTCCTCCTCAGTCCCCTGTGTCCCCCCTCCGCCATCCATCCCGTGTCCCCCCCTCATCTGGAGCTGGGGGGGTCTTGGCTGCAGCTGAGCAGTGGATTATCCCCCCCCCCATCCATCCCCCCGTAATCCGGCAGCTGGGGGGGATTAGGGCCCTCCCGCCCCCCCCCCAAACCCCCCGAGGGGCTCAGCCCCACAATGGGACCTCCTGGGGATATGTTTGGGGGGGGGCACCCCTAATCCCCCTCCTCCCCCCCCCCCAGTAATTAACATCTGGTTTAATTGGGGGGAAGCCAAGGGATTGTAGGAGCTCGGCCAAGCCGGGGTGGGGGGGCCGAGATGGGGGGGCCCCTCCCTTCTCCATCGGCATCTGGAGGGACCCCGGGGGGGGAGTTTGGGAGGGATTTGGGGGGGGCAGGACACGGGCGGCCCCCACCCCGCAGTCCCCAGCGGTTCCACAGGGACTGGAGCACCCACAGCTCAGGTGAGTGGGATGGGGGTACCGGGACCCCCTTTTTGGGGGGTGCTGGGGGCCCCCAAACCTTCCTCCGAGGTGGGGATGACCCCCCCCATGCCCCGCGGGGAGCCCTATCCCCCTCCCCACCCCATAGGGTGTCCCCCCATAGGCTGTCCCCCCACCCCAATGGGTGTCACCCCCACTGCCCACCCCCTGAGTGCCCTCCCAGTGTCACCTGTAACCCCCCTGTGTCCCCTCCTGCCTACTCCGGTGTCCCTGTGCCCCCCCAGCCCCACCCTGCCCCACAGGGAGCCACCTCTGCCCACTGTGGTGACCCCACTGGTGATCCTGGTGTCCTTGTGCCCCACAGAGAGCCACTTCTGCCCACCCTGGTGACCCCACTGGTGATTCTGGTGTCCCCCCAGCCCCACCCTGTCCCACAGGGAGCCACCTCTGCCCACCCTGGTGACCCCCGGGGGACTCTGGTGTCCCCCAGCCCCACAGAGAGCCACCTCTGCCCATCCTGGTGACCCCCCGGGTGATTCTGGTGTCCCTGTGCCCCACAGAGAGCCACTTCTGCCCACCCTGGTGACCCCCCGGGTGATTCTGGTGTCCCTGTGCCCCACAGAGAGCCACCTCTTCCCACCCTGGTGACCCCCCGGGTGATTCTGGTGTCCCCCCAGCCCCACCCTGTCCCACAGGGAGCCACCTCTGCCCACCCTGGTGACCCCACGGGAGATTCTGGTGTCCCCCCAGCCCCACGCAGCCCCACAGGGAGCCACCTCTGCCCCCCCAGCACCCCCTAACCCCCCTCTCTTCGCCCCCAGCCCACCATGCCACCACCACCCACCCTGCCGGTGACCCTGCTGGTGACCCTGCTGGTGACGCTGCTGTCCCTGTGCCCCCCGGGCCGCTGCCCTCCGGCCCCCACGCAGCCCCACGCCATCCGGCTGGAGGGCGACCTGACGCTGGGGGGGCTGTTCCCGGTGCACGCCCGTGGCCCCGCCGGGGTGCCGTGCGGGCCGGTCAAGAAGGAGAAGGGCATCCACCGGCTGGAGGCCATGCTCTACGCGCTGGACCGCGTCAACGGCGACCCGCACGTGCTGCCCAACCTGACGCTGGGCGCACGCATCCTCGACACCTGCTCCAGGGACACCTACGCCTTGGAGCAGGCGCTGAGCTTCGTGCGCAGCCTTCTGCCCCCCGAGGGTGGCGAGGGACGCTGCCCCGATGGGTCTGCCCCACGCCGGCCCCCGCCCGAGCGCCTGGTTGGGGTCATCGGGGCGTCCGCCAGCTCCGTGTCCATCATGGTGGCCAACGTGCTGAGGCTGTTTGCGGTGAGCTGGGGGCTCGGGGGTGGTGGGGATGGGAAGGGGAATTGGGACATGGAGAGGCTCTGGGGATGTGGAGAAGCTTTGGAGACATGGAGAGGCTTTGGGGACATGGAGAAGCTTTGGGGACATGGAGAGGCTTTGGGGACATGAAGGGGCTTTGGGGACATGGAGGGGCTTTGGGGACATGGAGAGGCTTTGGGGACATGAAGGGGAATTGGGACATGGAGAGGCTTTCGGGACATGAAGGGGCTTTGGGGACATGGAGGGGCTTTGGGGACATGGAGGGGCTTTGGGGACATGGAGAGGCTTTGGGGACATGGAAAGGCTTTGGGGACATGGAGAGGCTTTGGGGACATGAAGGGGAATTCAGGATGGGGGACATGGGAGGACATTGGCAACATGGAAGGGAATTCTGGGTGGGGGACATGGAGGGGACATGGGAAGACATCAAAAACATGGAAAGGAATTCAGGACTGGGGACATGGAGAGGCTTTGGGGACATGAAGGGGAATTGGGACATGGAGAGGCTTTGGGGACACGAAGGGGCACTGGGGACATGGAGAGGCTTTGGGGACATGAAGGCGAATTCAGGATGGGGGACATGGAGGGGACACTGGTGCCTCCGCCAGCTCTGTGTCCATCATGGTAGCCAACATGCTGTGGTTCCTTGTGGTGAGTTTGGGTGGGTTGGGGGGCCTTGGGGGACATCGGGGACACTGAGGACATGTGAGGGATATGGAGAACATGGAGGAGAATTGGGGACATGGAGAGGCTTTGGGGACATGGAGAGGAATTCAGGATGGGGGACATGGGAGGACATTGAGAACATGGAGAGGAATTCAGGATGGGGGACATGGAGAGGCTTTGGGGACATGAAGGGGAATTGGGGACATGAAGGGGCATTGGGGATGGGGGACATGGAGGGGACATGGGTGCCATTGGTGCCCCTGCAAGCTCCATGTCCATCGTGTTGGCCAAAGTCCAGTGGCTCTTTGTGGTCACTGGGGTGTTGGGGGGTGTTGGGGACATTTGGGGACATCTGGCAGGTGTTTTGGCTGGGTGGGCCATGGGGACCCTGAGGGGACACAAGGGGGGACATGGGACAGCACTGTCCCCGCAGTGTCCCCGTGCTGTCCACTCCCGGGGGGGGGGGGGGGCTGGACACCTGGTCCCCCTCTGCCCCCCCCAGGTCCCTTCCAGAACCTTCCCCCCCACCCCCACCCCCCCGGGTGTTACCCACAATCCCCTGGGATGGCAGCAAATGGCCCAGGGGGATTAGGGGGGATTAGGGACAGGGGACAGGGACAGGGAGGGGGGGGTCCTCCCTGGGTGTCCCCCCTGTCCCCGATGGCTGCAGTGTCTTGTCCCCAGCCCTGGGGCTGAGCCCCCCATGCCCCCACACTCCCCTCCGCTGTGTCCCCCATGTTCCCTCACCGTCCCCGATGTCCCCACTGTCCCCCCAGACCCCTCCCACCTCAACACTGACCCCCCCATGTCCCCTCACCCCCATGTCCCCATGGCCCCATGATGCTCCCAAGCCCCCCAACGTCCCCACGTCCCTAACATGTCCCCTGTGTCCCCGGATCCGCTGCACTTCCACGGCCCCCGAGCTGTCGGATCCCTGTGTGTCCCCCATGTCCCTGAGGTCCCCATGCCCCCCAATGTCCCCGACATGTCCCCCAATGTCCCCAGATCCCCCCAGATCAGCTGCAGCTCCATGTCCCTTGAGCTGTCGGACTCCTGAGTGTCCCCCCATGTCCCTGATGTCCCCATCCCTCTGCATCCCCCAAACTCCCCCAATATCCCCAAACCCCCCGATGTCCCCATGTCCCCGACATGTCCCCTGTGTCCCTAGATCCCCCAGATCAGTTCTGCCTCCATGGCCCCTGAGCTGCCAGACTCCAAAGTGTCCCCCCACATCCCTGATGTCCCCATCATCCTGTGACCCCCAAACTCCCCCAAAGCCCCCAATGTCCCCAACATGTCCCCTATGTCCCCAGATCCCCCAAATCAGCTATGCCTCCACGGCCCCCGAGCTGTCGAACCCCTGAGTGTCCCCCCATGTCCCTGACGTGTCCGCTGTGTCCCCAGATCCCCCAGATCAGCTATGGTCCCCCGAGCTGTCGGACCCCTGAGTGTCCCCCCACGTCCCTGATGTCCCCATCATCCTGTGACCCCCAAACTCCCCCAAAGTCCCCAGTGTCCCCGACATGTCCCCTGTGTCCCCAGATCCCCCAGATCAGCTACGCCTCCACGGCCCCCGAGCTGTCGAACCCCTGTGTGTCCCCCCATGTCCCTCATGTCCCCAAACTCCCCTGATGTCCCCATGTCCCTGACATGTCCCCTGTGTCCCCAGATCCCCCAGATCAGCGATGCCTTCATGGCCCCCGAGCTGTCAGACCCCTGAGTGTCCCCCCGTGTCCCCGACATGTCCCCTGTATCCCCAGATCCCCCAGATCAGCTATGGTCCCTGAGCTGTCAGACCCCTGAGTGTCCCCCCATGTCCCTGATGTCCCCATCCCTCTGCACCCCCTGAATTCCCCCAATATTCCCAAATGCCCCAACGTCCCCAATGCCCTCAATGTCTCCATGTCCCCAACATGTCCCCTGTGTCCCCAGATCCCCCAAATCAGCTATGCCTCCACAGCCCCCGAGCTGTCGAACCCCTGAGTGTCCCCCCATGTCCCTGACATGTCCCCTGTGTCCCCAGGTCCCCCAGATCAGCTATGGCCCCCGAGCTCTCAGACCCCTGAGTGTCCCCCCGTGTCCCTGATGTCCCCATCCCTCTGCACCCCCTGAATTCCCCCAATATTCCCAAATGCCCCAACGTCCCCAATGCCCCCAATGTCTCCATGTCCCCAACATGTCCCCTGTGTCCCCAGATCCCCCAAATCAGCTACGCCTCCACGGCCCCCGAGCTGTCGGACCCCTGTGTGTCCCCCCATGTCCCTCATGTCCCCAAACTCCCCCAATGTCTCAATGTCCCCAACATGTCCCCTGTGTCCCCAGATCCCCCAGATCAGCTATGCCTCCACGGCCCCTGAGCTGTCGAACCCCTGAGTGTCCCCCATGTCCCTGACATGTCCGCTGTGTCCCCAGATCCCCCAGATCAGCTATGGTCCCCCGAGCTCTCAGACCCCTGAGTGTCCCCCCATGTCCCCAACATGTCCCCTATGTCCCCAGATCCCCCAGATCAGCTACGCCTCCACGGCCCCCGAGCTGTCGGACCCCTGTGTGTCCCCCCATGTCCCTCATGTCCCCAAACTCCCCTGATGTCCCCATGTCCCTGACATGTCCCCTGTGTCCCCAGATCCCCCAAATCAGCTACGCCTCCACGGCCCCCGAGCTGTCGGACCCTGGCCGTTACGAGTTCTTCTCGCGGGTGGTGCCGCCGGACTCGTACCAGGCGCAGGCCATGGTGGCCGTGGTGCGCGCCCTGGGCTGGAGCTACGTCAGCACGCTGGCCTCAGAGGGCAACTACGGCGAGAGCGGCGTGGAGGCCTTCGTGCAGAGCTCCCGCGAGGCTGGTGGGTACCTGGTTGTACTGGGTTATACTGGATTGTACTGGGTTGTACTGGATTGTACTGGGTTGTACTGGGAGAGGCACTGGGAGCACTGGGAGGGGAACTGGGAACACAGGAGCTACGTCAGCACGCTGGCCTCGGAGGGCAACTACGGCGAGAGCGGCGTGGAGGCCTTCGTGCAGAGCTCCCGCGAGGCTGGTGGGTACCTGGTTGTACTGGGTTATACTGGATTGTACTGGGTTGTACTGGATTGTACTGGGTTGTACTGGGAGAGGCACTGGGAGCACTGGGAGGGGAACTGGGAACACAGGAGCTATGTCAGCACGCTGGCCTCGGAGGGCAACTACGGCGAGAGCGGCATGGAGGCCTTCGTGCAGAGCTCCCGCGAGGCGGGTGGGTACTGGGTTGTACTGGGTTATACTGGATTGTACTGGGTTGTACTGGATTGTACTGGGTTGTACTGGGAGAGGCACTGGGAGCACTGGGAGGGGAACTGGGAACACAGGAGCTACGTCAGCACGCTGGCCTCGGAGGGCAACTACGGCGAGAGCGGCGTGGAGGCCTTCGTGCAGAGCTCCCGCGAGGCGGGTGGGTACTGGGTTGTACTGGGTTATACTGGGAGGGGCATTGGGATCACTGGGAGTGGCACTGGGAGCACTGTCGCACTGTCGAGGCCTTTGTGCAGAGCTCCCGCGAGGCTGGTGGGTACTGGGTTGTACTGGGTTGTACTGGGTTGTACTGGGTTGGGCATTGGGAGCACTGGGAGAGGTACTGGGAGCACTGGGAGAGGTACTGGGAGCACTGGGAGGAGCACTGGAAGCACTGAGAGGCACTAGGAGCACTGGGAGTGGCACTGGGAGTACTGGAGCACTGTTGAGGCCTTTGTGCACAGCTCCTGTGAGGCTCGTGGGTACTGGGTTGTACTGGGTTATACTGGGTTATTCTGGGTTATACTGGGTTATACTGGGAGGGGCACTGGGAGAGGCACTGGGAGCACTGGGAGGGGAACTGGGAGCACTGGGAGTGGCACTGGGAGCACTGTCGCACAGTCGAGGCCTTTGTGCAGAGCTCCCGCGAGGCTGGTGGGTACTGGGTTGTACTGGGTTGTACTGGGAGGGGCATTGGGATCACTGGGAGAGGTACTGGGAGCACTGGGAGGAGCACTGGAAGCACTGAGAGGCACTAGGAGCACTGGGAGTGGCACTGGGAGTACTGGAGCACTGTTGAGGCCTTTGTGCACAGCTCCCGTGAGAGTGGTGGGTACTGGGTTGTACTGGGTTATACTGGGTTATACTGGGAGGGGCACTGGGAGGGGAACTGGAAGCACTGGGAAGGGCACTGGGAGCACTGGAGCACTGTCGAGGCCTTCATGCAGAGCTCCCGCGAGGCTGGTGGGTACTGGGTTGTACTGGGAGGGGCACTGGGAGCACTGGGAGAGGTACTGGGAGCACTGGAGCACTGTCGAGGCCTTCATGCAGAGCTCCCGCGAGGCTGGTGGGTACTGGGTTGTAGTGGAAGGGGCACTGGGAGCCCTGGGAGAGGTACTGGGAGCACTGGGAGGGGCACTGGGAGCACTGGAGCTGTGTCCACACCCTGGCCATGGAGAGGAGCTATTGTGAGAGTGGTGTTGAGGCCTTTGTGCACAGCTCCCGTGAGGGTGGTGGGTACTGGGTTATACTGGGTTGTACTGGGTTATACTGGGAGGGGCACTGGGAGCACTGTTGAGGCCTTTGTGCACAGCTCCAGGGAAGCTGGGGGATACTGGAATGGACTGCGAGGCGCGCTGGGTTATACTGGTAGCACTGGGCAGGGCACTGGGATGTACTGGGAGGGGCACTGGATTATACTGGTAGGACTGGGGGGGGCACTGGGTTATACTGGGAGCACTGGAGGGGTGCTGGGTTATACTGGGAGGCACTGGGCCATACTGGGCTGTACTGGGAGGGTGAGTTCTGCAGGGAAGGGGGAGGTGCTGCCCCCTCAGCAACCCTTGAGCCCTGGGCTGGGAGGGTGTACATGTCCATACTGGTCTGTACTGGTCTGTACCGGTTTGTACCAGTCCTTACTGGTCCATACTGGTGTGTACTGGTGCAGGGGGCCTGTGCATCGCCCAGTCCATCAAGATCCCGCGGGAGCCCAAGCCGGGCGAGTTCGCCAAAGTCATCGGGCGCCTGATGGAGACATCGACTGCGCGCGGCGTCGTGCTGTTCGCCAACGAGGACGACATCCGGTGAGACCAGTGTGCACCAGTGTGCACCAGTACACACCAGTATAGAACAGTACACACCAGTATACACCAGTGTGCACCAGTATACACCAGTACGCACCAGTATACACCAGTGCCCACCAGTATACACCAGTGCGCACCAGTATACAACAGTATGCACCAGTGCGCACCTTTACACACCAGTATACACCAGTGCGCACCAGTACACACCAGTATACACCAGTACACACCAGTACACACCAGTACGCAGCAGTGTGCACCAGTATACAGCAGTGTGCACCAGTATACACCAGTACACAGCATTACACACCACTGCGCACCAGTGCACACCAATATACACCAGTGTGCACCAGTATACACCAGTGCACACCAGTACACACCAGTGCACACCAGTACGCACCAGTGCACACCAGTGCGCACCAGTATACACCAGTACACACCGGTCCTGGCCCAGATTGCCCTCACTGCACCCAGTAGCCTCCCAGTCCCATCCCAGTGCTGCTCAGTGCCCTGGAGTTTGTCCCAGTTCTTCACAGTCCATCCAGTTCCCCTCCCAGTAACTGCCCAGTCCAACCCAGTAGGCTCCCAGTCCTTCCCAGTCCTCCCAGTCCTTTAAATCCATCCAGTTCCCCTCCCTGTCACTGCCCAGTCCAACACAGTAGGCTCCCAGTCCCGTCCCAGTGCTCCTCATCCCCCTGGAGTTCATCCCACTTACTCACAGTCCATCCAGTTCCCCTCCCAGTAACTCCCCAGTCCAACCCAGTATCCTCCCAGGCCCGTCCCAGTGCTCCTCAGTGCCCTGGAGTTCGTCCCAGTTCCTCACAGTCCATTCAGGTCCCCTCCCAGTCACTCCAGTGCCTCCCAGTAACCTCCACAGGTCATCCCAGTAGCCTCATGATCTATTCCAGTCCCGTCCCAGTTTCCTCCAGTGTCTCCCAGTCCCTCACAGTCCATTCAGGTCCCATCCCAGTAACTCTCCAGTCCAACCAGTAGCCTTCCAGTCCCTCTTTTTAGGCTCCCAGTCCTTTCAGTCTATCCACATCCCCTCCCAGTCACTCCAGTCCCTCCCAGTAGCCTCCACAGTCCATACCAGTAGCCCCCCAGTGATCTCCAGTCTCCCCCAGTCCCATCCCAGTCCCTCCCCATTACCTCCCAGTGCCCAGAGCCCATCCCTCAGTGATCTCCAGCCTCCCCCAGTCCCTCCCAGTTTGCCCGAGTCCTTCCCCATTACCTCCCAGTACCCCAGAGCCCATTCCTCAGTGATCTCCAGCCTCCCCCAGTCCCTCCCAGTCCATCCCAGTCCCTCAGCGCCTCTCTCCCACAGGCGGGTGCTGGAGGCAGCCACACTGGCCAACCTGTCAGGCCACTTCTCCTGGGTGGGCTCGGACAGCTGGGGGGCCAAGATGGCGCCGGTGCAGGGCCTGGAGGACGCGGCACACGGAGCCATCACCATCCTGCCCAAGCGCGCCTCCGTGCCCGGTGAGTCTGGGGGCTTTGGGGGGTACCTTGGGGGGCTCTGGGGGGCTCCCAATGGGGCCATCACCATCCTGCCCAAACGCACCTCTATGCCCAGTGAGCCTGGGGGGGCTTTGGGTTGGTTTGGGGGGTACCTTGGGGGGCTCCTGACGGGGCCATCACCATCTTGCCCAAATGAGCCTCCGTGCCCGGTGAGTCTGGGGGGGCTTTGAGGGCACCTGGGGGGCCATGGGGCAGCCCTGGGGAAGGGTCACCCATGACTTTATGGGGTCCCCCGTGACTCTATGGGGTCCCCTTGACCTATGGGTCCCCCTGACCCTATGGGGTCCCCCATAACCCTATGGGCCCCCCTATGACCCTATGGGGACCCAGGTGGCTCTGTGGGTTCCCCCCTGACCCTATGGGCCCCCCCCTGACCCTATGGGGTCCCCCGTGGCTCTATGGGATCCCCCTGACCCTATGGGTTCCCCTGACCCTATGGGGCCCCCCCTGACTCTATGGGGTTCCCCATAACCCTATGGGCCCCCCTATGACCCTATGGGGACCCAGGTGGCTCTGTGGGTTCCCCCCTGACCCTATGGGTCCCCCTGACCCTATGGAGCCCCCCCTGACCCTAAGGGGTCTGCCATAACCCTGTGGGCCCCCCTATGACTCTGTGGGGTCCCAGGTGGCTCTGTGGGTTCCCCCCTGACCCCATGGCCCCCCAGGCTTTGACGAGTACTTCACGTCGCGCTCTCTGGAGAACAACCGCCGCAATCTGTGGTTCCACGAGTTCTGGGAGGACGACTTCAACTGCCGCCTGCCCCAGGGCGTGACCCACAGCGACCCCCCGGGGGCTGCCGGGACCCCCGTGCGCAAGTGCACAGGTACCCCTGCCCCACAGCCCTGCCCCATAGCTCCCCTGCCCCATGGCGTGACCCACAAGTGCACAGGAACCTCCTGCCCCATAGCCCTGCCCCATAGCGTGACCCACAGCAACCCCCAGGACCCCCATGTGCAAGTGCACAGGTACCCCTGCCCCACAGCCCTGCCCCATAGCCCTGCCCCATAGCGTGACCCACAAGTGCACAGGTACCCCTGCCCCACAGCCCTGCCCCATAGCTCCCCTGCCCCACGGTGTGACCCACAAGTGCACAGGTACCCCGTGCCCCATAGCCCTGCCCCATAGCTCCCTCGCCCCATGGTGTGACCCACAAGTGCACAGGTACCCCATGCCCCATAGCCCTGCCCCACAGCTCCCCTGCCCCATGGCGTGACCCACAAGTGCACAGGTACCCCTGCCCCACAGCCCTGCCCCATAGCCCTGCCCCATTGCGTGACCCACAGTGACCCCCCGGGGGCTGCCGGGACCCCCATGCGCAAGTGCACAGGTACCCCTGCCCCACAGCCCTGCCCCATTGCGTGACCCACAGCAACCCCCGGGACCCCCGTGCGCAAGTGCACAGGTAGCCCCTGCCCCACAGCCCTGCCCCACAGTGACCCCACAGATGGGACCCACCCCTCCATGTCCCCGGCTCGTGGGGAGCCTCCCTTGCCCCATGGTGACCCCCGGGGGACCCCAATTTATGGGATACCCTGACCCCCATGTGTGGGGCAGAGTTACCCTCGACCCCCACTTAGGGTCACCCTCATCCCTGTCCCTGCCCCACAGGGAACCCCACAGGGTCATGGGAGGGCCCCTAAAGTCAGGAGTGTCCCATAAGGTCATGGGGTGTCCATGGGGGAGTTTGGGGTTCCCATGGTGGGTTTAGGGTGCCTGTTATGAGTTAGAGGTTCCCATGGTGGGTTTAGGGTGCCTGTTATGAGTTAGAGGTTTCCATGGTGGGTTTAGGGTTCCCCTGGTGGTTTTGGGGTTCCCCGGTGGATTTAGGATCCCAACCCCACAGGATGGGAGTGCATCAGGTGGGACTCACCCTACGAGCAGGAGAGGAAGGTGCAGTTCATTGGGTTCCCATAGCGGATTTAAGGTTTCTGTAGCAGATTTAAGGTTTCCATAGTGGATTTAGGGTTCCCCTGGAAGGTTTAGGGTTTCCCTGGTGGTTTTGGGGTTCCCCGGTGGATTTAGGATCCCAAACCCTGCAGGCCGCGAGCGCATCGGGCGGGACTTGCCCTACGATCAAGAGGGGAAGGTGCAGTTCATTGGGGCTCCCATGGCAGATTTAGGGATGAGTTTTGGGTTCCCATGGCGGGTTTTGGGGTTCCCCTGGTGGTTTTGGGGTTCCCCGGTGGATTTAGGATCCCAACCCCACAGGATGGGAGCGCACTGGGTGGGACTCGCCCTACGAGCAGGAGGGGAAGGTGCAGTTCATTGGGTTCCCATAGCGGATTTAAGGTTTCTGTAGCAGATTTAAGGTTTCCATAGTGGATTTAGGGTTCCCCTGGAAGGTTTAGGGTTTCCCTGATGGTTTTGGGGTTCCCCGGTGGATTTAGGATCCCAAACCCTGCAGGCCGCGAGCGCATTGGGCGGGACTCGCCCTACGAGCAAGAGGGGAAGGTGCAGTTCATTGGGGCTCCCATGGCAGGTTTGAGGTTCCCCTTGTGGATTTAGGGTTCCCATAGCAGGTTTAGGGTTTCCCTGGCGGTTTTGGGGTTCCCCGGTGGATTTAGGATCCCAAACCCTGCAGGCCGCGAGCGCATTGGGCGGGACTCGCCCTACGAGCAGGAGGGGAAGGTGCAGTTCGTCATCGACGCTGTGCTGGCCATGGCCCATGGGCTGCACTCGCTGCTGGGCGAGGCCTGCCCGGGCGGGGGGCTCTGCCCCCACATGGACCCCCCCGACGGCCGCCGCCTGCTCACCCACATCCGCAGGGTGGCCTTCAACGGTACTGGGGGCACTGGGATCTACTGGGAGGGGGTTGGGGACAGTGGAGAGTGTACTGGGATGTACTGGGATGTACTGGGAGGGGTTTGGGGACAGTGGAGACTGTACTGGGATGTACTGGGGGGCACCGGGAGGGGGTTGGGGGCACTGGAGAGTGTGCTGGGATGTAGTGGGATATACTGGGAGGCACTGGGAGGGGGCTTAACTGGTTTATACTGGTCCATACTGGTTCATACTGGTCCGTACTGGTCCATACTGGTCCTTACTGGTCCGTACTGGTGAGCAGGCAGCGCGGGCACGCCGGTGTCGTTCAACGAGAACGGGGACGCCCCGGGGCGCTACGACATCTTCCAGTTCCAGGGGGGCAACGGCAGCGGGGCCTACCGCGCCGTGGGGCAGTGGGTGCAGGGGCTGCACCTGCAGGTGGGCCTGGGACCCCGGGGACCCTCGGGTGGGACCCCAAAACCCCCAAAATCCCCTGGGTGGGACCCCCAGGTGAGACCCCAAAGACCCCCGGGTGGGACCCCTTGAACCCCCCTGCGACCCCCAGCTGGGACCCATGGGTGGGACCCCAAAAACCCCTGAGACCTTTGGGTGGGACCCGAAAAATGGGGTTTGGGGTGTCCTTAGTGTGTTTAGGGTCTCCATGGGGGAATTTATGGTGTCCATGGCGGTTTGGGGTGTCCGTGAGTGATCCCTCACCATCCCCTCCCCAGGAGGACGCCGTGGCGTGGGGCAGTAACTCCTCACTGCCACCCTCGGTGTGCAGCCTGCCGTGTGAGGGGTTTGGGGTGTCCATGGGGGAATTTGGGGTGTCCATGACCTGTCCCTCACCATCCTTGCCCCAGGAGGATGCCGTGGCGTGGGGCGGCAATTCCTCACTGCCGCCCTCGGTGTGCAGCCTGCCCTGTGAGGGGTTTGGGGTGTCCATGGGGGTTTGGGGTGTCCATGGGGGAATTTGGGGTGTCCATGAGGGAATTTGGGGTGTCCATGACCTGTCCCTCACTGTCCCTACCCCAGGAGGACGCCATGGCGTGGGGCGGCAACTCCTCGTCGCCGCCGCCCTCCATGTGCAGCCTGCCGTGCGAGGGGTTTGGGGTGTCCATGGGGATTTGGGGCGTCCTTTGGGGGTTTGGGGTGTCCATGAACTGTCTCTCCCCAGGAGGACGCCATGGCGTGGGGCGGCAATTCCTCCTCGCCGCCACCCTCGGTGTGCAGCCTGCCGTGCGAGGGGTTTGGGGTGTCCATGGGGGTTAGGGGTGTCCTTTGGGGGTTTGGGGTGTCCATGAACTGTCTCTCCCCAGGAGGACGCCATGGCGTGGGGCGGCAATTCCTCCTCGCCGCCACCCTCGGTGTGCAGCCTGCCGTGCGGCCCCGGCGAGCGCAAGAAGCCGGTGAAGGGCGTCCCGTGCTGCTGGCACTGCGAGCTCTGCGGGGGCTACCGCTACCGCGCGGACCCCCTGACCTGCCTGCCCTGCGCCTCCCACCTGCGCCCCACGCCCAACCGCACGGCCTGCCGCCCCACGCCCGTGCTGCGCCTCAGCTGGGGCCACCCCTGCGCCGCCGTCCCGCTGGCGCTGGCCACGCTGGGCCTCATGGCCACGGCCTTCGTGCTGGCCACCTTCGTGCGGCACCACGAGACGCCCATCGTGAAGGCCTCGGGGCGGGAGCTGAGCTATGTGCTGCTGGCCGGGATCGCGCTGGTTTACGCCATCACCTTCATCATGGTGGCCGAGCCTGGCGTGGGCGTCTGCGCCCTGCGGAGACTCTTCCTGGGGCTGGGCATGAGCCTCACCTACGCCGCGCTGCTCACCAAGACCAACCGCATCTACCGCATCTTCGAGCAGGGTGAGGGGCTGGGGGCGTGGGGGACAGCGAGGGGACACGGCATGAGGGGCTGGGGGACACAGGGGGATAGCAAGGGGGCATTTAGGGGACACCGGGGGGACACCAGGGGGGACACCAGGGGGGACATCGGGGGGACATGGGGTGAGGGTTTGGGGCTGGGGTCTCACCTATGCCGCGCTGCTCACCAAGACCAACCGCATCTACCGCATCTTCGAGCAGGGTGGGGGGTGAGGGGCACAGGGTGAGGGGCTGGGGAAGTGGGGGACACAGAGTGAGGGGCTGGGGGACACGGGGGACACAGTGGGGACACAGAGTGAGGATTTGGGGCTGGGGTCTCACCTACGCCGTGCTGCTCACCAAGACCAACCGCATCTACCGCATCTTCGAGCAGGGTGAGGGGCTTGGGGCGTGGGGTGAGGGGCTGGGGGCGCAGGGGACAGCGAGGGGACACGGCATGAGGGGCTGGGGGACACAGGGGGATAGCAAGGGGGCATTTAGGGGACACCAGAGGGGACACCAGGGGGACATGGGGTGAGGGTTTGGGGCTGGGGTCTCACCTATGCCGCGCTGCTCACCAAGACCAACCGCATCTACCGCATCTTCGAGCAGGGTGAGGGGTGAGGGGCGCGGGGTGAGGGGCTGGGGGCGTGGGGTGAGGGGCTGGGGGCGCGGGGGGACATGGGCTGAGGGTCTGGAGGGCACGGGGGACACTGGGGGACAGCGGGGGGACACGGGGTGAGGGGCTGGGGGACACGGGGGGGACAGTGGGGGGGACACAGGGGACATGGGGGGACACCGGGGGGACACAAGGGTGAGGGTTTGGGGCTGGGGCTGTGCCATGCTGGTCACCAAGATCTACCGCATCTTCGAGCAGGGTGAGGGGCTGGGGGTGCGGGGGACACTGGGGGACAGCGGGGGGACAGCGGGGGGACACAGGGTGAGGGGCTGGGGGACACCAGGGGGGACACAGAGTGAGGGTTTGGGGCTGGAGTCCCACCTCTCCCTGTGCTCCTCACCAAGACCACCCACAGCCACCCCATCACTGAGGGAGGTGATTTCTGGGGCTCCAGGGGTTCTGGGAAGGGCTCTGAGAGTTCTGGGGGTCCAGGAAGGCACCCTGGGAAAGGACCCCAGGAGTTCTGGGGCTCCAGGAAGGGTTCCAAGAATTCTGGGGCTCCAGGAAGGGCCCCAGGAGTTTGGGAGTTTCAGGAAGGGACCTCAGGAGTTCTGGGGGTTCAGGAAGGGACCCCAGGAGTTTTGGGGCTCCAGGAGTTTTCGAGGTCCAGGAAGGGACCCCAGGAAGAGACACAGGGAGTTTTGGGGTTCCAGGACTTCTGGGGGTCCAGGAAGGGACCCCAGGAAGGGACCCCAGGAGTTTTGGTGTTCCAGGAGTTCTGGGGGTCCAGGAATGGCCCCGCAATATCACACCGAGAGCTGTGTCCTCTCCCCCACCCTGACCCCCACCCCTCAGGGGCAGGCGAGGCTGTGGGGAGGGCTCTCCCAGCAGCCCCCCACAACCCCCCCGTGCCCCACAGGCAAACGCTCGGTGACACCTCCACGCTTCATCAGCCCCACGTCGCAGCTCGTCATCACCTTCACCCTCAGCGGCCTGCAGCTCGTGGCCGCGGCCACCTGGCTGCTGGTGCGGCCACCCCACGCCCTCATCGACTACGAGATGGGCCGGACCCCCGACCCCGAGGCGGCGCGGGGGGTCCTGCGCTGCGACATGGCCGAGGGGGGCATGCTGGCCTGCCTGGCCTACGCGCTGCTGCTGATGCTCACCTGCACCGTGTACGCCGTCAAAGCGCGCGGCGTCCCCGAGACCTTCAACGAGGCCAAGCCCATCGGCTTCGCCATGTACACCACGTGCGTGGTGTGGCTCGCCTTCGGGCCCATCTTCTTCGGGGCCGCGCAGTCGGCAGAGAGGGTGAGTGGGGGATTTGGGGTGGATTTGGGAGTATTTCAGGGGTCCCTGGTGGTCTCTGGGGGGTGGCTGTGGTCTGGCTCGCCTTCGGGCCCATCTTCTTCGGGGCCGTGCAGTCGGCAGAGAGGGTGAGTGGGGGATTTGGGGGGAATTTGGGGGGTTTGAGAGTCTCTGGGGGGAGTTTGGGGGGTCCCCGGTGGTCTCTGGGGGATGGCTGTGGTGTGGCTCACCTTCAGGCCCATCTTCTTCGGGGCCGCACAGTCTGCAGAGAGGGTGAGTGGGGGATTTGGGGGTCCCTGGGGGGGCATTTGGGAGGATTTCAGGGGTCCCCGGTGGTCTCTGGGAGGTGGCTGTGGTCTGGTTCACCTTCGGGCCCATCTTCTTTGGGGCTGTGCAGTCGGCAGAGAGGGTGAGTGGGGGATTTGGGGGGTCCCTGAGGGGATTTGGGGGTCCCTGGTGGTCTCTGGGGGATGGCTGTGGTCTGGCTCACCTTTGGGCCCATCTTCTTCGGGGCCGTGCAGTCAGCGGAGAAGGTGAGTGGGGGATTTGGGAATCTCTGGGGTGATTTGGGGGTCCTTGGGGAATTTTGGGAGTATTTCGGGGGTCCTTGGGGGGGTTTTAGGAGTCTCAGGGGGGATTTGGGGTCCCTGGGGGTGTCTGGGGGGTCTCTGGTGGTCTCTGGGGGATGGCTGTGGCGTGGCTCGCCTTCAGGCCCATCTTCTTCGGGGCCACCCAATTGGTGGAGAGGGTTAGTGGGGGGATTTGGGGGTCCCTGGGGGGGCTTAGGAGTCTCAGGGGGTATTTGGGGGTCCCTGAGGGAGTTTGGGGGTCACTGTGGGCACACATGGGGTCTGGCTCACCTTTGGGCCCATCTTCTTCGGGGCCGCACAGTCGGCAGAGAGGGTGAGTGGGGGATTTGGGGGGGATTTGGGGGTCCCTGGGGTGTTTTGGGAGTATTTCGGGGGTCCCCAGTGGTCTTTGGAGGATTGCTGTGGTCTGGTTCGCCTTCAGGCCCATCTTCTTTGGGGCTGCCCACTTGGCCTAGAGGCTGAGTGGGGGGATTTGGGGGGCCCTGCTTTTGGGGTCAGTGGGATTTGGGGTCAGAGGGATTTTGGGTTCCCCATTTTTGGGGTCAGTGGGATTTGGGGTCAGAGGGATTTCGGATTCCCCATTTTTGGGGTCAGAGGGATTCAGGATTTCCGTGTTTTTGGGATGCAGGTGCACATACAGACAGCCACGCTGACCGTGTCCATGAGCCTTTGGGATGGGGTGGGTTTCAGGGCCCTGTTTTTGGGGTCAGTGGGATTTTGGGGTTTTGTTTCTGGGGTCAGTGGGATTTGGGGTCAGAGGGATTTAGGATTCTGTGGTTTTGGGGTCAGAGGGATTTAGGATTTCCATGGTTTTGGGGTGCAAGTGCATGTGCAGACGGCAACGCTGACCGTGTCCATGAGCCTTTGGGATGGGTTGGGTTCAGGGCTCAGTGAGATTTTGGGGTTCTGTTTTTGGGGTGCAGGTGCACGTGCTGATGGCCACGCTGACTGTGTCCATGAGCCTTTGGGTTGGGTTCAGGGGTCATTGAGATTTTGAGGTTCTGTTTTTGGGGTCAGTGGGATTTAGGATTCCATGGTTTTGGGGTTCTGTTTTTGGGGTGCAGGTGCACGTGCAGATGGCCACACTGACTGTGTCCATGAGCCTTTGGGATGGGGCAGGTTTGGGGTTCGGTTTTCGGGGTCAGTGAGATTTTGGGGTTTTGTTTTTGGGGTGCAGGTGCACGTGCAGACAGCCACGCTGACCGTGTCCATGAGCCTTTGGGATGGTGTAGGTTCAGGGGTCAGTGGGATTTTGGGGTTTTGTTTTTGGGGTCAGTGGGATTTGGGGTCAGAGGGATTTTGGGGTTTGGTTTTTGGGGTCAGAGTGATTTAGGGTTCTGTTTTTGGGGTGCAGGTGCACGTGCAGACAGCCACGCTGACCATGTCCATAAGCCTTTGGGACGGTGTAGGTTCAGGGATCAGTGAGATTTTGAGGTTCTGTTTTTGGGGTCAGTGGGATTTAGGATTCCATGGTTTTGGGGTTTTGTTTTTGGAGTGCAGGTGCACGTGCAGACGGCCACGCTGACCGTGTCCATGAGCCTCTCAGCCTCGGTGCCCCTGGGGCTGCTCTATGCCCCCAAGGTCTACGTGATCCTATTGCACCCCGAGCGCAACCAACCCAAGCGGCCCCGCTCCGACCCACCCCCGTAGGGACCCCCAGACCCCAAACCCCGAACCCCAAGAACCCCAAACCCCAAAACCCCAAACCCCTCCCCACAATAAAGCTGCTCCCGCAACCCCCCCGGAAATCTCTTTTTCATTTTTGGGATGACGCAGGGCTGGAGATTGGGGGTGGCAATGAGTTTATTTGGGATGTAAAAGGGCTTTTTTGGGGGGTGTAAAAGGCTTTTTTTGCGATGTAAAAGGTTTTTTTGGGGTGTAAAAGGGTTTTTTTGGGGTGTAAAAAGGTTTTTGGGGGTGTAAAAGGGTTTTTTTCGGGGTGTAAAAAGGTTTTTGGGGGTGTAAAAGGGTTTTTTTGGGGTATAGAAGGGTTTATTTGGGGTGTAGAAAGATTTTTGGGGTCTAAAAGGGCTTTTTTGGGGGGTGTAAAAGGGTTTTTTTGGGGTACAAAAGGGTTTATTTGGGGTGTAAAAGGATTTTTTGGGGTGGGGTTTATTGGGGGCAGGGGATCCCCAATCCGTTGTCAGCAGGATTTGGGGGTCGGGGTCCCCTCGGGTTTGGAGCCCCCCACCAGCAGCTCCAGCCACCGTGTCAGTGTGGGGGGGTCTGGGGGCGCCTGCCGAGGGAAAGGGTTTGGGGTCACCCCCAGGACCCCCACAGCACCCCCAAACCTCCCCTGGGACCCCAAAACCACACCAGGGACTCCAAGCCACCCCCAGGGACCCCAAATTCACCCCAGAACCCCAAAACCACCTCTGGGACCCCAAAACCACCCTCAGAACACCCCTGGACCTCCCAAATTGTTCTCAGGGATCCCCAGGACCTCCAAAACCAACCCCAGCACCTCCCTGGGAACCCCCAAATTGTCCTCAAACCTTCACAGGTGTCCCCCAAGACCCCAAAACCACCCCTAGGGACCCCAAAACCACCCCCAGGACCTCCTTGGAACCCTCCAAATTGTCCTCAAACCTCCCCCAGGTGTTCCCCAGGACCCCAAAACCACCCTGAGGACCCCCCGTGGACCCCCTAAATTGTTCTCAGAGACCCCCCAAGACCCCAAACAAACCCCAAGACCCCAAAATCACCCCCAGGTACCCCAAAAAGGACCTCATTTCCCCCCAGGCACTCTCAAATTGCCCCTGGATCCCCAACGCTGCCCCACAGACCCCCCAGACCCCAAAAGCACCCCCAAAGCACTCACGGGGATGGGGGGCGCCCCCTCGGGGGGGGCCAGCAGCCGCACCCCCCCGTTTTCGGGGTACCCTGGCTCCACCTGCAGTGTCCACAAGGTCTGAGCCCCCCGGGGACCCCCCAGGACCCGCAGGACCCCCAACTCCGGCTGCCAGTCCAGGGCAAACCTGCACGGGGGCAGCGGGGTTGGGGTCAGTGGGGTTTGGGGTCATTGGGGTTTGGGGTCACTGGGGTTTGAGGTTATTTGATTTGGGGTCACAGTGGCTTGGGGTCACTGAGTTTCAGGGTTATTGGATTTGGGGTCATTGGGGTTTGGCGTCAGTGGGGTTTGAGGTTATCAGACTTGGGGTCAGCAGGTTTTGGGGTTATCGGATTTGGGGTCTTTGGGGTCATTGCGGTTTGGGGTCATTGGGGTTTGAGGTTATTGGATTTGGGGTCACACGGGTTTGGGGTCAGCATAGTTCGGGGTTAGCACAGTTTGGGGTCATTGGGGTTGGGGTCATTGGGGTTTGGGGTTATCAGATTTGGGATCACAGGGAGTTGGAGTCAGCACAGTTTGGGGTCAGCGGGCTTTGGGGTCATTGGGGGTTGCGGTCAGCGGGGTTGGGGTCACAGGGGTTTGGGGTCATCGGGGTTTGGGGTCACTGAGGTTTGGGGTCAGTGGGGTTTGAGGTTATTGGATTTGGGGTCATTGGGATTTGGGGTCAGCACGGTTTGAGGTTATTGGATTTGGGGTCATTGGGGCTTGCGGTCAGTGGGTTTGGGGTGATTGGGGTTTGGGGTGATTTGGGTCATTGGGGGTTGAGGTCATTGGCATTTGAGGTCAGCAGAGTTTGGGGTCAGCAGGGTTTGGGGTCCCAAAGACCCCCCTCAATTAACCCCCAAGTGCTTCTCATCCTCTCAAATGCCCCCAGACCCTTCAGACCTGCCCCAAAGCCCCCCCAAATTACCCCAAAGCCCCCCAAGCCCCCCCCCTCACCTGTCCCTCAGGTGTGCCACCTCCTGGCACAGGCTCCGCCCCTCGCGGCAGCGCTGCTGCAGCTCCAGCAGCCCCGGGCCCAGCGGGGGGGGCGGCGGCAGGGGGAGCCCCTGGGGGAGAATGGGGGGGTGAGACCCCCAAAAACCCACCCAGAGAACCCCAAAAACCCAACCCGAGACCCCCGAATCCCTCTCGCCAAGTGCTGTTCACAAAGTGACCCCCACACCCTCCAAAATTCATTCTGCCCCGGGAATTTCTTCTCCCCCAAAAATTCCTTCTCCCCCAAAAATTTTTTCTCCCCCAAAAATTCTTTCTGCCCCAAATCCTCCCAAGTGCCCCCTCAGACCCCTCCAAAATTTCACCCCCCCAAGGCCCCAAATCCTCCCCAAAATCCCCCCAAAAATCCCCCAAGTTCCCCCCAACCCCCAAAAATTCCTTCTCCCACAATCCTCCCCAAGTGCCCCCTCAGCCCCCCCAAATTTCCACCCTCAAGACCCCAAATCCTCCCCAAAATCCCAAATTCCTCCAGAAAGATCCCAAAACCTCCCCAAAACCCCCCCAAAAGCCCCCACAAAGACCCCAAATCCTCACCAAAACGCCCCCAAATTCCCCCACAAAGACCCCAAATCCTCACCAAAATCCCCCCCAATTCCCCCACCCCAAAAAACCCCAGAACCCCCCCAAATCCCCCCCAAAGACCCCAAATCCTCCCCAACCCCCCCCCAGCCCCTCACCTGCAGCCGGGCCCCCCCACCGGGGCTGAGGCACAGCCGCAGGAGGGGCTGGGAATTGGGGGGGGGTCCCGGGAAGAGGTCCAGGTGCAGCTCGGGGGTCCCTGGGGTGGGGGGCAGCACCTGCAGCCCTGCCAGGGCCTGGTACAGGTGGCACGAGGCCCCCGCCCTGTGCCCAGGGTCAGTGTGGGGGGGGGGGGCACAGGACCACCCCCCAAAAAAGGGAGGGACTTCAGGGATTCCCCCCCGTCACTGGCTTGATATTCCCGCCAAAATTTCTCGGGTTCCTCCCATAAAATTCCTGGGTCTACCCCAAAAAATTTCTGCATCGCCCCCCAAAAATTCCCAGGTTTCCCCCCAAAATTTCTGGATTTCTCCCCTAAAATTTCCTGTGCCCCCCTCCTAAAATTTCCTGAGTCTCCCCCCTAAAGTTTCCTGTGTCACTCCCTCCAAAATTTCTTGGGTCCCCCCCAAAAATTCCTGGGCCCTCCCAAAAATTCCTGGGCCCCCCACCCCCAACTAGTCCAAGAGTTGAGCCCACCTGGACACTCCCAAAAATCCTGGGTCTCTTCTAGGACTCTCCCCCTCCCTGAGGACCCCTCCCCAAATTCTTGGGTCCCTCCCAGGACCCCTCCCCAAAAATCCTAGGGTCGCCCAGACCCCAAATCTGAGCCTCCTGTCCCCTCCCCTGTCCCCTCTCCTGTCCCCTGTCCCTCCCTCACCTGTTCTTGTCCTCTCCCCTGTCCCTCCCTCACCTGTCCCTCCCCTGTCCCCTGTCCCCTCCCCCTCACCTCTCGGCCTCCTCCCGCAGCCTCAGCAGCGCCTCCTGCCGAACGAGCCTCTGCAGGCGCCGCTGTTGAACCTCCTCCAACAGCTGGGGGGGAACGAGACCCCAAATTGGGGGAAAATGACCCCAAATTTGGGGGAAAATGACCCCAAATTTAGGGGACGGAGACCCAAAACTGGGGGGAAAAGAGCTCCAATCTGGGGAGGACTGAGACTCCAAATTGGGGGAAAATGACCCCAAATTTGGGGGGAACGAGACCCCAAACTGGGAGGAAAAGAAGCCCCAACTGGGGGGAAAGAAGCCCCAATTAGGGGGAAAAGACCCCCAAACTTGGGAGGACTGAGACTCCAAATTGGGGGGAAATTGCCCCAAATTTGGGGGGGAAGAACCCCAAATTGGGGGCGTACCAAGACTCCAAATTGGGGGAAAATTACCCCAAACTTGGGGTGGACCAAGACTCCAAATTGGAGAGGAAATGACCTCAAATTTGGGCAAAAAGAACCCCCAAATTGGGGAGGACTGAGACTCTAAATTTGGAGGCACTGGGACTCCAAATTGGGATGAAATTACCCCAAATTTGGGGGGAAAGGACCCCCAAACTGAGGGGGGCTGAGACCAAAAACTGGGGGGAAAAGACCCCAAACTGGGGGGAGGGGAGAACACCCAAATCATGGGGGACCCCGAAATGGAGGGAAGGAGTTAAGAGCTGAAATGGGAAGGAAGTGCCGAATGGAGCCCCCCAAAGTGAGGGGACCCCCCAATGTCCCCCCAAGGTGAGGGGACCCCCCAATGTCCCCCCCCAGGGCAGGGGGACCCCCAGGGGTGACCCCTCCCCAATCTCACCTTGTCCCGTCTCTCTTTGGCCTTGCGCAGCTTCGCCTCCAGCTCTTCTTGCTGGGGGGGACAGTACCCACGGGAGCCCCCAGACCCACATTTCACCCACGGGAGCCCCCAGACCCACATTTCACCCCCACCCCCATTAACTCCTCCTCCCAGCACCCATGGGACCCCCATGGATCCACACTGTGCCCCCAGCCCCCATGGGACCCCCCAGGACCCAAATTGTCACCCCAGTGCCCCTGGGACCTCCCACAGGACCCAAATTATCCCCTGAGCTCCCCAGGGATCCCCCAGAACTCACACTGTGCCCCCAGCCCCCCACAGGACCCACACTGTGCCCTCACACTCAGGGGACCTCCCAGGACCCAAATTGTCTCCTGAGCCCCCCTGGGACCCCCAAGGACCCAAATTGTCCCCTGAGCCCCCCTGGGACCGCCAAGGACCCAAATTGTCCCCTAAGTCCCCCAGGGACCTCCAAACCCACACTGTGCCCTCAGCCCCCACAAGACCCACACTGTGCCCCCAGCCTGCCCCACACCCATGGGACCCCCCAGGACCCCTTTAGGCCCCCCCAGCCTGCCCCATACCCATGGGACCCCCCAGGACCCACACTGTGCCCCCAGCCTGCCCCACACCCATGGGACTCCCCAGGACCAACACTGTGCCCCAGCCCCCCATGGACCCCCAAAACCCCACAATATGCCCCCAACCTTCCCCACACCCATGGGACACCCCAGGACCCCCCCAGCCTGCCCCACACCCATGGGACCCCCCCAAGGACCCCCCAGCCCCCCGTACCTGTTCCCGCTGTGCCCTCAGCACCGCCCGCCCGCGCTGCAGTAGTTGCCGACCCCTGTCCAGCTGTGCCAGGGCGGGGGGCACGCCCCCCCCCAGGACCCCCAGGGCCTCTCTGTACCGAGCCTTGAGCTCCTGCCAGTGCTGCCGAGCCTCCAGCGCTGCCCCGCCTGGGGGGGACCCAAATCAGCCCCCAAAACCCCCAGAAGGGGCACGAGAACCCCCAAAAGGGGCACGGGAACCCCCAAAAGGGGCAGGGGAACCCCCAAAAGGGGCATGGGAACCCCCAAAAGGGGCATGGGAACACCTAAAAGGGGCATGGGAACTCCCAAAATGGGCATGGGAACCCCCAAAAGGGGAAGAGGAACTCCCAAAATGGGCATGGGAACCCCCAAAAGGGGCATGGGAACACGTAAAAGGGGCATGAGAACTCCCAAAAGGGACGAAGGAACTCCAAACCCCCACCCCAAAGGAGACACGGGAACCCCAACCCCTCCCCAAAGGGAGGAACCCCCAAAACCTGCAAAAGGGACAGGGGAACCCCCAAACCCCCACCCAAAGGGGACCTGGGAACCCCTAAATGCTGCAAAAGGGACAGGGGAACCCCCAAAGGGGAGATGGGAACCCCCAAACCTTTCCCCAAGGGGACACAGGAACCCTCAAACCCCACAAAAGGTACACAGGAACCCCCAAACCTCCCAAAAGGGGGGCACAGGAACCCCCAAACCCCTCCCCAAAGGGACATGGGAACCTCAAAGGGGATTTGGGAACCCCCAACCCCCCAAAATAGACACAGGAACCCCAAAGGAGACCTGAGAATCCCCGAAGCCCCCAGAAGGGGACACAGGAACCCCCAAACCCCCACCCCAAAGGGGACCTGGGAACCCCCAAACCTCCCAACAGGGACAGAGCAACTGAACAGGGTTTGGTTTGAGGGGTCAGGGGGTTTTGGGATTCAGTTCAGGGGGTCAGGGGATTTTGGGGCTCAGTTTGGGGGGTTCAGGGGGGCTCACGCAGGTCGGGGGGGGCCAGGGGCAGCCCCGGGTTCTCGATGACCCCCAAAAGTCGCTGCAGCACCCGGAGCTGGCACAGGAGCAGCTTCTGCTTCCGCCGGGTGTCCTGGGGGGGCACGTTTGGGGTGTCACGGGGAGATTTGGGGAGGTCACAGAGGTTTTTGGGGTCAGGGGAGAGGTATGAGAGGTGTGGGGCAAAAATGGGGCGTGAAGAGGAGAACTGGGGGGGACAAAGGAAAAGTATTTGGGAAAATATGAGGGCAGAGAGGATAGCAGAAAATAAGGTGGTCAGGAAACTTTAGGAGATGAATTAGGAAGTCACTAAAAGACTCAAGGTCAGATGAGGGGGCTGTGAGAAATTTGGGGGTTCAGGAGTAAATTTGGGAGAGATGTGGGGGTGTTGGGGGGAAAGTACAGCTGTGAGGGAGATGTGAGTGCTGTGGGTCTATTTTGGGGAGCTGCGGGGCAGTTTTGGGGTGCCGGGGCTCTCACCACTTGATGTTCCACCAGGACCAGCGCCCGGACGTCACCCTCCTCCTCCTCCAAGGCCAGGACGGCCTCGAGCTCTGCCAGAGCCCTGGGGGCACGCGTGGGGACAGGGGACACGTGTGGGGATGGGGGACACGAGGAGATCCCCCCGATACCCCGCAGTGACACGACCGGGGACATGGGGACAACCAGGGGAGAACCCATGAGGACGCGAGACCCCCACCAAGGACACGCGTGGGGTCCCTGGGAACCCCGTGGGGATGAGGAGACCCCCTCGGCCACCCCATCCCCGGACCCCCAGGGATACGCGGGAGGGCACGGAGACACTGCAGTGCCCCGTGTGGGGTTGAGCGTCACCTCAGGGACACCAGTGGGATCCCTCAGGGACCCCCGTGGGGATAGGGGCTCAACCCATAAGGCCCCGGCGAACCCTCAGGGACCCCAACGGGACCCAGTGAAGCCCCATAGGGTTGGGGGGGCCGCCCCCGATCCAACATGGCGGCCGAGCAGCCCTCAGGGGTCTCTGCTGCCGGGGGGTCGCGCGCTCACCGCTCCGCGCGCTCCAGCCCCGCCGCCATTGCTGCCGAGTCTTCCCGCTCTCCCGCTTCGCCCCGCCCACCCGAGCCGCGGCGACCAATCAGCGCCCGCACCCACCCGCTTTGAGTCCCGCTGGCCAATCGCCGCTCGACCCCGGCCTCGCCAACCAATGACGGCGGGTCACGCAGCGGCAGCCAATCACAACGCGCGGTGAGAAGGCCACGCCCCTCACCGCCCTGGGGAGGTGACAGCGGCCGCCATGATGGGGGGGGCGGGAGCACTGGGAGGGACTGGGTTATACTGGGAAGGGTCTCGGGGGGGGTTCCCAGTGGGGTCAGGGGCTCTCTGTGTGGCCTCTCCCTCAAACAAACACACGACCCTTTTTCCCACACCCCCATAGGGGGAGTGGCCTTTATTCCCCCCCAGTTTGGGGAGCAGGGTGGGGGAGGGGTGCCCCCCAAGCTGGGGAGGGGGACACAGGACACCCCTCCCCCCATCATCGCCGCCGCCGCCGTTGCACCAGGGTCCAGCCATCGGGAGGGGGTGGGGGGGTCCCACACTCCATGGCCTGGGGGGAAAAATTACATAATCAGTGTGATCCACAGTGATGTCATCAGTGTGATGCCCCCCCAGTGTCACACCCCCTCTTGGTGACATCATCAGTGCCCCTCCCCTCATAGGGGTCCGGGAGATCCTCCATGTCCCAGTCCCTAAATTTGGTGACACCATCACTGCGTCAACCCCATCCCAGGGTTCCGCCCCAGGCTCTCCCATTTGATGACGGCATCAGGATTGAATGACATCATCAGGGAATGACATCATCAGGGAGTGACATCATCACTGGGACCCCCTGCCCTTAGTGAACCCCCCTAAGTCCCTCCAACTAAGTCAATGACATCATCACCCCCAGCCCAGCCCCCCCACTTGGGGGTCCTGGGGAGTCACCACCCCCCAATTTAATGATGTCATCAGTATCCCCCCATGATGTCATCACCACGTCCCCACTCCCTTTGATGACATCAGCAGCACCCCCCAATCTGATGAGCCCCCAAACAATGACATCATCAGCTCGCCATGACATCATCCTGTGCCCTCCCAGTGATGTCACACCCTCACCTCCTCCTCGCCGCTCTCCTCCTCCTCCTCCTGCCCCCCTCGCTCCGGGGGGCTCCGGGGGGCTGTGGGGGGTGTCCCTGGGGGGCTGTCGGGGTCGCTCCCCGGGCGGGCAGTGGCCAGGGCAGCAGCAAGGGCAGGGCCGCGGCGGGTGAGAGCCCCCAGCGCCGCCCCCACACCCCCGACATCCCCTCCTCGTGCCCGGGCGAAAAGTGTCACCAGCTCCCGGCTCACCTGCACGGGGGGACAGTGAGATGGACTGGGAAGGGCTGGGGAGGTTACTGGGATATACTGGGATGGGTCTGCAGGGAGATGAGGGGTGATATGGGGGACTGGGATGCACTGGGAGAGGGTGGGAGGAAGTAAAAGAGCACTGGGAACAGACTGGTCTATACTGGGAGGCGCTCAGAGCACTGAAGGAGGGTGGTGATGAACTGGGCTGTACTGGGAGTGGCTGGGAGCAGCTGCTGGGAACATCCTCGTCCCTACTGGGAGCTACTGGGAAGGGACCAGGAGAACCAGGAGGGAATAAAGGTCACTAAAAGATGCTGAGAGGAGCCTGAGGACAAACTGGGCCATACTGGGAGTGACTGGGGAAGGCTGGGTGGCTGCTGGGAGCACACTGGTCCATATTGGGAGCCCACCTGCTGCAGGCTGCCATCCTCCACCACCGTATCGAACTCATTGTCCATCACCTCGGCCAGAAAATCCTCCACCTCCTCCTGCTCCAGATCAGCTGCGGAGGGAATTTGGGGGTGGGAGGAGGAGTCACCGCTGCCCCTCCCCACCCCGGGCCCTCTCCTCCTCCTCGTGGGTCCCCCCGGTGTGGGGGAGGGTTGGCACCCACCGTTCTGGGTGAAGAAGTCGAGCAGGGCCGAGCTGAGCCATGCGGCCTTTTCGGGGCCCTGTGGTCCCCCGAAGCCCTGCGCCACCGCCAGCTGGGGGGACAACCCGGGGGGACATCAGGACACCCCGCGCTGGCCCCGGGGAGCCCCTCAGGGCTGCCGCCCCCAGCCGTGGCTCCCCCCGTCAATGTCCCACGCCCCCCAACCTGTCACATCCCCCAGTGTCCTCCCGGAGAGTCCCTCCGATGTCACGCCTCCTCCAGCCTCCCCTCATGCCACCCCTATATCCCCAGTGCCCCCCCTGTTTCCCCAGGTGTCCCCCCCCATCCCCGAGTGCCCCGCCAGTGCCTCCCCTGTGTCCCCAACTACCCCCCAGGGCTCCCCTCACCTGCAGCGCCGCCCGCCTCCCCAGCACAGCCCACACCTGTCCCCAGTGCCCCCCACCGTGTCCCCAAGTGCCCCCCCCCCCATTGCTCCACCCTCACCTGTAGCACCGCCCACCCCTCCGGCAGCGCCCACCCCTCCGGCAGCGCCCACCCCGGTCCCCAGTGCCCCTCAGTTGTCCCTCCTCACCTGCAGCGCCGCCCACCCCCCCAGCACGGCCCGCACCCCCTCCGCGAACAGCGCCCGCGCCTCCGCCACGGGGGCCGCCATGACGGCGCTGCGCAGGGCGCGCGGCCGAGCGCCGAGCCCGCGAGCAAGGCAGCGAGAGATTCCCGAGTCACCGATAGACGCGTGGGGGCGTGGCAATGAGAGGGCGTGGCATTGAGGGGCGCGGCCTCAGCAGGTGGCCGGACGCGACTACAGCTCCCGACAGCCCTCGCGCGGCGGCGGTCACGTGACGGGGGTGAGAGGGCGGGGCGAGGGCGGGGCTGGGGGACCGGGGGCGGAGCATGGGGGGTTGGGGGCGGGGCATAGGGGTTGGGGGAGGGGTATGGAGGGTTGGGGGGCTCTAGGTGGGGTCTGGGGGCTGTGGGGGGCGGGGGGGTCCTGAGGGGATCTGAGGGTGTGGGGATGCACAGAGGGGCTCCAGGGTTGGGGACACAAGGGTGTGTGGGGGATATGGGGGCACAGAGGGGATATGGGGGCACAGGGGGGATATGGGGGCACAGGATGGATATGGGGCCACAGATGGCTATGGGAGATATGGGGTCACAGGGTGGATATAGGGGCACAGGTGGATGTGGGGGATATGGGATCACAGAGGGGATATGGGGGCACAGGGTGGATGTGGGGACAAAAGGGGCTATGGCAGATAGGAGGGTACAGGGGAGACATGGGGTGTATGGAGACAAGGGGGGCTATGGGATATATGGTGTCACAGTGGGGGATATGGGGTCACAGGTGGCTATGGGATATATGGGGTCACAGGAGGGATATGGGGGCACAGAGGATTGGGAGGGATATGGGGTCGCAGGATGGATATGGGAGATATGGGATCACAGGGGGGATATGGGGGCACAGGGGGATATGGAGTCACAGGGGGGATATGGGGACAAACGGGGCTATGGGGGATAGGAGGGTACAGGGGAGACATGGGGTGTATGGAGACAAGGGGGGGCTATGGGATATATGGGGTCGCGGGGGGGACATGGGGTCACAGGTGGCTATGGGAGATATGGGGTCACAGGTGTATATAGGGGCACAGGTGGCTATGGGATATATGAGGTCACAGGTGGATATAGGGACATGTGGACAAAGGGGGCTGGGAGTGTATAGGAGGGGTACAGGGGCTGTAGGGGTGGGGGGCTATGGGGTATAGGGTGACACAGGGGCTATAGGGGCTCCATGGGGTATAGGATGACACAGGCGCTATAGCGGCTGGGGGACTATGGGGTATAGGGGCTCCATGGAGGCTCCAGGGGGGCTATAGGGGATGTGGGGCCACAGGGGGGCTATAGGGGGGTACAGAGGGTCCATGGGGAGCCCAGGGGGTCTATCGGGGGCACGCAGGAATTGGGGGGAGGGGGCTCTGGTGGTACAGGGTGAGCACTGGGCACACCCCACCCCTATAGGATCCATAGGGGGCCCTACAGGCCCCACAGCGGGGGAGGGGGGGCTGAGGTACCTATGGCGTCCTTGGGGGGCGCACCTATAGGATCCTTGGGGGATCCCGAGGGCACCTATAGGATCCGGGGGGTTCCCTATAGCGTCCGGGGGGGGTCCCGAGGGTCCCTATAGTATCTGGGGGGGCACCTGTAGGATCCGGGGGGGCACCTGTAGGATCCTTGGGGGGTCCAGAGGGCACCTATAGCATCCGGGGGGGCCCTATAGCGTCTGGAGGGATCCCTATAGCATCCGGGGGGGCACCTATAGGATCCGGGGGGGGGCGAGAGTCCCTATAACATCCGGAGGGGTCCCGAGGGTCCCTATAGGATCCGGCGGGAGCACCTATAGGATCCGGGGGGGCCCGAGGGTCCCTATAGCATCCTTGGGGGCGGGCGTACCTGTAGCATCCTTTGGGGGGGGGGGCTGCCCCCGGAAGTCCTTCCTGCGCAGGAAGAGCAGCCGGTGTGCGGGGGGGGGGCCGGGGGGATGCTTCCACCCCCCCCAGATTTCGGGGACCCCCCCAATTAACCCCGCCGCCCTTATTAATTACCCCCCCGCCCCCCCGATTGCCCCCCGGCTCCACCGAAGCCTCTCTGTGTCCCTCGCAGGTCCCCCCCACGGGGGAAGGGGTGACGCGGCCACCGCCGGTGACACCCGAGGGGGGGGACACCCCTAAAGCCGAGGTGACCCCCCCAGAGCACCTCCCCCGGACCCCCCAACACCTCCCCGGACCCCCGGCCCCCTCCTCCTCCCCACGACCCATAGGGGCAGCCCTCCCTCCGGCTGGGGAGGGGGCGGGGGGGTCACCCCCTCCGATCCTGGGGGGGGGCGTGGGGACAACCATGGCCGCCGACCTGCGGGACCCCAAAGCACCCGCGTCCCCCCCCGCGCCCCCCAAACGCTTCTTCCGCAAGAGCGTGGAGGTGCTAGAGGAGGAGGAGCGGGGTGAGCGCAGCGACCCCGGCCCCAGGGGCGACCCTCGGCTCGGGGGCGGCGAGGAGGGCGAGGAGGAGGCGGAGATGAAGGCCGTGGCCACCTCGCCCGGCGGTCGCTTCCTCAAGTTCGACATCGAGCTGGGGCGCGGCGCCTTCAAGACGGTGTTCAAGGGCTTCGACACCGACACCTGGGTGGAGGTGGCCTGGTGCGAGCTGCAGGTGAGTTTTGGGGTGGGGGTGGGGGGATTTTGGGGGGGGGGGTTGGGGTCGGGAAGAGAAATTGGGGTTTTTAGGGTCATCGGATGGGGAGGATGCGTGGCGGGAGTTGGGTTGGGTTCTTGGAGTGTTGGAGGCTCTTCTGAAGGTGGGGATGACCCAAAATTCATCCCCTCAGATTGGTGTTGAAGCCATTCCAAAGTCAGTGAGATCCCAAATTCACCATGAACCCCCTGATTGGTCCCTCAAATTGATGTTAAAGCCAATCCAAAGCCATGATTGGCTCCTCAAACTCATCTTGAGGCTCTTCTGATGGCAATGTTCCCCAAAATCCACCCATGAACCTTTGAGCTCACCTTGAACCCCTCCCAAAGAGGGGGACACCCCAAATTCACCATGAACCCCCTGATTGGTCCCTCAGATTGGTGTTGAACCCATTCCAAAGTCAATGAGACCCCAAACTCACCATGAACCCTTGACTGGTCCCTCAAATTCATGTTGAGCCCCTTCCAAAAATGGGGACACCCGAAATTCATCATGAACCCCCTGACTGGTCCCTCAAATTGATGTCAAAGCCATCCCGAAGCCCTGATTGGCTCTTCAAACTCATCTTGAGGCTCTTCCAATATCAATGATCCCCAAAATCCACCCATGAGTCCCACGGTTGGTCCTTTGAGCTCATCTTGAACCCCTCCCAAAGAGGGAGACACCCCAAAATTCATCACGAACCCCCTGATTGGCCCCTCAATTTGAGACCCCAAATTCACCATGAACGCCACAGGTGGGGGATGAGGATGATGAGGATGATGATGATGATGATGACAACGACTCTAGAATTCGGAGGTGACTATGATGGTGACACTTGAATTGATGTTGGAATTGATGATGATGATGATGATGATGATGATGATGATGAAAACTATATCGGAATTTGGGGATGACAATGATGATGATGATGCTGACAACGATGATAACAATCATGACAATGACCCTGGGATTTGGGGATGATGATGATGATGATGATATGGGAGTTGGAGGATGATGATGATGAGGATGATGATGATGAGGATGATGATGAGGATGATGAGGATGATGATGATGACAATGATTGACGTTGGAGAGGATAATGATGATGGTGATGATGATGACTGAGGTTTGAGGAGGAAGGTGATAATGATGATGATGACAATGACTCTGAGGTTTGAGGAAGATGATGATGATGGTGGTGGTGAAGATGATGATACTGATACCAGAGTTGGGGAATGATGACGATAATGATGATGATGGTGATGACGACGAAACAGGAGTTGAGGGACGATGAAGATGATCCTGAGGTTTGGGGGTGATGGTTGTGATGATGATAGTGGAGTTCGGAAATGATGACGATGATGATGATGATGATGACGATGATGATGACAACGATGATGACGATGATACCAGGGTTGGGGGATGATAACAATGATGACGATGGTGATGACAATAATGATGATGATGATGACAACGGTGACAACAATGACAATGATGATGATGATAATGATGATGATGATGATACCAGGGTTAGGGGATGATGAAGATGACAATGATGATGATGACAATGACGATGATAGTGGGGTTGGGGGATGATGATGACGATGATGATGATGATGATGATGATGACGATTATGATGATACCGGCGTTGGGGGATGATGACGATGACAATGATGATGACGATGACGATGATAACCCAACCCCGGCTAATGTTGACGCTGGACTCTGGGGTGGGTCTGCCCCCCAGGACCGCAAGCTGACCAAGGCGGAGCAGCAGCGCTTCAAGGAGGAGGCCGAGATGCTCAAGGGGCTGCAGCACCCCAACATCGTCCGCTTCTACGACTCCTGGGAGTCCTCTCTCCGCGGCAAGAAGTGCATCGTCCTCGTCACCGAGCTCATGACCTCGGGCACCCTCAAAACGTGAGTGGGGGGCACGGGGGGCTGGGCCGGGGGGTCCAGGGGGGGTCACCCATGGCTGACGCCACCCTGCAGGTACCTCAAGAGGTTCAAGGTGATGAAGCCCAAGGTGCTGCGGAGCTGGTGCCGGCAGATCCTGAAGGGGCTGCAGTTCCTGCACACGCGGACCCCTCCCATCATCCACCGTGACCTCAAGTGTGACAACATCTTCATCACCGGCCCCACCGGCTCCGTCAAGATCGGCGACCTGGGGCTGGCCACGCTCATGCGCACGTCCTTCGCCAAGAGCGTCATCGGTGAGTGCCACCCCCGGGACCCCCCCACACCGGGGAGCCCTTCAGGGGTCCCTGACCGCCCCCCAATCCCGCAGGGACCCCCGAGTTCATGGCGCCCGAGATGTACGAGGAGCGCTACGACGAGTCCGTGGATGTCTACGCCTTTGGGATGTGCATGCTGGAGATGGGCACGTCCGAGTACCCCTACTCGGAGTGCCAGAACGCCGCGCAGATCTACCGCAAAGTCACCAGCGTGGGTTCCCCCGAGACCCCCGAAGCCGGGGTTGGGGTTTTTTGGGATGGTATTTGGGGCGGTATTTGGGGTGGTTTTTCGGGGAGGTCTTTTGGGGCAGCTTTTTGGGGCCATTTTTTGGGGCGGTATTAGGGGTGGTTTTTCAGGGTGGTTTTTCAGGGCGGTTTCTTGGGGTGGTTTTTTGGGGCGGTTTTTCGGGGCAGTCTTTCAGGGTGTTTTTTTGGGGCCATTTTTTGGGGCTGTTCTTAGGGGCGGTCTTTTGGGGTGGTTCTTTGGGGTGGTTTTATGGGGCGACTTTTTGGGGCTGTTTTTTGGGGTGGTTTTTTGGGGTGGTTTCTCAGGGCGGTTTTCTGGGGTGGTCTTTCAGGGCAGCTTTTCAAGGCAGTCTTTCAGGATATTTTTGAGGGTGGTATTTTGGGTGTTTTTTTGGGGCAGTCCTTTGGGGTGTTTTTTTGGGGAGGCTCTTCAGTGTGGTTTTTCGTTGCGGTTTTTCGGGACACTTTTTCTGGGCAGTTTTTTGGAGCTTTTTTTCGCCTCTGTTTCTCGCGGCCGTTTCTCGGGGCGGTTTTTTGGGGATGCCCACCCCGTCACCGTGTCCCCCCCACAGGGCATCAAGCCGGCGAGTTTCCACAAGGTGACGGACCCCGAGGTGAAGGAGATCATCGAGGGCTGCATCCGACAGAACAAAGCCGAGAGGTGAGGCCGCGTCACCCCCGCGGGACCCCCGTGGGACCCCCGGGGATGAAAATGACCCCTCCACACCAGGCTGTCCATCCGGGACCTGCTGGACCACGCGTTCTTCGCTGAGGACACGGGGCTGCGCGTGGAGCTGGCCGAGGACGATGCGGGGCTGGACCCAGCGCTGGCGCTGCGCCTCTGGGTGGAGGACCCCAAAAAGCTCAAGGGGAAGCACAAGGACAACGAGGCCATCGAGTTCAGCTTCAACCTGGAGGCTGACGTCCCCGAGGAGGTGGCCTATGAGATGGTGAGGGGGCAGGAAGCAAAAGCCATCGGGGTGGGCCCCTGGTTTGGGTTGATTGTCCGCAAAATTGATGAAGCTCTGAAGTAGCCACTGGACCTCATCACGAGTCGCCCCAAAGACAGCGACACCCCAAAATTCATCCATGAACCCTTCGAGTTCTTGTTGAATCTCTTCCCAAGTCAATCATTCCCTCGGTTTGGCCATGAACCCCCAAACTCATGGGTGACCCTTCCCCAAGTCAGCAAAATCCACACACAAACCTGAGCTGCTGCCTCCACCTCTCCTTGAGCCCCTTCCAAAGCCAACCACACCCCAAAATTCATCCCTCGACCTCACCTTGAACCTCGACCTCGCCCTGAACCTCTCCCAAAACCAACAACACCCCAAAATTCATCCTTGAACCTCTCCCAAACCAATAGCCCCAAAATTCATCCCTCAGCCTCACCTTGAACCTCTCCCAAAACCAACGACCCCAAAATTCATTCCCCGACCTCACCTCGAACCTCGACCTCGCCCTGAACCTCTCCCAAAGCCAACAATGCCCCAAAATTCATCTTTGAACCTTTCCCAAAGCCAATGGTGCCCCAAAATTCATCCTTGAACCTCTCCCAAAACCAATGACACCCCAAAATTCATCCCTCAACCTCGCCTTGAGCCTCTCCCAAAACCAATGACACCCCAAAATTCATCCCTCAACCTTGCCCTGAAACTCTTCCAAAGCTGACAACCCCCAAAATTCATCCTTGAACCTCTCCCAAAACCAACCACACCCCAAAATTCATCCTTGAACCTCTCCCAAAACCAACCACACCCCAAAATTCATCCCCTGACCTTGCCTTGAAACTCTCCCAAAACCAATGATTTCCCAAAATTCATCCTTGAACCTCTCCCAAAGCCACCAATCCCAAAATTCATCTTTGAACGTCTCCCAAAACCAATCGCACCCCAAAATTCATCCCTCAACCTCACCTTGAACCTCTTCCAAAACCAACGACACCCCAAAATTCATCCTTGAAACCCTCCAAACCCACCCTGACCCCCCCCAAACCCCCCCAACCCCCCGAGTTCTGCCCCCCACACCCCGGTTTTGCCCCCACCCTGGGCAGGTGAAGTCGGGGTTTTTCCACGAGAGCGACTCCAAGGCCGTGGCCAAGTCCATCCGGGACCGGCTGGCGCTGGTGCGGAAAACGCGGGAGAGGAAACAGGCGGAGGGCAGGGGGGAGAGCGAGGACACCGAGGTGGATCAGCACGTGAGGCAGCAGCTGCTGCACGAGCAGCCCCCCGGTGAGACCCCCGGGACCCTGAACTGCCCCAGTGAGACCCCCAGGACACTGAACTGCCCCGGTGAGACCCCCGAACTGCCCCCGACCGCCCAAACTGTCCTGGTGAGACCCCCAACTGCCCTGGTGAGATCCCTGGGAACCCCGAACTGCCCCAGTGAGACCCCCGGGACCCCCGAACTGCCCCCGGACCCCCAAACTGCCCCAGTGAGACCCCTGAACTGCCCTGGTGAGACCCCCAGGACCCCCAAACTGCCCCAGTGAGACCCCCGGACTGCCCCAGTGAGACCCCCAGGACCCCCAAACTGCCCCAGTGAGACCCCTGAACTGCCCCGGTGAGACCCCCAGGACCCCCAAACTGCCCCAGTGAGACCCCTGAACTGCCCCGGTGAGACCCCCAGGACCCCCAAACTGCCCCAGTGAGACCCCCGGACTGCCCCGATGAGACCCCTGAGCTGCCCTGGTGAGACCCCTGGACTGCCCTGGTGAGACCCCTGGGACCCCCAAACTGCCCTGGTGAGACCCCTGGACTGCCCCCGAACCATCAGAAGCGACCCTGGGCCATCAGAACTGCCCCAGTGAGACCCCCAGAACTGCTCCCGGACCCCCAAACTGCCCTGGTGAGACACCCGAAGTGCCCCCAGCCCCCCAAACCCCCCCCACCACTGACACTCCTGTCTCCTCCTACAGCCGAGGGCCCCCCAGAGCTCGGAGCCCCCCCGGATGTCCCCGGTGTCACCGGAGCCCCCGAGCCACCGCTCTGGGGGTACCCCCAGGGGTCTCCGGGGGACGCTGCGACCCCCCCAGTGCCACCACTGGTAAGTTCCTGCAGTGCCAGGGGGTCCCGGGAGGTCCCAGGGGGGACCCGGGGGGTCCCAGGCCACCCCCTGGCACTGCCCCATGTCCCCTCACAGGACACCAAGGGGACGGCGGAGGACGGAGCCACCATGGAGCCACCAGAGGGGGACACGGGGGGCGCGGTGACCTGCGGCTGCGGCGGGGGGGCACAGCTGCAGGTGGCACCTGGGGCACCAGGGCCGGGGGTGGCACCGGGGGTGGCATTGGGGGTGGCACTGTCGGCACCGGGGGTGATGCCAGCCCAAGGGATGCCACCAACCCAAGGGGTGCCACCAGCCCAAGGGATGCCACCAACCCAAGGGGTGCCACCAGCCCAAGGAATGCCACCAGCCCAAGGGGTGCCACCTCCAACTGGAATGCCACCAACCCAAGGGGTGACACCAGCCCAAGGAGTGCCACCTCCAACTGGAATGCCACCAGGAGTGCCACCAGCCCAAGGGGTGCCACCTCCAACTGGAATGCCACCAGGAGTGCCACCAACCCAAGTGGTGCCACCAACCCAAGGGATGCCACCAACCCAAGGGATGCCACCAACCCAAGGGGTGCCACCAACCCAAGGGATGCCACCTGGGCCAGGGGTGACACCAACCCCAGGGGTGATGCCAGCCCAAGGCATGCCAACTCTGACTGGAATGCCACCAGCCCCGGGGATGCCACCAGCTCTGGGGGTGCCATCCCCAGCTGGAATGGCACCAGCTGCAGGGGTGGCACCAGCTCTGGGAATGCCACCAACCCAAGGGATGCCACCAACCCAAGGGATGCCACCTCCAACTGGAATGCCACCAGCCCAAGGGATGCCACCTGGGCCAGGAGTGCCACCTCCGACTGGGATGTCACCGCAGTTGGTCCCCATCATGCAGCTGCCATCAGGACCGGGAATGCCACCACCATCTGGGATGCCACCAACAGCCCCCGGGATGGCACCCGGAGCGGGGATGGCACCCGGAGCAGGGATGGCACCAGCTCCGGGGATGGCACCAGCCCAGGGGATGGCACCGCAGCCGGTGCCTGCCATGCAGCCGCAGCTGTTGGCAGGGATGTCACCAGCTCCAGGGGTGCCACCAGTTGTGGGGATGGCACCAGCCCTGGGGGTGCCACCAACTGCTGGGATGGCACCTGCCCCAGGGATGCCACCACTGTCCGTCATGCCACCAGTCATGGGGATGCCACCAGCCCCTGAGATGCCACCACCCTCCATGATGCCATCAGCCCCCGAGATGCCACCACCCTCCATGATGCCACCAGCCATGGGCATGCCACCTCCATCCGTGATGCCACCAGCCCCAGGGGTGCCACCAACCCAAGGGATGCCAGCTCCACCCATGATGCCACCAGCCCCGGGGGTGCCACCTCCATCTGTGCTGCCGCCAGCCATGGGAATGTCAGCAGCCCCGGAGATGCCACCACCCTCCATGATGCCACCAGCCATGGGGATGTCACCAGCCCCGGAGATGCCACCACAATCTGTAATGCCACCACAATCCATGATGCCACCAGCTCCAGAGATGCCACCATCATCCGTGATGCCACCAGCCCTGGGGATGTCACCAGCCCCAGAGATGCCACCACAATCCATGATGCCACCAGCAATGGGGATGCCACAAGCCCCAGAGATGCCACCACCCTCCATGATGCCACCAGCCTCAGAGATGCCACCACAATCCGTAATGCCACCAGCTCTGGGGGTGCCACCAGCCCCTGAGATGCCACCACCATCCATGATGCCACCAGCCACAGAGATGCCACCACCATCCATGATGCCACCAGCCCCGGAGATGCCACCACCGTCCCCAATGCCCCAAGCCATGGGGATGTCACCAGCCCCAGAGATGCCACCACCATCCCCAATGCCCCAAGCTCCGCTGCCCCCCGGCCCCGAGGACCCCTCGGTGGCTGCCGAGGCGCCGTCCCTGCTGCGTGTCCCTGATGTCCCCGAGGCGCCGCGGGCTCGGCAGCGCCGCGCGTCCTGCCAGCGCCCCGCCCGCTTCCAGCTCACCGTGCTGCAGGTCAGGGGGCTCGGGGGCTGTGGGGACACGGGTGGGGACATCCCGGCACGGTCACCGTGTGTCACACCCCCGCAGGTGTCCTCGCCCGGGGACAACACGGTGGAGTGCCAGCTGGAGACGCATGACAGCAAAATGGTCACCTTCAAGTTCGACGCGGATGGGGACGCACCCGAGGACATCGCCTGCTACATGGTGACCCTGAGACCCCAGTGGGACCCCTCCCCAGGCTGTGTCCCCTCCCCAGTCCGTGTCCTCTCCCCAGTCCGTGTCCCCTCCCCAGCCAGGACCCCTCCCCAGGCTGTGTCCCCTCCCCAATCCATGCCCCTCCCCAATCCCTGTCCTCTCCAATCCATGTCCCCAATTTGAGACCCCTTCCCAATGCTGTGCTCCCCAATCTGTGTCCCCAGTCCCTGTCCCTTCCCCAATCCGTGTCCCCTCCCCAATCTGTGTCCCTTCTCCCCAATCCGTGTCCCCAATCTGTGTCCCCTCCCCAATCTGTGTCCCCTCCCCAGTCCATACCCCCCATCTGTCCCCTCCCTGTGTCCCCTCCCCAAAAGGTGTCCCCCCTCCCCAATCCATGTCCCCAGTCTGTGTCCCCTCCCCAGTCCCTGTCTTCTGTCCCCAGTCCATGTCCCCTCCTCAGTCCGTGTCCCCTCCCTAATCCATGTCCTCAATCCCTGTCCCCAGTCCCTGTCCCATGTCCCCAGCCTGTGTCCCCTTCCCAACGCGTGTCCCCCCTGCAGGTCGAGGACAATTTCGTGCTTGAGGCAGAGCGGGACAAGTTCGTGGAGGAGCTCAAGGCCATCGTGGCTCAGGCACGGGGACTCCTCGGGACCCCCGCCCCGGACCCCCAGGTACTCCCCTCCCCCCCCCCCCCAGACCACTGACCCCTCCCACTGACCCCTCCCCACTGACCGCTCCCCACACATGTCACCCGCAGGTGGGACCCCCGGAGCCGGCAGCAGGTGGTGAGTAGTGGGGGAGGGGAGGGGAAGAGGGGCTGGGGTCGCCCCCCACCCCTGACCCCTCGGCCCCCACCCCTGACCCCTCGCCCCTCCCCCCCCAGGGGAAGGCCACCCCCAATCGTCGCCCGTGGGGCGCTGGAGGTTCTGCATCAACCAAACCATCCGGAACCGCGAGGCCACCGGTGCGTTCCCGGGGGGGACACGGACCCCCTGCCGACCCCCCCGGCGCCAGGGGTGTCCCCTGTCCCCTCCGTGACACCATGTGTCCCCTCCCCCCACAGGCCCCGGGGGACCCCCACCCGCCCGGAGAGCCCTGGGGACAGCCCAGGGGACGAAGGACACCGCGGCGTCGGAGCGGGACGGGCCGGGGGGGCCGGACACGGGGGTCCCCCAGGGCCAGGGGGCGACTGTCCCCAAATCCGAGGAGTTTGGTGTCCCCCAAGTCGTCACCGGCCCCCAGGAGGTGGCTGAACCCACAGGACCGGACAGGATGGACCCCGAACCCCAAGATCCAGGGGGTCCCCAAGGGCCGGGGCTGAGTGTCCCCAGCCCTCAGGAGCAGGAGGGACACTCGGACGTGGCTGTCCCCAAACCCCCAGAGCTCGATGGCCACCGAGGAGCAGAGTCCCTTGGCCTTGGGGACACAGAGCCGGGTGTCCCCCAGGGACAGGGGGCAGGTGGCACCACGGAGCAGGAGGGACACGGGGAACTGGAGGTGTCCCCAGAGCCAGGGACTGTTGTCACCGGACCCCCCGAGCCAGGTGACCCCCAAGGACTGGGGACATTCGTCACTGGACCCCCAGAGCCAGGTGACCCCCAAGGACTGGGGACATTCGTCACTGGACCCCCAGAGCCAGGTGACCCCCAAGGACTGGGGACATTCATCACCGGACCCCCGGAGCCAGGTGACCCCCAAGGACTGGGGACATTCGTCACCGGTGCTTGGGGACAAGAGGGACCTGAAGGACCTGAGGTGAGTGCCCCCCACCCCAAGAGCCCGAGGTGTCCTCCGGTCCCCAAGGCCTCCGTGGCCCTCAAGGACCGGAGGGCGCTGTCCCCCATCCCCAGAATTCTGGTGTCCCCCAAACCCAAAGACCTTGGTGTCCCCCAAACCCAAACCCCAAAACCTTGGTGTCCCCCAAAGCCAAACCCCAAAAAGACTTTGGTATGCCCTGAAGAGCAGGAGTGACTGTCCCCAACCCCAACCCCTGAGTCCTTGGTGTCCCCAAACCCCAACACCCCAATGACCTCAGAACCCCAACCCCAAGATCTTAGTGACCCCCGTGACCCTAAACCCAAACCCGCGAGCTCCTGATGTCCCCCAAACCTGAAATTCTGCGAGCCCGATGACCCCAAACCCCCAACCTCAAGCCCCTGATGTCCCCCAAAACCCCAAAGCCTTGTCCCCCAAAGCTCTCAGCCCCCGGTGTCCCTCCAACCCCAAAACCTTGCTGTCCCCAAACCCCAACCCCTGATGGCCCCAGCCCCAATTGCCAGTGTCCCTTGGCCAGACTGACTCCCCGTTCCTGTCCCCATTCCCATATCCCGATCGCATTCCCATCCCCATTCCCATTCCCATGCACATTCCCATTCCCCTTGCTGTCCCCATTCCCATTCCCATTCCCATCCCCATTCCCAATTCCATATCCCATTCCTTTTCCCATATCCCTATCCCATTCCTGTCCCTGTTCCCAATCCCATTCCTGTTCCCATTCCCATATCCCAATGCCGTTCCTGTCCCCATCCCCATTCCCATCCCCGATCCCATTCCTATCCCCATCCCCATCTCATTCCTATTCCCATTCCCATCTCCATCCCCATTCCCACTCCCATTCCTGGCCTTGTCCTTGTCCCCAATCCCATACCCCAATCCCATTCCCATCCCCATTGCCGTTCCCATTCCCATACGCCAATCCCATTCCCATTCCCAATCCCGTTCCTGATCCCATATCCCAATCCCATTCCCAATACCTTTCCTGATCCCATACCCCAATCCCATACCCCAATCCCATACCCCAATCCCATTCCCGTCCCCATTGCCGCTCCCATTCCCATACCCCAATCCCATTCCCAATCCCGTTCCTGATCCCATATCCCAATCCCATTCCCAATACCTTTCCTGATCCCATACCCCAATCCCATACCCCAATCCCATATCCCAATCCCATACCCCAATCCCAATCCCATACCCAAATCCCATATCCCAATCCCATTTCCCAATCCCATACCCCATTTCCATACCCCAATCCCATTCCCATACCCAAATCCCATATCCCAATCCCATTCCCCAATCCCATACCCTATTTCCATACCCCAATCCCATTCCCGTCCCCATTTCCATACCCCAATCCCATACCCCAATCCCATACCCCATTTCCATACCCCAATCCCATTCCCGTCCCCATTTCCGTACCCCAATCCCATACCCCAATCCCATACCCCAATCCCATACCCCATTTCCATACCCCAATCCCATTCCCGTCCCCATTTCCATACCCCAATCCCATTCCCGTCCCCATTTCCATACCCCAATCCCATTCCTGATCCCACACCCCAATTCCATACCCCACTCCCGTTCCCATTCCCGCAGGCGGTGCCGCCCCCCGCCCGCGCCCCGCCCGGGGGCTCCTCGTTCCCGCTGGGGCTCTGTCCGCGCCTGCGCAGTCCCCGCAAGGGCTGGGGGCGCCGCATCAAGAGCTGGGCCCGGCGCCTGCGGCCCCCCGCTGGAGGGGGGGACCCCCACACAGGTACGGGGGGGACTGAAACCCCCGGGACCCCATCTGTGTCCCCTTGTGACCCTAAACCCATCTGTGACCCCCATGTGACCCATCTGTGCCCCCCATGTGCCCTGAAACCCTATATGTGCCCCTAAAGCCATCTGTGCCCCTAAAGCCATCTGTGCCCCCTATGTGACCCTAAACTCCATGTATGCCCCCCATGTGCAGCTAAACCCCATATGTGCCCCCCATGTGCCCCTAAACCCCAAATGTGCCCCCCTTGTGACCCATCTGTGCCCCCATGTGACCCATCTGTGCCCCCCATGTGCCCTGAAACCCTATATGTGCCCCTAAAGCCATCTGTGCCCCCCATGTGACCCTAAACTCCATGTGTGCCCCCCATGTGCAGCTAAACCCCATATGTGCCCCCCATGTGCTCCTAAACCCCAAATGTGCCCCCCTTGTGACCCATCTGTGCCCCCCATGTGCCCCTAAACCCCAAATGTGCCCCCCTTGTGACCCATCTGTGCCCCATATGTGACCCATCTGTGACCCCCATTAACCCCTAAACCCCAAATGTGCCCCCCATGTATCCCCCGTTAACCCCTCCTGTCCCACAGAGGATCCAGAGGAACTCGGGGATCCCCCAAGGCGAGGGCACTGCCAGGTGGGTGTTGACCCCAAAAACTGCCCCGGGGACCCCAAAAACTGCCCTTGGGACTCCTAAACTGCCCCAGGGACCCCCAAACTGCCCCGGGATTGCCAAAAATCTACAGGGACCCCAAATCTTCCCCCTAAAAGTGCCCTAGGGACCCCAAACCTGCCCCAGGGACCCCCAAACTATCCCAGAGCCCCCCCAAACTGCCCCAAGAACCCCAAATTTGCTCCAAGAGACCCCAGAACTGCCCCAGGGACCCCCAAACTGCTCCGGGGACCCCCAAATCTGCTCCAAGAGACCTCAGAACCACCCCAGAGACCCCCAATTGCCCCTGGGACCCCCAATTGCCCCAGACACCCCAAATCGACCCCCAGACCCCCCCAACCCCTCCTCCTCCTCACCCCCATCTTCCTCCCCAGCTGCCCCCCGAGCCCCCCGAGCCCGAGGAGGGCGACTGGGGGGAGGGTCCCCCCAGCTCGGGCAGCGAGGGCGGGGGGCTGGGGGGACCCCCGCACCCCCCCGGGGCCCCCCTGCACCCCGCGGGGTCCCCCGAGACCCCCGAGAGCAGCGACGGCGACTCCGAGCCCGAGGACGAGGCCCTGCGGGAGCAGCTGCGGCGGCTGCGGGAAAAGTGAGTGGGGGGCTTCGGGGGGTCCTGGAGGGGTTTGGGGGGATTTGGGGGGTGTCCTGGAGGGGTTTGGGGGGGGGGTCCTGGAAGGTTTCGGGGAGGTTTTGGGGGGTCCTGGAGAGATTTGGGGGAATTTGAGGATTCCCCCCCCCCCCGAGCCCCCCCGGCCCATCCAGGAGCTGCGGGAGCTGCACCGGCAGATTTTGGGGGTCCCGGGCGGATTTTGGGGTCCCGGCGGAATTTTGGGAGTCCCGGAACTGTTTTGGGGTATTTTTTGGGGGGATTTTGGGATTTTTGGTGAGCCCCCCAGAAGGTTTTGGAGCTGCGGGCGCGGCAGGACCGGGAACCGCGGGAGCTGCACCGGCGGCTTTTAGGGGTCCCGGGGCGGATTTTGGGGGTCCCGGGGGAATTTTGGGGGTCCCGGGGGAATTTTGGGGGTCCCGAGAGAGTTTCTGGGTTCCCGGGGCGGTTTTGGAGTATTTTTGAGGGGATTTTGGGTTTTTTTGTGACCCTCCCGATCCCTCCAGGAGGTTTTGGAGCTGCGGGCGCGGCAGGACCGGGAGATGCGGGAGCTGCACCGGCGGCTCTCGGGGGTCCCGAGGGGATTTTGGGGTCCCCGGGGGAATTTTGGGGGTCCCGGGGCGGATTTTGATGATCCCGGGGCTGTTTTGGGGTGTTTTTGGGGGGGATTTTGGGATTTTTTTGAGCCCCCAGGAGGTTCTGTAGCTGCGGGCGCGGCAGGACCGGTAACTGCGGGAGCTGCACCGGCGGCTCTTGGGGGTCCCGGGCGGGGTTTTGGGGGTCCCCGGGGAATTTTGGGGGTCCCAGGGGGATTTTAGGGATCCCGGGGCGGATTTTAGGAGTCCCGGGGAGGATTTTTGGAGTCCCGGGGCTGTTTTGGGGTATTCTGGGGGGGATTTTTGGGTTTTTTGTGACCCTCCCGACCCCCCAAGAAGGTTTTGGAGCTGCGGGAATTGCACCGGCGGCTCTCGGGGGTCCCGGGGGGGATTTTGGGGGTCCCAGGGGGAATTTTAGGGATCCCGGGGCGGATTTTGGGGGTTCCGGGGCTGTTTTGGGGTATTTTTTGGGGGGATTTTGGCATTTTTTGTGACCCCTCCGACACCCCCAGAAGGTTTTGGAGCTGCGGGCGCGGCGGGACCGGGAATCACGGGAGCTGCACCGGCGACTCTCGGGGGTCCCGGGCGGGATTTTGGGGGTCCCGGGGCGGATTTTGGGGATCCCGGGAGGGTTTTGGGGTATTTTCTTTGGGATTTTGGGATTTTTGGTGACGTCCCCGCCCCCCCAGGCACATCCAGGAGGTGCTGGAGCTGCGGGCGCGGCAGGACCGGGAGCTGCGGGAGCTGCACCGGAGGCTCCGCGCCCTCAAGGAGGCCCGCGGGGACCCCCCGAAATGGGGCGGGGGCGGCGGGACCCCCCCCCAGCGCGGCCTCGGGGGGTCCCCGCGGAGGCCTCGGGGGGCCCGGGCGAGAGGGCGGGGCCGGGGCGTGGCCCTGACAGGTTTGGGGGGAAAAGGGGGGAATTTGGGGGGAAAAGGTGGGAATTTGGGGCTAAGGGGGGGTTGAGAGTAAGAGGGGTTCCTGTTCCCATTCCCACCCCCATTCCTATTCCTGTCCCCATTTCCGTTCCCATTCCCATCCCTATTTTCATTCCCATTTCTATTCCCATTCCCCTCCCCACTCGCATTCTCGATACCATTATCTCATTCCCATCCCATTCCCATCCCCATTTCCATTCTCGATCCCATCCCCATCCCCGTTCCTGATTCCACTCCCATTCCCATTCCCATCCCATTCCCGTTCCCAATTCCCATTCCCATATCCCATTCCCGTCCCCATTCCCATTCTCGATCCCATCCCCGTTCCCGATTCCACTCCCATTCCCATTCCCGTTCCCATCCCCAATCCCATCCCATTCCCATTCCCATCCCTATTCCCGTCCCATTCCTGTCCCTAATCGCATTTCTCATTCCCATCCCTATTCCCATCCCATTCCCAATTCCCATTCCCAATCCCATTCCCATTTCCCATTCCCATCCCATTCCCAATTCCCATTCCCAATTCCCATTCCCATTTCCCATTCCCATCCCATTCCCAATTCCCATTCCCAATTCCCATTCCCAATCCCATTCCCATTTCCCATTCCTGTTCCCATATCCTGATCCCATTCCCGTCCCCATTCCCATCCTATTCCCATTCCCAATTCCCATTCCCAATTTCCATTCCCATATCCCATATCCCATTCCTATTTCCATTCCCATTCCTGTCTCCATCCCCCATCCCATTCCCATTCAGTGTGGGGAGGTTTCGGGGTGCAAAGTGGGAATTTTGGGGTTTTGGGATGTCCAGAGGGATTTTTGGATGTTCCTCAGTTTTAGGGTACAAAGACAGGATTTTGGGGTACAAAGAGAGGATTTGGGGTTTTGTGGTGCGGGGGGAGGTTTTGGGGTGCAAAGAGGAGATTTTGGGGTGCAAAATGGGGTTGGGGCTATGGGGGAGTTGAGGGTAGGAGGGGTTTGGGGTGTGGGGAGGTTTTGGGGTAAAAAGAGAGGATTTGGGGTTTTGTGGTGCAGGGGGAGGTTTTGGGGTGCAAAGAGGGGATTTTGGGGTACAAAATGAGGATTTTGGGGTACAAAATGAGGATTTAGGGGTGCAAAGAGGGGAATTTAGGATACAAAGAGGGGAATTTGGGGTTTTGTGGTGCAGGGGGAGTTTTTGGGGTTCTGGGGAGGGATTTTGGAGTACAGCTGGGATTTGGGGGGCATTTCCCCTTCCCAAAATCCCCTCTCCCTCCCGCAGAGGCCTCAGTGCCCTCCCCGGGCCCCCCGACCCCCCCGGCCCCCCCAAAAAAGGGGCTCTTCACCGACGACCTGCACCGGCTGGTGGACGAGTGGGTCCAGGACACAGCGCGGGCCCAGGTGGGGGCCAGTTTTGGGGGGCTGAGGGGATTTTGGGGGTCCCGGGGGGGCTTTTGGGGGGTCTGGGGGATTTCCGCACTCATTTTTTGGGGGTCTGGTGGGGTCTGAACCCTACTTTTGGGGGGCTGGGAGGATCTTTTGGGGGTCTGGGATGGCTTGGGGGGTTGGGGGGGTCCTGAACTCCCTTTTTTGGGGTCTGGAGGATTCCTGCAATCCTTTTTGGGGGGTCTGGGGAATGTCTTTGGGGGTCTGAGGGGGGGTTTGGGGGTCTGGGGGATTTCTGCACTCATTTTTGGGGGTCTGGGGGCACTTTTGGGGGGCTGGGAGGGTTCTGAACTCCCGTTTTTGGGGTCTGGGGGGGGCCTGAACATATTTTTTGAAGGTTTGTGGAGGCCTGCGCCCCATTTTTAGGAGGATTGGGGGATCTTTTTGGGGTCTGGGGGATCTTTTGGGGGGTGGGGGGCATCCTGAACTCCCTTTTTTGGAGTCTGGGGCATTTCTGCACTCCTTTTTTGGGGGGCTGGGTGGGCCTGAACACATTTTTTGGGGGTCTGGGGGATCTTTTTGGGGTCTGGTGGATTTTTTGGGTATCTGGGGGGGGGTCCCCAAACCCTGACACCCCCTTTTCACCCCCCCCCAGGCCACCTCGTCGTGGGTCTCCACCCTGCGCGGCACCCGCGGGACCCCCCGAAAATGGGGGGAGCTGCCCCCCCCCAAACCCGCCCTCCGCGGGGGGGGCAGCCCCCTCCCCCCGGGGGCCGAGTGAGGGGAGGGGACCCCCAAAAATCCCCAACCCCCACTTATTTTCAGCCCCTAAATCGCTTTATTTCACCCCACATCTCCTCGTTTTGCCCACCCCGTAGGGAGAACCCAAATTTCCGGTCCCAAAATGACCTAATTTCACCCCAAAATCCCTTTTTTTGGGGGCCCAACTCCCTCCCGTGGTGTGACCCTTATTTATGGCCCCGAAATTGCCTTATTTTGCCCTAAAGTCCCCCAAATTCCCGTTTTTTGCTCCCCACTTTTTGGCCTCGATTCACCACCAAAATTCCTTTTTTAGGGTGCCTGACCCCCCCATGGTGGGACCCCCCAAAACACTGCATTTTGACCCCAAATCCCCCTTTTTGCTCTTCCCGGTTTAAATCCCTTTTTTGCCCCCCAAAATCTCCGTATTTTACCCCAAGCCCCCTTTTGTGGGTCATTCCCCCCTTTTCACACACTTTCTAGTGCCCAAAATCACCTCATTTCACCTCAAAACTCCCCTTTTTTTCTGCCCTTTGAGGTGACCCCAATTTTCTGCCCCAAATCCCTTCTTTTAACCCCAAAATTTCCTTTCTTGGGCCTTCCCCCCCTCCGCATGAGGTGACCCCAATTTTTAGCCCCCAAATCCCCACGTTTCACCCCAAAAATCCCTTTTTTGGATGCCTTCCTCCCATCCTTTTTCACCCCCTGAATGTGACGCCACTTTTTTGGCCCCAAAATTGCCTTGTTTCACCTCAAAACCACTTTTTTGGGCCTACCTCCCCGTTTTTTACCCATCTCATGACATTGCCCCACTTTTTGCCCCCCAAATCACAGCATTTCACCCCAAAAATCCCCTTTAGGGTCTGCCCTTCCCCTCAAGGATGTCACCCCAATTTTCAGCCCCAAAATCTCCTATTTTTTCCAAAATTTTCCCACAAAAAAACCCTTTTTTGGGCCTGTTGCCCTTGTTGTCCCCACATGAAGCGACCCCGATTTTTAGCCCCTAAAAAGCCTCTTTTCACCCCAAAACGCAAACGGTTGAACCCCAACCTCTCACTCGCCCCTTCGTTTATCCCAAAATGCCTTTGTTTCACCCCAAAACACCTCAGAGCCCCAAAATTCCCGTTTTTCACCCCAAAGCTCCTCACAGGCCTAGAACTGCCCTCAACGTGGCCACAGCAAAGGGGAACTGGCCGTGCTGGGTTTACTGGTGACCCACCCCCTCCATACTGGTCGTACTGGTGCAACAGCCCCTCCCTCATTCCTCCCCCCCTCCCCCAGGCCATTTTTGGGTCATTTTGTTGTGTTTTCCGCTCATCTACCTCACCCCCTCACCAGCCAGCGAGGTTTCGGGGTGAATTCGCGAGCGCTCCGGTTCGAGGGGGTGGGGAAGGCGTTTCGTTTATGGGGAAGTTGTTACAAAGCGCGGAAAAAAAAAATCCTAAAATTCAAGAAATAAAAGCGTGGCTGGTGCGCGCCACTCCCAAAATGGCGGCCGGGTCGCCACGCTCAAGATGGCGGCCGACGGCGCCACTCCCAAGATGGCGGACGGGTCGCCACTCCCAAGATGGCGGCCCCGCCCTCCGCACACCCAATGAGGGCGTTCCGTCCTTCTAAAAATGGCGCCCGCGCCCTTCCCAAGATGGCGGCGCGACGCGGCCAAAATGGCGCCCGGGCCCCGCCCTCTCCCTCCCCGTTTCCGCGTTTGAATAAAACTTTCCCGGGCGGCCGGAGCGCGCAGAGGCCGCGGCGGCGGCGGCAGCACCGGGCCCGAGCCGGGAGCGGCGGCGGCGAGCGGGCGGCGGCGGAGGAGCGGCCGCGAGAAGCGCCGGGCCTGGCCGGGGCGGGCTGCGGCCTAGTCGGGAGGTGGCTGTGGGGGAGGTGCAGGCCTCGCGGCGTCCCGCAGGCCTCGGGGGGGTCCCGCCGGCCTTGAGGGGATCTCGGGGGCCTTTGGGGGGTCTCGAAAGCCTTTGGGGGGTTCCGCGGATCTTTGGGGAATCTCGGGGACCCCACAGCGCGGGGGAAGCGGGGAGCCGGGACCCCCCGGACTCTGTGAGGGTACCCTCGGCCTTGCCGCCCTTTTGGGGGTCCCCAGAGCCGATAGACCCCTTTGGGGGTGTACCCGGGCCTGGTAGAGCGGGGAGGACCCTGAGGACGCCTTTTTTTGGGGCTCTGGGCCCTGTAGACCCTCGGGAGGGGGTCGCAGAACCCTGGTGACTTTTGGAGGAATCTCCCAACACCTCCAGACCCTTTTGAGGGGGTCCTAGGCCCCCATAAACACTCTAGGCGGGGTCCCAAGTCCCTTCAGGTCCTTTTGGGCTGCCCCCAGCCCCTCTAGATTTTTTGGGGGGGGTTGTGCCCCCCCAATTCCCCCCAGGGTCCTCATCTGCCCTCCACAGGGCCGCGTTTTGGGGGTCTTTTTAGGGGGTCATTTTTAGAGGAGCTGAGCGGTTGTTTTGGGGTTCTTTGAAGCCGTTTTTGGGGGAACGCTTTTGAGGGTGTTTTTGGGGGGCGGGGGGTGTTTTTGGGGGTCCGCAGAGCAGCGGGCGGATGTCCCCGGCCGGGAGGGTCCGCAGGGGTCCGTAGGGGTCAGGGGGTCCCCCCGGGGGTCCCGGCCATGGCCTCGGTGCCCGTGTACTGCCTGTGCCGCCTGCCCTACGACGTGACCCGGTTCATGATCGAGTGCGACGGCTGCCAGGACTGGTTCCATGGCAGGTGCGACTGGGGGGCACTGGGAGGGACTGGGAGGAGTTTAGGGGGGACTGGGAGAGGTTTGGGGCTGCTGGGAGGGAGGTGGTGGGGGAGTGGGAGAGAGTTGGAGGAGAAGTCTTGGGGTACTGGGATGGTCTGGGGGAGTACTGGGAAGGACTTGGGGAATACTGGGAAGGTCTGGGGGATCCTGGGAAGGACCTGGGGGGTACTGGGAAGGACTTGGGGGGCACTGGAAGGGACTGGGAGGAGTTTAGGGGGACTGGGAGAGGTTTGGGGCTACTGGGAGGGAGGTGGGGGGGAGTGGGAGAGAGTTGGAGGAGAAGTCTTGGGGTACTGGGAAGGTCTGAGGGGGGCACTGGGAAAGATTTGGGGGTACTGGGAGTGGCTTGAGGGGTACTGGGAAGGACTGGAAGGGTCTCGGGGCCACTGGAGGGACTGTGAGGGACTTGGGAGCACTGGGAAAGACTGGGAGAAGTCTGGGGCTGCTGGGAGAGAGGTGGAAGAGAATTGGAGAAGTCTTGGGGTACTGGGAGGGACTGGGAAGGTCTGGAGGGGTGCTGGGAGAAGTTGGGGGATGCTGGGAGGGACTTGGAGGGTACTGGGAAGCTCTGGGGGGTACTGGTAGGGACTTGAGGGGTACTGGGAGGAATTTGGGGGGTACTAGGAAGGTCTGGGGGGTACTGGAGGGACTGTGAGGGACTTGGGGGCACTGGGAAGGACTGGGAGGCACAAAGAGAGCTCTGTGCCTGGGCTCTGAGGTGTGCTGAGGGTTACTGGGGAGGCGCCTGGTGGTTACTGGGAGACACTGGGAGTTACTGGGAGGCACTGGGAGTTACTAGGCTGTCCCCGCAGCTGCGTGGGGGTGGAGGAGGAGGCGGCGGCCGAGATCGATTTGTACCACTGCCCCCAGTGCGCCGTGCTCAGGGGGCCCTCAGTCAGTGAGTGCACTGGGACTGGGAGGGACTGGGATGGACTGGGAGGGGGGAGGGGACGGGTGGCCCTCCATCCGTGAGGGCGCTGGGAGGACTGGGAGGGACTGGGATGGGGGATGGGTGGGGATGCTCTGTGGTCGGTGTGGATCCAAGCGTGTCCTGGTCCATGTGGGGACTGTGTGGATCCTTGTGGGTCTGTTTGGGATCCTTGTGCGATCCATGTGGATCCTTGTGGGTCTGTATGGGATCCATGTGGGTCCATGTGTGACTGGGTCCGTATGGGATTCATGGGGATCCGTGTGGGGTCCATGTGGGTCTGTATGGGATCCTTGTGGGATTCATGTGGATCCATGTGTGACTGGATCCTTGTGGAATTCACGTGAATCTCTGTGGGATCCATGTAGATGTGTGGGATCCGTGTGGGTCTGTATGGGATCCTTGAGGGATTCACGTGGATCTTTGTGGGATCCACGTAGATCTGTGTGGATCTATGTGGGTGTATGTGCGACTGGATCTGTATGGGATCTGTGTGGCTCTGTGTGGATTTGTGTGTGACTAGATCCGTGTGGGATCCGTGTAGATCCACGCAGGTTCATGTGTGACTGGATCCTTGTGGCATTCATGTGCGTCTTTGTGGGATCCATGTAAATCCTTGTGGGATCCATGTGGGGTCACGTGTGACTGGATATCTGTGGGATTAACTGGGATCCATGTGCGATCCATGTAGATCTGTGTGGATCCATGCGTGACTGGATGCGTGTGCGATCTGCGGGGGTGTGTGTGGGATCCTTGTGGGATTCATGTGGATATTTGTGGGATCCATGTAAATCCTTAGGGGGTCCACGTGGGTCCATGTGTGACTGGGTCCTTGTGGGATTCATGTGGATCTGTGTGGATCCCCCTGTTGATGGGTTCCTGTGGATCCCTGTGTTTATGGCTCCTGTGGATCCCTGTGTTCATGGGTTCTTGTGGATCCCTGTGTTCATAGCTCCTGTGGATCCCTGTGTTTATGGGTTCCTGTGGATCCTCATGTTTATGGGTTCCCACAAGTTCCTGTGTTTATGGGTTCCCATAAATCCTATGTGTTCATAGCTTCTGTGGATCCCTGTGGTTATGGCTCCTGTGGATCCCTGTGGTTATGAGTTTCCATAAATCCCCGTGTTTATGGTTCCTGTGGATCTATGTATTAATGGGTTCTGTCAGGTGTCTGTGGGTCCGTGGAGACCCATATCCATGTGGATCCCTGTGGATCCGCATGGTTTGGGCTCCTGTGGATCCTTGTGTCCTCACCCGTGGCCACATGGATCTCTCAGTTCCTGGTTCCCTGTGAATTCATGTGTTCCTGGACCCATGGGAATGTGTGTCCCTACCCGTGTTCCTCTGTTCCCTGTGGGTCCCTAGATCCCCCTGTGTCCCCACCCGTGTCTCTGTGTTCCGGTGTCCCCATGGATCCACCCATGTCCGTCCATTCCCGGTTCCCTGTGGGTCGCTGGGCTCCCATATCCCCATGGATCCACCCGTGTTTTTCTGTCCCCATGTCCCTACATGTGTGTTTCTGTCCTTGTATCCCTCTGTCCCCACGTGTGTCCCCACATATGTTCCTCTGTCCCCATGCGTGTCCCTGTGTCCCTTTGTGCCTGTGTTCCCACACGTGTCCCCACGCGTGTCCCTGTGTCCCCGCAGTGAAGCGCCGCCGAGGCCCCGCCAAGGCTCCGGAGCAGGACCCCGGGCGTCCGGCCCGGACCGGCAGTGCCCAGTTCATCCGTGAGCTGCGCGGCCGCACCTTCCCCAGGTGAGGGGCGGGGGCGGTGCAGGTGTGGGGCAGTCCCAGGTGAGGGGTGGGGGCAGACTCAGGTGTTTGGTCAGTCCAGGTGAGAATTAGTTCCAAATGAGTTCCTTCCTCAGGTGAGGGTCAGTCCGGGTGCTGGTCAGTACTGGTGAGGGTCAGTCCAGATGTTGGTCTGTCCCAGGTGAGGACCAATCCGAGCTCTAGGTCAGTACAGGTGAGGGTTAGTCCAGGCGAGAGTCAGTCCAGGTGTGTTCTTGTCCAGGTGGGGGTCAGTCCAGGTGTTGGTCAGTCCTGGTGAACCTTTTGTCCAGGTGTTGGTCAGTCCAGGTGTGGGGCAGTCCAGATGTTGGGCAGTCCAGGTGAACCTTTTGTCCAGGTGTTGGTCAGTCCTGGTGAACCTTTTGTCCAGGTGTTGGTCAGTCCAGGTGTGGGGCAGTCCAGATGTTGGGCAGTCCAGGTGAACCTTTTGTCCAGGTGTTGGTCAGTCCAGGTGTTGGTTAGTCCAGGTGAACCTTTTGTCCAGGTGTGGGGCAGTCCAGGTGAGGGTCAGTCCAGGTGAGGGTCAGTCCAGGTGAGGGTCAGTCCAGGTGTTGGTCAGTCCAGGTGAGCCCTTTACCCAGGTGTTGGTCAGTCCAGGTGTGGGGCACTCCAGGTGAGGGTCAGTCCCAGGTGTTGGTCAGTCCAGGTGTGGGGCACTCCAGGTGAGGGTCAGTCCCAGGTGTTGGTTAGTCTCAGGCGTTGGTCAGTCCAGGTGAACCCTTTGTCCAGGCGAGGGTCAGTCCATTGGTTGGTGGATACCCGTGGGGGTCAGGGCTTCCCATGGGGCTCAGGGGGTCCTGGGGGGGTGTGGGTCACTCCTGGGGGGTCTCACGTCCCCCCGTGACCCCCTAAGGTGGACGAAGTGCTGCTGAAGCCCATGGGGGCACAGCTGATAGTCAGGGGTTGGGGGTTCCTATAGGGAGTGTGGGGTCCCTATGGGGGTTAGGGGTTCCCATGGGGGTCAGGGGTCCCAGGGGTGGTGTGGGTCGCTCCCGGGGGTCTCACGCCCCCCCTTGCCCCCCAGCACGGACAAGGTGCTGCTGTCCCCAGCAGGGCCCAGCTGATGGTCAGGTCTCTGTAGGGGTTGGGGGTCCCTATGGGGAGTGGGGGGTCCCTATGGGGCTCAGGGGTCCCAGGGGTGGTGTGGGTCACTCCCAGGGGTCTCACACCCCCCCGGTGCCCCCCCAGCGCAGACGAGGTGCTGCTGAAGCCCACGGGGGCGCAGCTGACGGTGGAGTACCTGGAGGAGAACAGTTTCAGTGTCCCCATCCTGGTGTCGCGGCAGGAGGGGCTGGGGATGACCCTGCCCCCCCCATCCTTCACCCCCCGTGACGTCCTGCACCACGTGGGTGAGTCTGGGGGCATTTGGGGTCACTCTGGGGGCTTTAGGGTCAGTCTGGGGTCAGTCTGGGGGGGTTTGGGTTCAGTCTGGGGGGTTTGGGGTGAGTCTGGGGGGTTTGGGATCAGTCTGGGGGGGGGGTTGGGGGTCCCGGGGGGGTCTCAGTGTAGCTTTTGGGGCACTCAGGAATATTTTGGGAAATTAGTGGGGGTTTGGGGGATCAGGGGGCTCTAGGTGGGTGTCCTGAGCCCCCTACAGGTTTTGAGGTGCACAGGGAGGTTTGGGGGTCATTTTTGGGGGACCTTCGTGGGTCCCATATACCCCCAAACCTCACTGCAGCTTTTGGGGCGTGCTGGGGGATTTCAGGAAATTAGTGGGATTTCAGAAAATTAGTGGGATTTTGGAAAACTAGTGGGATTTCGGGAAATTAGTGGTATTTCAGGAAATTAGTGGGGGTTTGGGGGATCGGGGGGCTTCAGAGGGGGTCCTACAAGTTGTGGGGTGTTCGGGGGCATTCTGGGGGTCCCGGGGGGTCTCACTGCGGTTTTTGGGGCGCGCAGGGGCCGACAAAGTGATCGCTGTGGTGGACGTGGGGCGCCAGGCCGAGCTCCGCATGCGCCTCGGGGACTTCGTGGCCTATTTGGGGGGACCCCGGCGCGAGAGGGTCCTCAACGTCACCAGCCTGGAGTTCTCGGACACACGGTGAGCCCCTCCCGGTGCCGCCCAGTATGTCCCAGTGCCGCCCGGTATGTTCCAGTGCCTCCCAGTAATGCCCACAGCACTCCTGGGACTCCACTCTGAGCTCTCCTGTTTTGGGATCTCCCTCTTTTGGGGTCACTGTCACACCTCCTGTGACCTTAGGGATGCTCCCAATATGTCTCAGTAACCCCCGGAGTGTTCCCAGTCACCTCCCACTATCCCCAAGTGCCTCCCAGTATCCCCCAGTCCCTCCCAGCGCCACCCAGTATGTCCCAGTGCTGCCCAGTAACGTCCACAGCCCCCCCTGGGTCTGTACTCTGAGCTCCCCAATTTGGGATCTCCCCATTTTGGGGTCATTGTCACACCCCTATGACCTTAGGGACACTCCCAGTATGTCCCAGCAACCCCCAGAGCGACCCCAGTTCCTCCCAGGGTGTCCCTCAGCGTCTTCCATGGGATGTCCCTTGTCCCCTCCCCACCCCAAGGACCCCCAAAATCCCGAATCCTTCCTCTCAGCTGCTCCCCCAGAATCCCAAAGACCCCCAAAATCCCAAATCCTCCCCTTCAGCTGCTCCCCAGGACCCCCAAATCCTTCCTCTCAGCCAATCCCCACCACCCTAAAAACCCCCAAAATCCCAAATCCTTCTTCTCAGCACCTCTCCACCACCTCATAGTCAGTGTAATCCCATGGGGTTTCCATGTTCCCTATAGGATTCCCAAGTTCCTTATGGGGTTCCTACGTTCCCTATGGGGTTCCCATCTTCCCCATGGGGTTCCCATGTTCCCTATGGGGTTTCTGTGTTCCCCATGGGGTTTCCATGTTCCGTATGGGGTTCACATGTTCTCCATGGGGTTCCATGTTTCCTATAGGGTTTCTGTGTTCTCTGTGAGGTTCCCACATTCCCTATAGGGTTTCCCTCTTCCCTATGGGGTTTCCATGTTCCCTATGGCATTCCATGTTCCCTCTGGGGTTCCCACGTTCTGTGTGGGATTCCCATGTTCCCTATGGGGTTTCCATGTTCCCTCTGGGGTTTCCATGTTCCTCGTGGGGTTCACATGTTCCCTATGGGGTTTCCATGTTCCCTATAGGGTTTCCACGTTCCCCATGGGGTTCACACGTTCCGTATGGGGTTTCTGTGTTCCCCATGGGATTTCTATGTTCCCTATGGGATTCGCACATTCCCTATAGGGTTACCACATTCCCCATAGGATTCTCTCCTCCCTGGGGTGCCTCCCTTCCCCACGGGGCCTCCCCCCACCCCTGACCCCCCATTTCCCCCCCAGGCTGTCGAACCTGGTGCAGACCCCACGGATTGTGCGGAAGCTCTCGTGGGTGGAGAACCTGTGGCCGGGGGAGTCAGCGCGGGAGCGGCCGAGCGTGCAGAAGTACTGTCTGATGGGGGCCCGCGACAGCTACAGCGACTTCCACATCGACTGCGGCGGCACCTCCGCCTGGTACCACGTGCTCCGGGTACGGGGGGCTTTTGGGGGGTTTGGGGGAGATTTGGGGTGGTTTGGGGTGAGTTAGAGGGGATTTGGGGTGGATTTGGGGGGATTGGGGCTGGGGCTGTGTGGTTATACCAACTGATGGGAGAAGTACCTGAAGGAGGTATGGTGTAGTCAGTGTTAAAGGGAGGCACAGGGGGGGTTTTGGGGGAGTTTGAGGGAGTCTGGGGGTGTTAGAGGGGTTTGGGGCAAGTTAGAGGGGTTTGGGGCAAGTTAGAGGGGTTTGGGGGGGATTTGGGGCTGGGGGTGTGCAGATGCAGCGACTTCCACATCGACTGTGGCAGCACCTCCACCTGGTACTACATGCTCCGGGTGTGGGGGGCTTTTGGGGGGCTTTTTGGGGGATTTGGGGGGAGCTAGAGGGGTTTGGGGGGGATTGGTGGCAGTTAAAGGGGTTTGGAGGGGATTTGGGGCTGGGGGTGTGCAGCTATACCAATTTCTACACTGATATGAGAAGTACCTGCAGGAGGTATGGTGTGGTCAGGGGGGCACAGGGGGATTTGGGGGGTATTTGGGGGTGTCTTGGGGGGTTTGTGGGGTTAGAGGGGTTTGGGGGGGATTTGGGGGCAGTTAGAGGGGTTTGGGGGGGATTTGGGGGAGATTTGGAGTGGTTTGGGGGGGATTTGGGGCTACGGGTGTGCTGTTACAACGACTTCCACATCGACTGCGGCAGCACCTCCGCCTGGTACCACGTGCTCAGGGTACGAGGGGCTTTTTGGGGGGATTTGGGGTGAGTTAGAGGGGATTTGGGGCAGATTTGAGGGAATTGGGGCTGGGGGTGTGTGGATACACCAACTGACCTGCCCCAAACCCATCCTCTATTCCATCCCTCCCCTGTCCCACATCCCACCCTACACCTGCCCCATATTCCACCCCTCGCCTGCCCCGTACTCCCCCCTCCCCTGCCCCACATCCCCCCCTCCCCTGCCCCCCATTTCCCCCCCAGGGCGAGAAGATCTTTTACCTGGCGCGTCCCTCGGCCGCCAACCTGGCTCTGTTCGAGGCCTGGAGCAGCTCCCGCAACCAACCCGAGCTCTTCTTCGGGGACCAGGTGGATCGCTGCTTCCGGTGCCACCTGCGCCAGGGCCAGACGCTCTTCATCCCCACCGGTGAGTGGGGACCCCAAATGTCACCCCTGTGTCACCTGTGTCAGGGACAGACCCCCCCCCCAGTGCCACCTGCACCAGGGCCAGACACTCTTCATCCCCACCGGTGAGTGGGGACCTCAAAATGTGCCCCCAGTGTCACCTGTGTCAGAGACAGATTCCCCCCCAGTGCCACCTGCGCCAGGGCCCAGATGCTCTTCATCCCCACCGGTGAGTGGGGGGCTCGGGGACCCCCAAATGTCACCCCATTGTTACCTGGGCCAGGGACAGAGCCATAAACAGCCCCAGTGTCACCTGTGCCACCTGCACCAGGGACAGACCCTCTTCATCCCCACTGGTGAGTGGGGGGCTCGGGGACCCCCAAATGTCACCCCAGTGTCACCTGTGTCACCTGGGCCAGGGCCAGACCCCCTCAGTGTCACCTGCACCAGGGTCAGACACTCTTCATCCCCCCCGGTGAGTGGGGGGCTCGGGGACCCCCAAATGTCCCCCATGTGTCATCTGGGCCAGGGACAGACCCTCTTCATACCCACCGGTGAGTGGGGACCCCAAAATGTCACCCCAGTGTCACCTGTGTCACCCGAGTCAGAGCCAGACCCTCTTCATCCCCACCGCTGAGTGGGGACCCCAAATGTCACCCCATTGTCACCTGGGCCAGGGACAGAGCCATAAACACAACCCCAGTGTCACCTGTGCCACCTGTGCCAGGGACAGACCCTCTTCATCCCCACCGGTGAGTGGGGACCCCCAAGTTCCACCCCAGTGTCACCTGGGCCAGGGCCAGACCCCCCCAGGGTCACCTGTGTCACCTGTGTCAGGGACACACCCCCAAATGCCACACCAGTGTCACCTGGGCCAGGGACAGAGCCATGGCAAGTCCTTGCGCACCCAGCAAATCCCAGTGCTCCCAGTGCCCCGTCCCAGTGCCCTCCCTAGCCTTTCCAGAGCTCCCAATGCCTCCTCTCCAGTTCCTCCCAGTGCTCCCAGTGCCTGCCTTAGCCCTTCCCAGTGCCCTCTGTACCCCTCCCCAGTCCCTCCCAGTGCTCTCAGTGTCCCCTCCCAGTGGGTCCCAGCAAATCCCAGTGCCCTCCCAGTGCCCCCTCCTAGTACTCCCAGTGCTCCCAGTCATTCCCAGTGCTCCCAGTTTCTCCAGCGCCCCCTCCCAGTGCCCTGTCCAGTCCCTCCCAGTGCTCTCAGTTGCCCCAGCGCCCCCTCCCAGTAGCTCCCAGTGCTTTCAGTGCCCCCCTCACAGTGGATCTCAGCAAATCTCAGTCCCTCCCAGTGGATCCCAGCAAATTCCAGTGCCCTCCCCAGTCCCTCCCAGTGACTTCCAGTGCTCCCAGTTCCCCCAGTGCCCCCTCCCAGTGGATCCCTGTGCCCTCCTTAGCCCTCCCCAGTGCTCCCAGTGCCTCCCAGTAGATCCCAGTGCCGCCTCCCAGTCCCTCCCAGTGCTCCCAGTTACCCCAGTGCCCCCTCCCAGTGACTCCCAGTGCTCCCAGCACCCCCTCCCAGTCCATCCCAGTCCCTCCAGTGCTCCCAGTTCCCCAGTCCCACGGCTCCCTGCCCCCAGGCTGGATCCACGCCGTGCTCACTCCTGTGGACTCGTTGGCCTTCGGGGGGAACTTCCTGCACAGCCTCAACATCGGCATGCAGCTCCGGTGGGGACCACGGGATTTTGGGGGATTTTTGGGGTTTTTTGGGGGGTTTGGGGAGGGGTGTGGGGTTGGGGGGGGCTGGGGAGGGGTTTAAATTTTTTTTGGGGGGGGGTTGGGTAGGGTTGTGGGGTTTGGGGAGGCAGGGGACAAGTTTGGGGGGATTGGGGAGGGGTTTAAAGGGTTTTTTTGGGGGGTTTGGGGAGGGGTGTGGGGTTTGGGGGGCTGGCGAGGGGTTTGGGGGATTTGGGGAGGGGTTTAAAGGGATTTTTTGGGTTTCGGGAGGAGTTTAGGGGGTTTGGGGAGTCTGTGGAGGGGTTTGAAAGGGGTGGTTTTGGGGGTTTGGGGAGGGGTTTAAAGGGTTTTTTGGGGGGTTGGGGAATTTGGGGAGGGGTTTGAAAGAGTTTTTGGGTTTTGGGAGGGGTTTGGGGGCTGGGGAGGGGTTTGGGGAGGGGTTTGGGGGCTGGGGAGGGGTTTAAAGAGTTTTTTGGGGGGTTCTGGGAGGGGTCTGGGGGCTGGGGAGAGGTTTAAAGGGGTTTTTTTTAGGATTTGGGGAGGGGTTTGGGGAGGGTCTTTGGGGGAGTTTGGGGGGATTGAGGAGGGGTCTGGAGTGGTTTAAAAGCTTTTGGGGGGGATTTCGGGAGGGATTTGGGGTTTTGGGAGGGTATTTGTGGAGTTTGGGGGGAATTGGGAGGATTAGAGAGGGGCTTAAAGGGTTTTTTGGGGTTTGGGGAAGGATTTGTGGGAATTTGGGGAGTTTTGGGGGTTTGGGGAGGGGTTTAAAGAGGTTTTTTGGTGGTTTTTCTTTTGGTTTTTGGGTCTTTGGGGTTCTTGGGGGACCTTTAGAGACCTTCTGAGGACCCTCAAGTTGATTTTGGGATCCTCGGGGGTTTTTGGGGTGGTCCTTGGGGAGGTTGTAGGATCTTTCAGAGGACATTTTCAGGTTTTTAGGCTCTTTCAGGGAATCTCTTCTTTCCTGGGGGCCTTTAAAGACTTTTTTTAAACTTTCATTTAATTTTGGGATCCTTGGGGTTTTTTTTTTCGGGTATTTTGTGAGGGGGATTTTCTTTCTTTGTGGCTCTTCACAGAAATTTTGAGGAACTTTCAGTCGATTTTGGGATCCTTTGGGATTTTTAGGGTGATCCTCACGCTTTTTTGGGATCTTTCGGGCGATGTTTTACCATTTTTGGATCATTTTGGGCAATGCCACAGAGCGATTTTTGGGGAGTGGTGACCGCGGGGGGTCGTGGCCCCCCTGAGCCCCCCAAAATCCAAAAAAATCCCCCAAAAATCTCCTTTTTCCCCTCCCCCCAGGGCCTACGAGCTGCAGCGCCGCCTCAACACTGCGGATTTGGCCAAATTCCCCAATTTTGAGACCATTTGTTGGTACGTGGGGAGGCACCTGCTGGACACCTTCCGAGGTGGGTGCCCCAGGGGGCTCCAAACCCGTCCTGGGGGGCTCCAAACCCATCCTGGGGGGCTCCAAACCCATCCTGGGGGGGCTCCAAACCTGTCCTGAGGGGCTCCAAATCCATCCTGGGGGGCTTCAAACCTGTCTCGGGGGGCTTTGAACCCACTCTGGGGGGCTTCAAACCCATCCTGGGGGGCTGGGGGGGCTCCAAACCCACCCTGGGGGGCTTCAAACCAATCCTGGGGGGCTTCAAACCAATCCTAGGGCGCTTCAAACCCATCCTGGGGGGCTTGGGGGGCTTCGAACCAATCTGGGGGGATTCCAAACCCACCCTGGGGGACTCAAAACCCATCCTGGGGGGCTTCAAACCAATTCTGGGGGTTTCAAACCCATCCTGGGGGGCTTGGGGGGCTTCGAACCAATCTGGGGGGGCTTCAAATCCACCCTGGGGGGCTTCAAATCCATCCTGGGGGGCTTCAAACCAATCCTGGGGGGCTTCAAACCCATCCTGCAGGGCTTGGGGGGCTTCAAATCCGTCCTGGGGGGCTTCAAATCCATTCTGGGGGGCTCCAAACCCATTTTGGGGTTTCTCTGGGATTTGCATCCCCGTTTTGGGGTATTCCCATAATTCCCATCCTGATTTCAGGGTTCCCATCCCAATTTTGGGATTCCCCATCCCAATTTTGGGATTCTCATCCTGATTTTGGGATATTCCCATAATTCCCATCCTGATTTTGGGATTCCCATCCCAATTTGGGGTTCCCATCCCCATGTTGGGGTTTCTCTGTGATTCCCATCCCAATTTTGGGGTTCCCATCCCGATTTTGGGATATCCCTACAATTCCCATCCCAAATTTTGTAATTCCCATCCCAAATTTTGTAATTCCCATCCTGATTTTGGGGTTCCCATCTCCATTTTGGGATTCCCCATCTCAATTTGGGATTCCCATCCCAATTTGGGGTCCCCATCCCGATTTGGGATTCCCATCCTGATTTTGGGGTGTTCCCATAATTCCCATCCTGATTTTGGGATATTCCTGTAATTCCCATCCCCATTTTGGGATTCCCCATCCCAATTCGGGATTCCCCGTCTCAATTCGGGATTCCCCATCCCAACTTGGGATTCCCATCCCAATTTGAGGTCCCCATTCCAATTCGGGGTCCCCATCCCAATTTGGGATCCCCGTCTCAATTTGGGATTCCTATCCTGATTTGGGATTCCCATCCTGATTTTGGGATATTCCCATAATTCCCATCCCCATTTTTGGATTCCCCATCTCAATTCGGGATTCCCCATCTCAATTCGGGATTCCCCATCCCAATTCAGGATTCCCCCTCTCAGTTTGGGATTCCCCATCCTAATTTGCGGTCCCATCCCAATTTGAGGTCCCCATTCCAATTCGGGGTCCCCATCCCGATTTGGGATTCCCATCCTGATTTTGGGATATTCCCATAATTCCCATCCCCAATTCGGCGTCCCCATCCCAATTTGGAATTCCCCATCCGATTTGGGATTCCCATCCTGATTTTGGGGTGTTCCCATAATTTCCATCCCGATTTTGGGATATTCCCGTAATTCCCATCCCCAGTTCGGGGTCCCCACCCCAATTCGGGGTCCCCATGGCCGTTTTTGGGGTCCCCATGGCTGTTTTTGGGGTCGCAGGCCTGCGGGAGAACCGGCGCCACCCCGCAGCCTATTTGGTGTTGGGCGCTCGGGCCCTGACCGGAGCCTTCCGCGCCTGGACCCGCCGAGAGGTGGGGGGCTGGGGGGGATTTGGGGGGTCCTGGGGGGGATTTGGGAGTCCTGGGGGGGATTTGGGGGGTCCCAGCAGGATTTTGGGGGAGTTTTGGGGTGATTTGGGGGGGGTTATAAGGGATTTTGGGGAAGTTTTGGGGTCCTGGGGAGGATTTTGGCGTTCCTGGGGGGGATTTGGGGGTCCTGGGGGGGATTTGGGGGGTCCTGGGGGGATTTGGGGGGTCCCAGCAGGATTTTGGGGGAGTTTTGGGGTGATTTGGGGGGGTTGTAAGGGATTTTCGGGGAGTTTTGGGGTCCTGGGGGGTCCTGGGGAGGATTTTGGGGTTCCTGGGGGGATTTTGGGGGGTCCTGGGGGGGATTTGGGGGACGTTTTGGGTCTGGGGGAGTCCTGGGGGGGATTTTGGGGGGGCCGGTGGGATTTTGGGGGGTCCTGGAGGGGATTTGGGGGTCCGGGGGGGGGGATTTGTGGGAGCTCAGGGGAATTTGGGGGTCCTGGGGGATTTTTCTGGGGGGTTATAGGGGATTTTGGGGTCCTGGGGGGATTTGGGGGGGCTTATAGGGGATTTGGGGTCTGGGGGGGGGGGTCACAAAGGGATTTTGGGGGGGTTATAGGGTATTTTGGAGGAGTTCTGGGGTGATTTGGGGTCCTGGGAGCTCCTGGGAGGGATTTTGGGGGTCCTGGGGGGGATTTTTAGGGGGCTTGGGGGGGTTTTGGGGGTCCTGGGAGGATTTTGGGGGGATATAGGGGATTTGGGGTCTTGGGGGGGGTTCTGGGGGGGATTTGGGGGTGTTTTTGGGGCCTGGGGGCATCCTCGGGAGCATTATAGAAGATTTTGGGGGAGTTTTGGGGGATTTGGGGGGGCGTTTATAGAGGATTTTGGGGGTCCTGGGTGGAATTTGGGGGGATTTTAGGATCCTGGGGGGGATTTGGAGGAGTTCATGGGTCTGGGGGGATCTGGTGGTCCTGGGGGGGATTTTGGGGTCCTGGGCGATTTTGGGGGAATTTTGGGGGGTCCTGGGCGGATTTTGGGGTCCTGGGGGGATTTGGGAGGAATTTTGGGGGGATTTTGGGGGAGTTTTGGGGGGATTTTGGGGTCCTGGGGGGGATTTGGGGTCTCTGGGGGGGTCCCAGAGGTGGGTGGGTCCTTTGGGTGGGGGGGAGGTTTTGGGGTTTCCCCCAATTTGGGGGCTCCATTTTAACTCTTTCCCTCCCAATTTTAACCCTTTTGTTCCCATCCTAACCCTTCCACCAATTTAACCCTTTCTGCCCCATTTTAACCCTTTCCTCCCCAATTTAACCCATTCCCATTTTAACCCTTTCCTTTCCTTTTTAACCTTTTCCTCCCCAATTTAACCCATTCTCATTTTAACCCTTTCATCCCCAATTTAACCCATTCCCATTTTAACCCTTTCCTCCCCATTTAACCCATTCCCATTTTAACTCTTTCCTCCCCCATTTAACCCATTCTCATTTTAACCCTTTCCCTCACAACTTTAACCCTTTTTCCCCCTTTTTAACCTTTTCCTCCCCATTTTCACCCCTCCCCATTTTAACCCCTCCCCCACCATTTTTAACCCTTTCCCGCCCTCAGGTCCTGGCCGAGCACGAGCATGAGATCCCTGAGACTGTGCGGCCTGGGCAGCTGGTCAAGGAACTGGGCAGGGAGATCCGGCTGGCCGAGGTCCACTGGGGGCACTGGGAGGGACTGGGAGGGACTGGGAGCGATTGGGAGGGCACTGGGAGGCACTAGGATGGAATGGGAGGGCACTGGGGAGCACTGGGAGGGGCACTGAGGAGGTTTGGGGGTTACTGGGAGGGACTGGGACTGACTGGGCGGGACTGGGAAGGACTAAAGGAGGACTGGGAGGAACTCGAGCTTTGAGAACTTACTGGGACTGACTGGTTCTTACTGGTTCTGATTGATCCTGAGTGGTCCTTACTGGTTCTGACTGGGATGGACTGGTCCTTTCTGGGACTAACTGGTTCTTAGTGGTTCTTACTGATTCTGACTGGTTCTGACTGGAACTAACTGGTTCTTGCTGGGAATAACTGGTTCTTACTGGTTCTGCCTAGGAGCAACTGGATCTTACTGGCACTAACTGGTTCTTAATGATTTTTACTGGTCCTTGCTGGTTCTGACTGGTCTTTACTGGTCCTAACTGGTTCTGACTGGGACGAACTGGGACTGGCTGGTCCTGACTGGTTCTGACTCGTTCTGACTGGTCCTGACTGGGAATAACTGGTTCTGACTGGGATGAACTGGTCCTTAGTGGTTTTAGTTGGTTCTTACTGATCCTTATTGGTTCTAACTGGTCCTGACTGGTTCTTACTGGTCTATACTGGTTCTGACTGGTTCTAACTGGTTTTGACTGGTTCTAACTGGTCCTAACTGGTCCGTACTGGTTCATACTGGTTCTAACTGGTCCGTACTGGTCCGCACTGGTGCAGGAGCTGTTCCAGCAGAGCACAGGCCTGTCCGGGACCCCCTTCGGCCCCCCCTGGGGAGGGGTCCCCAAAAAGGGGGTGGGGCCTCGCAAGCCACGCCCCTCCGAGGATGGGGGAGGTGCCCCCAAAGCCCCCCCGGCCCCCCCCGAGGAGGACGAGGAGGTGAGGAGGGGTCCGGGGGGGGGTTGGGGGGTCTGGGGGGGATTTGGGGACCCCCACCCCTCAATTTTGGGGTGTCTTTCCCCCCCCAGGTTGACCCCCCCAGCTCGAGCCCGGAGGAGACAGACCCCGAGTCCGAGGGGGACCCCCAAATGCTGCTGGCCAACGGGGGGGCTCGGTGAGGGAATGGGGGGAATTTGGGGGGCTCAGTGAGGGGCTGGGGGGGGATTTGGGGGGCTTGGGGAGGGTTTGGGGGGTCTGGGGAGGGTTTAGGGGGAGTTCGGGGGGATTTCGGGTGTGTTGGGGGGGCTCGGTGAGAGGCTGGGGGGTCTGCAGGGGGTTTGGGGGGCACTGGGGGGGTCTGGGGGAGGTTTGGGGGGCACTGGGGGGCTCCCTGGGGTGTTTGGGGGCACTGTGGGGGTCGCAGAGGGGCTTGGGGAACTCGGGGGCACTGCAAGGGATTTGGGGAGGGGTCCCAGATGCATTTGGGGGGCACTGGGGGTTTCCAGAGGGGTTTGGGGAGGATTTGGGGGGGCTGGGAGGGATTTGGGGGGCACTGGGGGGTCCCAGTGGGGTTTGGAGGGGTCAGAGCTGAATTTTGGGGGCGTCAGGGCTGTATTTTGGGATTTTGGGGGAGTCAGGGCTGTATTTTGGGGTTCAGGGGGGATCAGGTCTGTATTTTGGGGTCGGGGGTCCCTGCTGACGCCCCTCCCCCGCAGGCCCCGCCCCAGGGGGCTCTGGGGGTCACGGCCCCCCCCATCCCCGCCCTGTTCCCCCCCCAGCTCCCCCCTGGACCTGGACTCGGAGGAGGAACTGCAGATCGACGAGACCCCCCCACGGCGGGGCCCGCGCCGCCTGCCCCGTGGGTACCCCGAAACGGCCCGGAAACACCCCCAAAATATCGCCAAAATATCCTGAAAATATCCCCAAAGTATCCCGAAAATACTTGTAAAATGTCTCCAAAATATCCCGAAAACGTCCCCAAAATATCCTGAAAATATTCTGAAAATACCCTCAAAATAGCCTAAAAATGTCCTGGAAATATCCCTGAAATATCCCCAAAATGTCCTGAAAATATCCTTGAAATATCCTGAAAATATCCCAAAAATATCCCGAAAATATCCCTAAAATGTCCCCAAAATATCCTAAAAATACTCAAAAAATCTCCCGAAAATATCCCCAAAATGCCCTAAAATTGCCCCAAAAACATCCCCAAAAAAAACCCCAGAACATCCCCCAAAATACCCTAAAAGCACTCCCAAAACATTCCCCAAACATCCCCCAAATCCCCCATTATTTTTGGGATCTGACCCCAAATCCCTCATTACTTTGGGGTCTGTCCCCCATTATTTTTGGGGTCTGTCCCCCATTATTTTTGGGGTCTGTTCCCCATTATTTTGGCATCTGTCTCCCATTATTTTTGGGATTTGACCCCATTATTTTGGGGTCTGTCCCCCAGTTTTGGGATCTGTCCCCCATTATTTTGGGATCTGACCCCATTATTTTTGGGGTCTGTCCCCCATTATTTTGGGATCTGATCCCAAATCCCCCGTTATTTTTGAGGTCTGACCTCATTATTTTTGGGGTCTGTTCCTCATTGTTTTTGGAGTCTGTTCCCCATTATTTTTGGGATCTGACCCCATTACTTTGGGGTCTGTCCCCCATTATTTTTGGGGTCTGTTCCCCATTATTTTGGGATCCCACCCCATCATTTTTGGGGTCTGTCCCCCATCATTTTTGGGGTCTGTCCCCCATTATTTTGGGGTCTGACCCCATTATTTTGGGGTCTGTTCCCATTATTTTTGGGGTCTGTTCCCCATTATTTTGGGGTCTGACCCCATTATTTTTGGGATCTGACCCCCATTATTTTGGGGTCTGACCCCATTATTTTTGGGGTCTGTCCCCCATTATTTTTGGGGTCTGACCCCATTATTTTGGGGTCTGTTCCCATTATTTTTGGGGTCTGTTCCCCATTATTTTGGGGTCTGACCCCATTATTTTTGGGATCTGACCCCCATTATTTTGGAATCTGATCCCATTATTTTTGGGGTCTGTCCCCCATTATTTTTGGGGTCTGACCCCATTATTTTGGGGTCTGTTCCCATTATTTTTGGGGTCTGTTCCCCATTATTTTGGGGTCTGACCCCATTATTTTTGGGATCTGACCCCCATTATTTTGGAATCTGATCCCATTATTTTTGGGGTCTGTCCCCCATTATTTTTGGGGTCTGACCCCATTATTTTGGGGTCTGTCATAGGGCTGCCCCGGAAGTTGCCCCGAGCCAAGCCCTGCTCCGACCCCAACCGAGTTCGGGAACCTGGGGAGGTCGACTTCGACATCGAGGTGAGGTTTGGGGGTTTTTTGGGGTTTTGGGGTTTTTTTGGGTTTTGGGGGATTTTTTGGCTTTTATTTGGGGTGTTTTGGGGGGGGGTTTTGTGGGTTTTTTTGGTTTTGGGATGGTTTTGGGGTATCTTGGGGGTATTTTTGGGGCGGTTTTGGGGGATTTTTTGGGTATTTGGGGTGGTTTTGGGATGGTTTCAGGACATTTTTGGGGTTATTTTCAGGGTATTTTGGGGGCCATTTTTGGGATTTTTTTTGGTGTATTTTGGGGGTGTTTTGGGGCTGGTTTTGGGATATTTTTGGGGCTGTTTTCAGGGTATTTTTGGCATGTTTTGGGGATATTTTTTGGATATTTTTGGGACACTTTCAGGGTACTTTTGGGATATTTTTAGGATATTTCAGGGGTATTTCCTGAGTATTTTTGGGACGTTTTTGGGGCTATTTTTGGGGCTATTTTTGGGATTTTTTGGGGCTGTTTCCAGGAGGATTACACCACAGACGAGGAGGACGAGGGGGGCGCAGGGGGCAGCGCTGGGATCCTGGACCTGCTCAAGGCCAGCCGGCAAGTGGGCGGCTCCGAGTACCCCCAGCTCAGGTGGGGGGGCCGGGGGGGGGAATTGGGAGGGGTTTAGGGGATTTTGGGGGTCCCCAGGGTCTTTGGGGTTGGGTTTGGGGGTCCCCCAGGGGTTATTTGGGATTGTGGGTTCGGTTTGGGGGTCCTGGGTTTGGGTTTTGAGGGTCCCCAGGAGCTTTGTGGTCCTCTGGGGTCTCTGGGGTTCATGGGTCAGGTTTGGGGTCAAATTGGGTTGGGTTTGGGGGTGTTGGGGTTGGGTTTTGGGGATCCCTGGGTGCTTTGGGGGTCATGGATTGGGTTTTGGGGTCCCCAGGGACTATTTGGGATGATGGGTTGGGTTTTGGCGTCTCCAATGGCTTTGGGGTCCCTGGGAACTTTATGGGCTCCTGGGTTTGGGTTTTGGGGGTCCCCAGGAGCATTTTTTGGGATTGTGGGTTGGGTTTTGGGGGTCCCTGGGTGTTTTGGGGGTCATGGATTGGGTTTTGGGGTCCCCAGGGACTATTTGGGATCATGGGTTGGATTTGGGGGTCCTCAGTGGCTTTTTGGGTCCCTGGGAACTTTATGGGCTCCTGGGGTCATGGGTTTGGGTTTTGGGGGTCCCCATAGACTTTGGGGCTCCCACAACGAACCGCGCTTGAATTTAGGTTCTCCCTGGGGCCGGGCCGGGCTCAGTTTAGGGTTTGGGGCACTTTTGGGGTCCCCAGACCCCCCCAAACTCCATTTCCCCCCCCCAGCGAGGCCCCAGCCTCCCCCAGCACCCGTGAAGCCATCCAGGGCATGCTGTGCATGGCCAACCTCCCCCTGGGGACCCCCGGGGGACCCCAGAACTGCTGGGGAGGGGGTCCCGAGCGGGGCGGGGGTCCCGGAGCCTCGGGGGGACCCCGGAGAGCCCCCCAAGCCCCCGGAGTGAGGACAGCGAGGCCGAGGGCAGCCTGGACGAGCAGGACAGCCTGGGGGCCTGCTTCAAGGATGCTGAGTACAGTGAGTTTTGGGGGATTTTTTGGGGATTTTTGTGGGGGATTTGGTGTTTTTGTTGGGGAGATTTGGGTTTTTTTGAGGTGTTTTTTGGGGGGATTTTGGGGTGTGTGAGGGAGCTGGGGCAGCCTGGACAAGCAGGACGGCCTGGGGGCCTGCTTCAAGGACGCTAAGTACAGTGAGTTTTTGGGGGTTTGTTTTGTGTTTTTTGGGGATTTTTGTGGGGGATTTGGTGGTTTTTTTGGGGAGATTTGAGTTTTTTTGTGGTGTTTTTTGGGGGATTTTGGGGTGTGTGAGGGAGCTGGGGCAGCCTGGACAAGTAGGATAGCCCGGGGGCCTGCTTCAAGGATGCTGAGTACAGTGAGTTTTTGGGGTTTTTTGGGGTTTTTGAGGAAATTTGGGAATTTTGTTGAGGTTTTTTGGCATTTTTGGGGGTGTTTTTTGGGGTTTTTGGGGTGTTTATGGGAACTGGGGCAGCCTGGATGAGCAGGACAGCCTAGGGGCCTGCTTCAAGGTTGCGGAGTACAGTGCATTTTTTGGGTTTTTGGGATTTTTCTGTGGAGGATTTGGGTTTTTTTGTGGGGATTTAGGGTGTTTTTTGTGGGAATTTGGTGGTTTTTGTGGGATTTTTGGGGGCAATTCGGGGTGTGTGAGGGAGCTGGGGCATCCTGGACAAGCAGGACAGCCTGGAGGCCTGCTTCAAGGATGCTGAGTACAGTGAGTTTTTGGGGTTTTTTGTGGGGGATTTGATGTTTTTTGTGGGAATTTGTGATGGTTTTTGTGGGAATTTGATGTTTTTTGTGGGAATTTGGGGGGTTTTCTGGGGTTTTTGGGGTGTTTATGGGAGCTGGGGCCGCCTGGACGAGCAGGCAGCCTGGGGGCCTACTTCAAGAATGCCGAGTACAGTGAGTTTTGGGGTCTTTTGTGGAGTTTTTGGGGTTTTTTGGAGTTTTTGAGGAAATTTGGGATTTTTTTTGAGGTTTTTTGGCATTTTTGGGGGTGTTTTTTTCGGGTTTTTGGGGTGTGTGAGGAAACTGGGGCAGCCTGGACGAGCAGGATAGCCTGGGGGCCTGCTTCAAGGATGCCGAGTACAGTGAGTTTTTGGGGTTTTTTGTGGAGGTTTTGGGTTTTTTGGTGGGAATTTGGTGTTTGTTGTGAGAATTTGGTGTTTTTTGAGGCAATTTCGGGCTTTTTTGGGGGGTTTTGGGGTGTTTATGGGAACTAGGGTAGCCTGGATGAGCAGGACAGCCTGAGGGCCTGCTTCAAGAATGCCGAGTACAGTGAGTTTTTGGTGGTTTGTGTGGGGTTTTTGGATTTTTTGGGTGTTTTTGGGGAAATTTGGGATTTTTTTGGGGGTGTTTTGGAATTTTTTGGGGGAATGTGGGATGTTGAAGGGAATTTGGGCAGCCTGGATGAGCAGGACAGCCTGAGGGCCTGCTTCAAGGATGCTGAGTACCGTGAGGTTTTGTGGAGTTTTTGGTGGTTTTTTTTGTTTTCTTTCATTTTGGGGTTTTTTAGGGTGTTTTTGGGAAGGTTTTGGGGTGTTTCTTGGAGAAATGTGGGGTTTTTTGGCGGAATTCGGGGTGGTGAGGGAACTGGAGCAACCTGGACGAGCAGGACAGCCTGGGGGTCTGCTTCAAGGAAGCCAAGTACAGTGAGTTTTTGGGGTTTTTTGTGGGGTTTTTGGGGTTTCTTGGGGTTTTTTTGGTTTTAGAGGTTTTTTGGGGTTTTTGGGGGGGGGGTTGGGTTTTTTTTGGTGGGAATTTAAGATGTTTTGGGGGGGAATTTGGGGTGTATGAGGGAATTGGGGCAGCCTGGACGAGCAGGACAGCCTGGGGGCCTGTTTCAAGGATGCCGAGTACAGTGAGTTTTTGAGGTTTTTTGTGGAGGATTTGGGTTTTTTTTGTGGGAATTTGGTGTTTGTTGTGAGAATTTGGTGTTTTTTGAGGCAATTTCGGGCTTTTTTGGGGGGGTTTGGGGTGTTTATGGGAACTGGGGTAGCCTGGATGAGCAGGACAGCCTGAGGGCCTGCTTCAAGGATGCGGAGTACAGTGAGTTTTTTGGGGTTTTGGGTTTTTCTGTGGAGGATTTGGGGTTTTTGGGTTTTTTTGGTGTTTTTGGTGGGGTTTTGGGGTGTTTTTGGGGGAATTTTGGGGTGGTTAGAGGAACTGGGGCAGCCTGGACAAGCAGGACAGCCTGAGGGCCTGCTTCAAGGATGCCGAATATGGTGAGTTTTTGGGGGTTTTTGTGGGGGATTTGTTTTTTTTTGGTGGGAATTTGCAGTGTTGTGGGAGTTTAGTGTTTTTTGTGGGAATTTTGGGGTTTCTTTGGGGTTTTTGGGGTGTGTGAGGGAACTGGGGTAGCCTGGACAAGCAGGACAGCCTGAGGGCCCATTTCAAGGATGCGGAGTACAGTGAGTTTTGGGGTTATGCGGAGTACAGTGAGTTTTGGGGTTTTGGGGGTTTGTTTTGTGTTTTTTGGGGTTTTTTGGGGGTGTTTAAGGGCCCTGTGGAGCTCGGGGAAGGTCCCAGATTGGGATTTTCCTGTTTCCCCGCAGTTTATCCCTCACTGGAGTCAGATGAGGATGACCCTGCCCTAAAATCGCTCCCCAAAAAGAAGAAGGTGACGGACGACGCTCCCTGGAGCCCCAAAGGTTTGTCTGATTTTAGAGCATCCTCCCCCCATTTTTGGCTCTGATTTTTAGGTATCGCCCCTTTTTTGGGATCTAACTTTGGGGTGTTCCCCCCCCCTTTTTTGGCTCTGATTTTGGGACATTCTCCCCCTTTTTTGGAGTCTAATTTGGGGGTGTTTTCCCCCTTTTTGTTGGATCTGGTTTTGGGGTGTCCTCCCCTTTTTTTGGCTCTAATTTTGGGGTGTTCTCTCCTTGTTTAGTGTCTAATTTTGGGCTGTTTTCGCTCATTTTTCAGTTCTAATTTTGGGACATTCCCTCCTTTTTTTTCACTCCAATTTTGGCCCCCCCCCCTCCATTTCCCCACTCTAATTTCGGGGTTCCCCTCCCCTCATTTCTAATTTTGGGGTGTCCCCTGCTCATTTAATGTATAATTTTGGGTCATTCTCCCTAATTTTTCAGTTCTAATTTTGGGACATTCCCGCCTATTTTTTCACTCAATTTTCGGCTCCGCCGCCATTTCTCCCTTCTAATTTGGGGTTCCCCTCCTCCCCTGTCTCCAATTTCGGGGTTCCCCTCCTCATTTAATGTCTAATTTTGGGCCATTCTCCCTCATTTTTCAATTCTAATTTTGGGACATTTCCCCCTTTTTTCGGATCTGATTTTGGGGCGTTTTCCCCCCATTTTTGGCTCTGATTTTGGTGGTCTCCCCCTGTTTTTTGGAATCTCATTTTGAGGTGTTGTCCCCTTTTTTGGGATTTGATTTTGGGGTATTCTCCTCTTTTTCTTGCTCCGATTTTGGGTCGCCTCCCCCATTTCTCCACTCTAATTTTGGGGTTCCCTTCCTCTCCCGTCTCTAATTTTGGGGTATCCCCCCCTTTTTTATCTCTAATTTTGGGGTGTCCCCCCTTGTTTAATGTCTAATTTTGGGCCATTCTTCCTCATTTTTCTAATCTAATTTTGGGATATTTTCTGCCTTTTTTTCACTCCAGTTTTGGGGAATTCCCCCCATTTCTCCCTTCTAATTTGGGGTTCCCCCCCCATCTCTAATTTCGGGGTTCCCCTCCTCCCCTGTCTCTAATTTTGGGCTATTCCCCCCTTTATTTCCAATTTTGGGGTGTTCCCCCTTGTTTAATGTCTAATTTTGGGCCATTCTTCCTCATTTTTCAGTTCTAATTTTGGGCCATTCTCCCTCAATTTTCCGACCTAATTTTGGGACATCCCTCCCCCCTTTTTTTGCTCCAACTTTGGGTCGTCCCCCCCGATTTCTCCCCTTTGATTTCGGGGTTCCCCTCCCCTGTCTCTAATTTGGCGTTCCCCTCCTCCCCCATCTCTAATTTCGGTGTCCCTGTCCCCAGCGCGGGTGACGCCGTCGCTGCCGCGCCAGAGCCGCCCCGTGCGCGAGGGGACGCGCGTGGCCTCCGTGGAGACCGGGCTGGCCGCAGCTGCTGCCAAGCTGGCCCAGCAGGTGAACTGGGAGCACTGGGAGGGACTGGGAGGGAGTGGGAGCATTGGGAGGGCACTGGAAGGGCACTGGGAGGGACTGGGAGGGGCTGGGAGGGTGAGGGTGGGGGTACAAGGAGGTTTTGTGGGGGAAATTTGGAGTTTGGGGTGGGATTTAGGAGATCCAAATGGGCCCAACAGGTGAACTGGGAGCACTGGGAGGGATTGGGAGGGGTATGGGGAGTTTTAGAGAGGTTTTGGGGGGAAAATTTGGGGTTTTGGGGGAGATTTGGGGGATTCAGATTTGCCCAGCAGGTGAACTGGGGGGCACTGGGAGGCACTGGGAGGGCAGGGGGAAGAACTGGGGGGCACTGGGAGGCACTGGGAGGGTGGGGGTGGGGGTACAGGGGTGTTTTGGGGGGCAAATTTGGGTTTTGGGGGAAGAATTTGGGGTTTTGGGGGGGATTTGGGGGGTTCAGACTGGCCCAGCAAGCAAACTGGGAGGAGTGGGAGGCACTGGGAGGGTGAGGGTATAGGGAGGTTTTGTGGGGGAAATTTGGGGTTTGGGGTGGGATTTAGGAGATCTAAATGGGCCCAGCAGGTGAACTGGGAGGCACTGGGTGGGACTGGGAGGGGTATGGGGAGTTTTAGAGACGTTTTTGGGGGGAAAATTTGGAGTTTTGGGGGAGATTTAGGGGCTTCGGATTTGCCCAGCAGGTGAACTGGGAGGCACTGGGAAGGCAGGGGGAAGGACTGGGAGGCGCTGGGAGGGTGGGGGTGGGGGTACAGGGGGGTTTTGGGGGAAAATTTGGGTTTTGGGGGAAGAATTTGGGGTTTTGGGGGGGATTTGGGGGGTTCAGATTGGCCCAGCAAGCGAACTGGGAGGACTGGGAGGCACTGGGAGGGGTATGGGGGGGGTTTAGAGGGGAAAATTTGGGGTTTGGGGGGGGATTTAGGAAGTCCAAATGGACCCAGCAGGTGAACTGGGAGGCACGGGATGGGACTGGGAGGTGTATGGGGAGTTTTAGAGACGTTTTTGGGGGGAAAATTTGGGTTTTGGGGGAGATTTGGGGGTTCGGATTTGCCCAGCAGGTGAACTGGGAGGCACTGGGAGGCACTGGGAAGGCAGGGGGAAGGACTGGGAGGAACTGGGGGGCACTGGGAGGGCACTGGGAGGCACTGGGAGTGTGGGGGTGGGGGTGCAGGGGGGTTTTGGGGGAAGAATTTGGGGTTTTGGGGGGGATTTGGGGGGTTCAGATTGGCCCAGCAAGCAAACTGGGAGGAGTGGGAGGGACTGGGAGGGTGAGGGTGGGGGTACAGGGAGGTTTTGTGGGGAAAATTTGGGGTTTGGGGTGGGATTTAGGAGGTCCAAATGGGCCCAGCAGGTGAACTGGGAGCACTGGGAAGCACTGGGTAGGACTGGGTGGGACTGGGAGGGGTATGGGGGCTTTTAAAGAGGTTTTTTGGGGGAAAATTTGGGGTTTTGGGGGAGATTTAAGGGGTTCAGATTTGCCCAGCAGGTGAACTGGGAGGCACTGGGAGGGCAGGGGGAAGGACTGGGAGGAACTGGGAGGCACTGGGAGGGTGGGGGTGGGGGTACAGGGGTGTTTTGGGGGGCAAATTTGGGTTTTGGGGAAAGAATTTGGGGTTTTGGGGGGGATTTGGGGGGTTCAGATTGGCCCAGCAAGCGAACTGGGAGGAGTGGGAGGCACTGGGAGTGTGGGGGTGGGGGTATAGGGAGGTTTTGTGGGGGAAATTTGGGGTTTGGGGTGGGATTTAGGAGGTCCAAATGGGCCCAACAGGTGCACTGGGAGGCACTGGGTGGGACTGGGAGGGACTGGGAGGGGTATGGGGGGTTTTAGAGAGGTTTTGGGGGGGAAGATTTGGGGTTTTGGGGAGATTTGGGGGGTTCGGATTTGCCCAGCAGGTGAACTGGGAGGCACTGGGAGGCACTGGGAAGGCAGGGGGAAGGACTGGGAGGAACTGGGAGGCACTGGGAGGGCACTGGGAGGCACTGGGAGTGTGGGGGTGGGGGTACAGGGAGGTTTTGTGGGGGAAATTTGGGGTTTGGGGGGGGATTTAGGAGGTCCAAATGGGCCCAGCAGGTGAACTGGGAGGCACTGGGAGGGACTGGGAGGGCAGGGGGAGATGGACAGGGCCGTTTTGTGGGGAGAATTTTGGGGTTTCGGGGGTGAAGTTTTGCGTTTCAAGGGGGAAATTTTGGGTTTTGGGGGAATTTGGGGGATCCAAACTGACCCAGCAGGTGAACTGGGAGCACTGGGCGGCACTGGGAGGGGTACGGGAGGGTTTAGAGGAGTCTTGGGGAATTCTTTCTGAGGCATCAGGAATCTCTGAGGGCTTTTGGGAGGTTCTGAGGAGATTTTGGAGCAGTTAGGGGTAATTTTTGAGGTTTTCAGGGGCTCCAAGGGGGCTTTTAAGGGTTTTTTTTTTTTTTTGAGGGTTTTCAGGGGATTTGGGGTTTTTTTTTAGGGTTTTTGGGGATTTTGGGGTTGGTTTTTTTTGAGGATTTTTGGAGTTTTTTTGAGGATTCAGGGCTCTCTGAGGGCTTTTGGGGAGATCCAAGGGGACTTTGAGAGTTCCGGAGGAATTTTAGGGATTTTCTTGAAGATTCTGAGGGATTCTGAGATACCCGAGGGTTTTTGGAGGCAGATTTGGGGCGCTAAGGGTAATTTTTGAGGATTTTTTTTGGGGTTTTGGGGCAGTTTTTTTGAGGATTTTGGGGTTTTTTTGAGGTTTCAGGGCTCTCTGAGGTCTGTTGTGGAGATCCAAGGAGATTTTGGGATAATCGGGTAATTTTTGAGGGGTTTTTGGAGAATTCTGAGGTTGTTTTTGCGGATTCTGGGCTCTCTATGGGCTTTTGGGGGCATCTGAGGAGATTTTGGGGATTCCAGAGGACTTCTAAGGGTTTTTTTTTTGAGGCTTTGGAGTAATCTGAGGGCTTTTGTGGACATCTGAGGAGATTTTGGGGCAATCAGGGGTAGTTTTTGAGGGATTTTTTGAGGATTTTTGGGGTTTTTTTGAAGATTCATGAGACTCTTGAGGTCTTTTGTGGAAATCAGAGGAAATTTTGGGGCAATCGGGTAATTTTTGAAGGTTTTTTTTAGGATTTTTGGGGTTTTTTTGAGGCTTCAGGGCTCTCGGAGGGCTTTTTGTGGAGATCTGAGGAGATTTTAGGGATTCCAGGGGAGTTTAAGGGGTTTTTTTTAAGGATTCAAAGTTATCTGAGGGTTTTTCTGGAGTTCTGAGGAGATTTTGGGGCAATCAGGGGTAATTTTTGAGGGCTTTTGGGGTTTTGGGGGTTTTTTTTTGAGGATTTTTGGGGTTTTTTTGATGATTCAGGATTCTCTGAGGGCTTTTGGGGAGATCCAAGAAGATTTTGGGGCTTCCTAGGGGAATTTTAAGGGTTTTCTTGAGGATTGTGAGTTATCTGATGGCTTTTATGGGGTTCTGAGGAGATTTTGGGGCAATTGAGTAATTTTTGAGGTATTTTTTGAGGATTTTTGGGGTTTTTTTGAGGCTTCAGGGCTTTCCAAGGGCTTTTGTGGAGATCTGAGGAGATTTCAGGGCAATCAGGGGTAATTTCTGAGGGTTTTTGGAGGTTTGGGGTGGTTTTTTTTGAGGATTCGGAGTTATCTGAGGGCTTTTGGGGGGATCTGAGGAGATTTTGGGGCAATCAGGGGTAATTTTTGAGGGTTTTTTGGAGGATTTTGGGGGTTTTTTTGAGGCTTCATGGCTCTCCAAGGTCTTTCATGGAGATCCGATGAGATTTTGGACCAATCAGGGATAATTTTTGAGGTTTTTGGGGATTTGGGGATGGTTTTTTTGAGTCTTCAGGGCTCTCTGAGATATTTTCGTGGAGATCCAAGGAGATTTTGGAGCTTCCTGGGGGAATTTTAAAGGCTTTCTTGAGGATTGTGAGGGACTCTGAGTTACCTGAGGGCTTCTGTGCAGATCCGAGGAGATTTCAGGGCAATCGGGCAATTTTTGAGGTTTTTTGGTGGTTTTGGGATGCTTTTTGGAGGATTTGGGGGTTTTTTTGAGGATTCACGGTTCTCCGAAGTCTTCCGTGGAGATCCGATGATATTTTGGGGCAGTTTGGAATAATTTTTTGGGTATTTTGGGCTCCCAGGAGCATCGCAAGCTGCAGCGCCGGAAGGGCCCCGCCAAGCGCCGCCCTCCCTCGCCCCCCACCCCCGAGGAGGAAGAGGAGGATGACGACGACGATGAGGAAGAAGAAGACGAAGAAGAATTCGAAGACCCCGAGGCCGAGCCGGAAGTGGAACCGGAAGTGGGGGGAGGGGAAACTGAGGCAGAGCCCCCCCCAGAGCCTCCCCCGGAGCCGCCCTACCCCCCCAGCCTGGCTGACCACGAGTACACGGCCAGGCCTGGGGGTCCCGGAGTGCCCCCGGGGGCTCAGCCGGGCCGGGCCCCCACCCCCATGGCCCCGGGGGTCTTCCTGAGCCAGCGCAGAGCACCCCCTGGCAGCGCCGCCCCGGCCCACGGTGAGGGGAGGGATGGGGGGGGTTAAGGGGCTTTTATGTTTTGGGAGTTTTTTCAGGTGTTTTGGGGTTTTTTTGGGGTTTTTTAAGGGTTTTCGGGATTTTTTGAGGATTATTTTTGAGGGTTTTGGGTGGTTTTTTTGAGGATTTTTTTTGAGGGTTTGGGGGATTTTTCGAGGGTTTTTTTTGAGATTTTTTTTAGGGGTTTTGGGGTTTCTTTTGAGGGGTTTTGGGATTTCTTTGAGGGCTTTTGGTGGTTTTTTTGAGGACTTTTGGATTTTCGTTGACAATTTTTTTTTAGGGTTTTGGGGGGGGTCGAGGGTTTTTGGGGTTTTTTGAGAATTTTTGGGGGGATTTTTGAAGATTTTTGGGGGTTTTTTTGAGGGTTTTGGGTTTTTTTTTTTTTTAGAATTTGGGGGTATCTGAGGGACTTTTTAAGGATTCAGTGATTTGGGAGTTTTTAAAAATAATTCTGGGGTATCTGAGGGGTTTTGGGGTCCTGAAGGGGTTCTGTGGATCTGAGAGGGTGTTTGGGGATCTGAGGGTGAGTTTGGGGGGTCTGAGGGGATTTTTGGGGGTTTTGATGGATTTGGGGGTACTTGGGGGTCTGAGGGAGTTTTTGGGGGTTCTGCTGACACTCCCACTCCCCCCCGCAGGGAAACGCCCCCGGAAAGGTTTGGCCACGGCCAAGCAGCGCCTGGGCCGGATCCTCAAAATCCACCGCAACGGGAAACTGCTGCTCTGAGGGCGGGGCCGGGACACGCCCAAAGGCGTGGCCACACAGACCACGCCCACCCGCATGACCACGCCCACTTACAGTGCAGGGTGTGGCTGTGTGGATACACCCATTGTGGGTGGGGCCTGGGTGTTAACCACGCCCACCTCAGGCCCCACCCACCCACAGTGTGAAGAATGAACTATGGGCGGGGCTGCTGCAGGGAGGGGCGAGGTCTGATAGGGCCACGCCTGTGAGATAGTCAATGCCACGCCCTCTAAAGGGTGTGGCTCGTGTCAGGCCCCGCCCCTACAGGCGTGGCCCCACCCTCGTGCCCTCTGAGCTGAGGGCGTGGCCGACTAAGGCCACACCCACACAGCGGATCCCGAGACCACGCCCCCACACTGTCCAAGCCACGCCCATACCAGTGTAGAACAACCCGCGGCTCTGGAGGCGTGGCCGAGAAGAACCACGCCCACAGTCTGGCGGATAGACCACGCCTCCAACAATGGAGCAGTGTCCAGGCCCCGCCCACTGCTGCTTCCTGTTCCCCATTGGCTGTGGCAGAGATGGAGGGGTGGGGCGTTCCTCCTCATTGGGCTCAGGCGATTGGACAAGCGCCGCTCCCCGGCTGTGGAAGGGGCCGAGCCATCTCTGATTGGTCCCTGCAGGGTTTTTTTTTTTTTTTGCCCCTCCCCACGTGTCTTCAGGTTGATTGACGGGGGCGGGGCCGCTTCCCATTGGCTGCCCCGGTTTTGTAGGCGTGTCCGGAGGCCGCGGTCCCGCCCCCCCTTTTGTATTTGTAGAATAAAACGAAAAAAAACCCGAACGCGTGAAAAATGACCCGCGCTGGGTCACGTGATCCGCTGAGCGCGCGCCGCTAGGCAGCTCCCGCGAAAACTCGCGAGACCTTGCGCCCTCCTCAGCCAGCGCTCTCGCGAGATCTCCTCCAGTCAGCCGGCTCTCTCGCGAGATTCCGAGCTGCCCTCAGCCGGCGCTCTCGCGAGAGCCGCGCGCGCCGCCGCCGTTCCCGCCGCCGAGGCAGGGGCCGCGCTCCCCCTGCCCTCCCCCCTTTCGGCGGGTCTGTTCCCGCTCCCGGTCTCGCTTCTCTACGCGCTCCTCTCGCGAGGCTTCGGGGCCAAAGTGCCGCCGCCACCGCCTCGCGAGATCTCGCTCATCAGTGTGCCGGTGAGTGCCGGTGCTTGAGGGAACGGCGCGGGGCCCACGGCCGGAGGGGGGAGCCGGGGGTTGAGCCCCTCTACGGCGGGCGGGGCCATCCCCCCTTGACCCTCCGCCGTCCCCCTCCCCCCTCCCGGTACGAGGCGGGATCCGTGAGGGACCCTCTCCCCTCCCCCATGCCCCTCACGAAATCTCGCGAGGCTCCCTCATCTCCCGCCCTTCTGCTCGGAGTGCTCTCGCGAGACTTCACCGCCGCGCCTCTCGCGTTCCCATTGGCCGCCGGCGGCGCTGCCCCGCCCTCTTCTCGGCCCGCGGTTCCGCCCTCTGCCCGTCCCGCCGGCCGCTCTCGCGGGACTTGCGGTGGCTCTCGCGGGATCTCGGGCCGCGGCCGGGGCTCAGTGTAAGATGGCGGCGGCGGCAGCGGCGGGACGGGCCCGGGCCGGGTTCTGACACCCCCCTGCACCCCCCTCCCGGAGAAGGTACCGGGGCCGGCGGGGCGGGAGGCTCGGCCCGGCACCGCTGCGGGGCCCGCGGCAGGGGGGGATGGCTCCCGGCTCCGTCATGGGGGGCCCGCCCCCCCCCTCCCGCCGCACCCCCCTCCCCAGCGGCCTCCCGTGATTTGGGGGTCCCTTTTCCTCCCTCACAGGCCCCCTTCCCCCTCCCCTCTTCGGCCTCCCCGGTTCGGGACCCCCCCTTGCCGGGATTCAGGCGTTCCTTGCCGAGATTTAGGGTGTTTGGCTTTCCCCCGCTTTCCGATTTAGCTTTCTCACGTCTTTAGAGCTCGCCCGTATTTTAGGGGTTCCACCCAGTACTTCTTCCGTCTCTCAGTATTTAGGAACCTCATCACGCCCCAGCGGAGCCTTCCCATCACTCAGGGTCCTTCTCAGAGGTTTCCCGGCATTTCGGGGACCCTGTTACCCCTCCCCCATTTACTAGGCCCTGCTTCTTGCAGCTCCCCGGGATTCAACCCCCGTGATTTAGGGTTCCCCTTTCTTCAGACTCTCCAGGATTTGGGGGTCTTTTCTGAGGCTGCCCAGTACTTTTTTCTGTATTTTTTCTTTTCCACATTTTGTATCGATTTCGGGCCGTCCCTTTCCCGGGTTCCCATCATTAAGGCCCCCCCCGCCCGTGTATTTCTCACGGTGTGGTTTGGGGGATCTCATTTCTGGGATCAAGGTCCCCCCAGTCATCCCTTAGTGCCCCCCGTCCATCCCAGCCCCCCACCCCGTAGCGTTCAGCCGCTCACACGGGACCCCCCCAAAAAAACCCGCAGTACTTCACAGCTCCCTTCCCAATTTCCCTCCTAGCAGCACCCGTGTCCCCCCCATTGCAGCGACCGGGCCGGGCCGAGGATGGACTGGGTGTGATTCCCGGTAAGGGCTGCCCTGCGCCCTCCTCTTCGGGGATCCCCAAAACTGGGGGGGCGGGTGTGTGTGTGTGTGTAAACCTGCCCGGGGAGGCTCGAGAGAATTTGGGGGATGGGGGGTACGGAGAGCGTCTTGTGTCGGGAAGCTTTGGGGGGGGGGGGGAATGGGACGGGACCCTCAAGCTCTTTTTTTGGGGGGGGCCCCAAAACAGCCCCCGGGGGGCGCACCCCGAGACCGGCCCCCCCCGCCCCCCCAATGTGATGCGTCACCGTCACCGAACCGGCCGGGCCGGCGGGGGGGGGGGACCCGGCACGCGGCCGCGTCAGCCCCTAATTACAGCCCCTAATTAGAGCCCCTCGTCACCCCCGCGGGGCTAATTGGGGGGAGGGCGGTTTAGGGGGAGCCCCGGGCGACCCCCCCGGGCACGGCGGGGTTTTGCACATTCATTGTTCAGCCGGTGCCGCGACGTCATCGGCCGCGGCCGCCGCGGCGCCTGTCGGGACAGCGAGGCCCTGTCGGGACACGGGACCCCCGGGGCGCGGGGGGGGATTGACCCGCGGGGGAGCCCCGGTGTGACCCCCCCCCGGTGTGGCCGCAGGCAGAACGCGAGAACCAGAACCCCCAAAATGAAAGTGGATCGGACGAAACTGAAGAAAACCCCTACGGAGGCGGTGAGGAGGGGAGGGGAATTTGGGGACACTCGGGGTGGGTCGGGGGGCAGTGATTTTGGGGGGGACAGCGGGGAGTGGGATCGGGGACACCCTGGGGGGGTCAGGGGGAATGGGGGGAGGTTTGGGGGTACCCCAGGGGTGTTGGGGACACTCAGAGTGACGAGGTCCCTGTCCCCCCCCCCAGCCTGCCGACTGCCGGGCCCTCATCGAGAAGCTGAAAGCCTGCAGCGATGAGCAGCTGGTGACGGAGCTGCAGCAGATCAAGACATGGAACATTGGGAAGGTGCGGGGGGACCGAAACCCTGGGGGGGTCCAGAAACCCGGGGGAGGGCCAGAAACCTGAGGGGCCCCCCAGAATTTCCCAAGGGATTGTCCCTAATTTGTTAGAGCGGTGCTGAGCTTGTTTCCAAACCGGCAGACTGTAGGGGGTGTTCCCTGGAATGTCCCCAAATGACAGGGAGTGTCCCCTCTGTTTTCCCACAGCGCTATCGGAATGAGGAGGAGGGGGCACTCCTCAAATGAGGGAGGGGGTCCCTGGTGTCAGCTGAGCCTCTCAAACCCCCCCAGCTTTCAGGTTGTTCCATTCTGGAGTTCTCTAGTCTCAGAAATGTGGGGTGGGGTCATTGCAAATTTTTTGCAGTCCCTTCAGAAAGTTAGGGGGGCACCCCATTTTTTATTTGCTTTCCCTGAAATTGGGGGTGCTCTCCAATGCCCTCACAGCCCCCCCCAGAAGGGTTTCCCATGGCCTGGGGCTGGGGGGGCTGTGAATGTGTTTGCTTTGGAGCCCCAAAACTCGGGGAGGGGGGCCCTGCAGTGTCACACAGCTCCCACAGTCCCCCAGGACACCGAGGGGGTACCCCAATTTCTCCTTATGCCTTCAGAAGGCAATTTCCACTTTTCCCTTTTCTTGGAGCTGTTCTTGTTGCAAGTCCTTTTCCTGGCAGAGCCTCAGAGCTCCAAGGGGACCATTCACATCCTTATAATTTCTGTAGAACAAGGGGAGGCCCATGAAACCCAAAACATGTGGGGAGGACCCAAATTTTCTCTCAGCCCCAGAACTACGGGAGAGGGGCACAAAACCCCATTTCCTCGCCTTGTATTAGGAATGGGGCCCACCTGGGATGTGGGGGTTCCTGGGGCGCTGGGCTGGGTTTGGGGGCTAGGTTGGGGTCTGTGGTCTGTATCTCATCCCCGTGACCCCTCCCAACGTGGCCTGTGCCAGTGGGGGATCTGATGGGGGGTCTGGGCTGGATTGGGGCCCCATGTGTGCCCCCCTGCTCTGTATCTGATGTCTCCAGTGCAGGCTCTACCCTTGGGTGGATTTGATGAGGGGATTCATGGGGGTCTGTGTTGGGTTGGGGTCCCTGCTGTGTCCCCCAGCACCGTTTCTCACCCCCCTGTACCACTGGGTGGACCTGATGGGGGCTGGGCTGGGCTAGGTTGGGGTCTGTTCTGTGCCCCCCGATGTGAGCTGTGCCACTGGGCAGATTTCATGGAGGGGTTAGAGAGGCTGGGCTGGGTTGGGGTCTGTTTTGTGCCCCCGAGCTCTGTATGCGACCGCCTCAGTGTGAGCTGTACCACTGGGTGGACCTGCTTGGGGGCTCATAGGGGTCTGGGCTGGGTTGGGGGTCATTCTGTGCCCCCATCTCAGTATGTCATTTCGTTGATCCTCCCCAGTGCGAGCTGTACCGTTGTGGGGATCTCGTGGGGGGCTCGTGGGGTCTGGGCTGGGGTCATTCTGTGCCCCCATCTCACCCCCGCACTTTCCCCCAGTGTGAGCTGTACCACTGGGTAGGTCTCATGGGGGTGTTAGGGGATCTGGGTTGGGTTGGGGTCAATACTGTGACCCTCATATCTCACCCCCCTGACCCCCCCAATGTGAGCTGTACCACTGGGTGGATCTCCTGGGGGGCTCAGCGGGGCTGGGTTGGGGTCCTGGCTGTACCCCCCCAGCCCCGTATTTCATCCCTTTGCCCCCCCAGTGCGAGCTGTACTAGTGGGTGTATTTGATGAGGGGGTTCATGGAGGTCTGGATTGGGTTGGGGTCCATTCTGTGCCTCTCATATCTCACCCCCCTGGTCCCCCAGTGTGAGCTGTACCACTGGGTGGACCTGCTGGGGGGCTCATGAAGGTTTGGGCTGGTTTGGGGTCTGTTCTGTGCTTGCTATCTTAGCATGTCGTTCTGTTGAGCCCCCCAACGCAAGCTGTACCATTGTGAGGGTCTCATGGGGGGTTTGAGAGGCTGGGCTGGGTTGGGGTCTGTTTTATGCCCCTCATCTCACCCCCCCCCCCAGCCTCCCCAGTGCAAGCTGTACCACGGGGTGGACCTGCTGGGGGTCTCACGGGGTCTGGGCTGGGTTGGGGTCTGTTTTATGCCCCCCATCTCACGCCCCAAATCCTCCAGTGCGAGCTGTACCACTGGGTGGGTCTCATGGGGGTGTTAGGGGAGCTGGGCTGGGTTGGGGTCCATACTGTGCCCCCTGTATTTCATGCCCCTGTCCCCCCCCAACATGAGCTGTACCACTGGGGAGATCTCATGGGGGGGTTAGAGAGGCTGAGCTGGATTGGAGTCTGTTCTGTGCCCCCCATCTCACCCCCCAATCCCCCCAGTGCGAGCTGTACCACTGGGTGGACCCGCTGGGGGGCTCATGGGGGGTCTGGGATGGGTTGAGGTCACTTCTGTGCCCCTATCTCACCCCTCTGTGCCTCCAGTACAAGGTATGCTCCTGGGTGGATTCGATGAGGGGGTTCATGGGGGTCTGGGCTGGGTTGGGTTCTGTTCTGTGCTCCTTATTTTACTTTTCTGATGCTTTCAACGCGAGCTGTACCATTGTAGAGGTCTCACAGAAGGGTTCATGGGGATCTGGGCTGGGTTGGGGTCTGTTCTATGCCCCGATCTCACCCCCTTGCCCCCCACCAGTGCGAGCAGTACCACTGGATGAATTTCATGGGGTTGTTCGGGGGTCTTGCCTGGGTCTGGGTCTGTTCTGTGCCCCCCATCTCACCCCCACTGCCCCCCCAGTGCGAGCTGTACCATTGTGGGGATCTCATGGGGGGCTCATGGAGGAGGTCTGGGCTGGGTTGGGGTCATTCTGTGCCCCCCATCTCAGCCCTCTGATCCCCCAGTGAGAGCTGTACCACTGGGTGGACCTGCTGGGGGGCTCAGAGGGATCTGGGCTGGGTTGGGGTCTGTTCTGTGACCCCCCATCTCACTCCCCTGCCCCCCCCCAGTGAGAGCTGTACCGCTGGGTGGATTTGATGAGACGATTCATGGGGATCTGGGCTGGGTTGGGGTCAGTTTTATGCTCCCCACCTTATTCCTCTCATCCCCCCCATTGTGAGCTGTACTGCTGGGGGGCTTATAGACATCTTGCCTGGGTTGGGGTCCGTTCTGTGCTCTCCGTCTCACCCCTGTGACCCCCACCCAGTGCGAGCTGTACCACTGGGTGGAACTCATGGGGGTCTCAGGGAGGCTGGGTTGGGATCTCTACTCCTCAGCCCATGTCTCACTCCCTGTGCCCCCCCAGTGCAAGCTGTACCATTGTGGGGATTTCATGGGGGTCTGGGCTGGGTTGGGGTCCATTCTGCTCCCCCCATCTCACTCCTCTGATCTCCCCAGTGCGAGCTGTACCACTGGGTGGACTTCATGAGGGAGTTCATGGGGGTCTGGGCTGGGTTGAGATCTGTTTTATGCCCCCCATCTCACCCCTGTGCCCCCCCAGTGCGAGCTGTACCGCTGGGTGAACCTGCTGGGCGAGTTAGGGGGTCTGGGCTGGGGTTGGGGTCCCTGCTGTAGCCCCCAGCCCCATATCTCACCTCCTGTGCCCCCCCAGTGCGAGCTGTACCACTGGGTGGACCTGCTGGACCGCTTCGACGCGCTGCTGGCCGAGGCGGGCCGGCCGGTGGAGGCCATGAGCTGGATGCTGGCCTGCGACCGGCCCGAGCGGCAGCCTCTCAAGGCCCTGCTGCTGGCCCTGCTCAACTTCACAGCGCTGCTCATCGAGTACAGCTTCTCGCGGCACCTCTACAGCTCCATCGAGGTGAGGACACGCCCTGAGTGTGTCTGAGTGTCCCCTGAATGTCCCTGAGTGTCCCGTGAGTGTGTCTGAGTGTCCCCTGAGCGTCCCCCGAGTGTGCCTGAGCGTGAGCTTCACTGCGCTGCTCATTGAGTACAGCTTCTCGCGGCACCTTTATAGCTCCATCGAGGTGAGGACACGCCCTGAGCGTGTCTGAGTGTCCCCTGAATGTCCCTGAGTGTCCCGTGAGTGTGTCTTGAGTGTCCTCTGAGCGTCCCCCGAGTGTGCCTGAGCATCCCCCGAGTGTGCCTGAGCGTGAGCTTCACGGCGCTGCTCATCGAGTACAGCTTCTCGCGGCACCTCTACAGCTCCATCGAGGTGAGGACACGCCCTGAGTGTGTCTGAGTGTCCCCTGAATGTCCCTGAGCGTCCCCTGAGTGTGTCTGAGTGTACCTCAGTGTCCCCCGAGTGTCCCTGAGTGTCAACTTCATAGCCGCTGTTCATCGAGTACAGCTTCTCGCGCCACCTCTACAGCTCCATCGAGGTGTGCTTCAGTGTCCCCAGGTGTGTCTCAGTGTGTGTGAGTGTCCCGAGTGTCCCCGAATGTCCCCTGAGTGTGTGTGACTGTCCCCTGAGTGTCCCCAAGCGTCCCCTGAGCGTCCTTGAGTGTCACCTTCACAGCACTGCTCATCGAATACAGCTTTTTGCGCCACCTCTACAGCTCCGTCGAGGTGGGGACGCCCCAAATGCGTCCCTGAGTGTTCTCTGAGTGTGTCTGAGTGTCCCCTGAGTGTCCCCCGAGTGTCCCCCGAGTGTCCCTGAGTGTCTGCTACACAGCACTGCTCATCAAGTACAGCTTTTCACACCACCTCTACAGCTCCACCGAGGTGGGGACACCCCAAATGTGTGCCTGAGTGTCCCTGAGTGTTTGCCAAGCATTCTTGAGTGTCCCTGAGTGTCCCCTGAGTATTTCTGAGTGTCCCCGAGTGTCTCCAAGTGTCCTCTCAGTGTCCCCTGAGCATCCCTGAGCATACCTGAGTGTCCCTAAGTGTCCCCTGAGTGTCCCTGAACATCCCTGAGTGTCTCCTGAGCATCCCTGAATGTCCCCCAAGTGTCCCCGAGTGTCCCTGAGCATCCCTGAGTGTCCTCTCAGCGTCCCCTGAACGTACCTGAGTGTTCCGAGCGTCCCCCAAGCGTTCCTGAGTGTCTCTGAGCATCCCCAAGTGTTCCTGAGTGTCCCTAAATGTCCCCTGAGCATTCCTAAGTGTCCCCCAAGCATCCCCGAGTGTCCACCAACTGTCCCTGATTGTCCCCAAGTGTCCCCCAAGCATCCCTGAGTGTTACCTGAGCATCCCCGAGCATCCCCCAAGTGTCCCCAGCTGTCTCCAACTGTCCCGTGTCCCCGCAGCACCTGACCACGCTGTTGGCCTCGTCGGACATGCACGTGGTGCTGGCCGTGCTCAACCTGCTCTACGTGTTCAGCAAGCGCTCCAACTACATCACCCGCCTGGGCTCGGAACGCCGCGCGCCGCTGCTCGCCCGCCTGCAGCACCTGGCCGAGGTGGGGGCGGTTTTGGGGTTTTTTTGGGTTTTTGGGTGATTTGGGGGTGGGTTTGGGGGAATTTGGGGTTTGTTTGGGGGGATTTTGGGGACATCACCCGCCTGGGCTCGGAGCGCCGCGCGCCGCTGCTCGCCCGCCTGCAGCACCTGGCCGAGGTGGGGGCGGTTTTGGGGTTTTTTTGGGTTTTTGGGCGATTTGGGGGTGGGTTTGGGGGAATTTGGGGTTTGTTTGGGGGGATTTTGGGGACATCACCCGCCTGGGCTCGGAGCGCCGCGCGCCGCTGCTCGCCTGCCTGCAGCACCTGGCCGAGGTGCGGGGGGAGTTTGGGGGTTTTTTCGGTTTTTTTGGGGTTTGGGAGGGGTTTGGAAGGGTTTTTTGGGGGGAATTGGGAGGGTTTTTGAGGATGTCACCCACCTGGGCTCGGAGTGCCGCAGGCCCCTGCTCGCCCGCCTGCAGCACCTGGTCGAGGTGAGGGGGGAGTTGGGGTTTTTTGGTTTGGTTTTTTTTTGGGTTTTTAGGGGGTTTTGGGGGATTTGGAGGGATTCGGGGAGGGGCGTTGGGATGGTTTTTGGGGACATCACCCACTTGGGCTCGGAGCGCCGCACGCCGTTGCTCGCCTGCCTGCAGCACCTGGCCGAGGTGCGGGGGAGTGTGAGGTTTTTTGTGGGTTTTTTGGGGTTTTTGGGGAATTTGGGGGGTTTGGGGGCAGGGTAGGGAGGGTTTTTGGGGAATCACCTGCCTGGGCTTGGAGCGCCGCGCGCCACTGCTCGTCCACCTGCAGCACCTGGCTGAGGTCTGGGGGAATTTGGGGTGTTTTGGGGTTTTTGGGGTTTGGGAGGGTTTTTAGGGCGTTTGGGAGGGGTTTTGGTGGTTTGGGAGAGTTTTGGGGTGGTTTGGGAGGGTTTTTGGGGAGATTTTTGGGGATTACTGGGGGATTTTGGGAGGGTTTTTGAGGAGGTTTTTGGGGGATTTTTGGGGGATTTGGATGGTGCTAAGCTGGGCTGTTTTCCTGCAGAGCTGGGGCGGAAAGGAGAACGGTTTCGGATTGGCTGAGTGCTGCCGGGACCTGCACATGATGGTCAGTGCCACCTGTGCCCCCCCAGAACTCACCTGTGCCCCCCAGAGCTCACCGGTGCCAACCTGTGTCCCCCAGAGCTCACCTGTGCCCCCCCAGAACTCACCTGTGCCCCCCCAGAGCTCATCTGTGCCCCTCCGAGTCACCTGTGCCCCCCAGAGCTCACCGGTGCCAACCTGTGTCCCCCAGAGCTCACCTGTGCCCCCCCGAGCTCACCTGTGCCCACCTGGGATCCCCAAGAACTCACCTGTGTCCCCACACTGTCCCCTCTGTCACATCCTGATGTTTCCAGTTGTGCCTTTTGTCACCTCCTGATGTCCCCAACACCTCCCATGTCCCCCCATGGAGTTTGGTGTACCCCGCCACCACTTTGTCACCGCCGTCCCCTCCCTTGTCCCAGTGTCCCCCAGGCTGGCCCTGCCACCCCGGGGGAAGGGGAGGGGACCCTGCGTGTCCCAATGTCCCCAAATGTCCCCTCCCCCCCCCAGAAATACCCCCCCAGTGCCACCACGTTGCACTTCGAGTTCTACGCCGAGCCGGGCGTCGAGGTCAAGGTGGACAAGAGGGTGAGTGAGGGAACATTGGGGGACATCATTGGGGACATTTGAGGGACATTGGGGGACATTCAGGGGCTTTGGGGACATTGGGAGAAATTTGGGGACATTTAGGGACATTGGGGACATTGGGGGATATTGAGAGACATTGGGGGCATTTGGGGACATTGGGGACATTTGGGGACCTTGGGGGACATTGAGGACATTGGGGGACATTTGGGGACATTGGGGCCACCCGTGACCTGCACTGTTCCCCCAGGCCAGCAGCACCACCCTGCACTACATCCACATCGAGCAGCTGGACAAGGTGAGCGCGGGGACAGCAGCGCGAGGAGGGGGACATGGATTTGGGGACATCGATTTGGGGAGGGGGACATGGATTTGGGGACATCGATTTGGGGAGGGGGACATGGATTTGGGGAGGGGGCTGTGCTTTGGTTAAAAGGGATGCAAAAATTCCTTCAAAAATCCCAAAACTTTTCTTGGGAAACCCCAAACCTCTGCATCTTGCATAGCTCATAGTGTATCAAAAACCCCAGAATTCATTCTAAAATCATTCCAAAATTCCTGAAAAATCCATCCCAAAATTCCGGGGAATTCACCGATCAAAGGGTTCCCCCAAACCCTTTCCTGTTTTTCCCTCTGCACCCCAATTTTATCCCCCAAATTTCTCGGCTCCCTCAGATTTCGGAGAGCCCCTCGGAGATCATGGAGTCCCTCACCAAAATGTACAGCATCCCCAAGGACAAGCAGGTGCGTGGGGTGACCCCAAAACCCCCCGAGACCCCCAAAAACCCACCCTAAGACCCCCAAATCCTCCCTGAGCCCCCCAAAAACCTCTCCCCGAGCCCCCAAAACCCGAGGAGGGCACACCTGGATGGGGGGGTGACCTCCCAGACCCTCTCCAAGCCCCTCAAATCCCCCCGAGCCCTCCAAATTTCTTTCTCTGAGTTCTCCCAGACCCTCCCTGAGCCCCCCAAACCCTCCCCGAGCCCCCCCGGTCCCCCCTCGACCCTCCCTGAACCCCTCAAACCTCCCCTGAACCCCCCAAAAACCTCTCCCTGAGCCCCCCAAAACTTCCCCGAGCCCCCCCAAATGCCCTTTGAGCCCCCCAGACCCAAGGAGGGCGCACTTGGGGGCACACCTGGATGAGGGGGTGACCCCCAAACCCTCCCCAAGCCCCCCTGACCCCCCAAATTTCTTTCCCCAACCCCCCCCGACCCCCCAAACCCTCCCCCAGACTCTCCCTGAGCCCCCCAAACCCCCCCCGAGCCCCCCAAGCCCCCCTGACCCCCCAAATTTCTCTTCCCCTGCAGATGCTGCTGTTCACCCACATCCGCCTGGCCCACGGCTTCTCCAACCACAAGAAGCGCCTGCAGGCGGTGCAGGCGCGGCTGCACGCCATCTCCATTCTCGGTGGGCTTCATTAATTACCCCATTAATTAGGGGGGTGGGCTGAGGTTGGGGGGTCAGCTCCACGCCATCTCCATCCTCGGTGGGCCTTGTTAATTACCTGTTAATTAGGGGGGTGGGCTGGGGGTGGGCTCTACTTTATCGCCATCCTGGGTATGTCTCATTAATGGCTGTGTTAATTAGGGGGGTGGACGTTAATTAAGGGGGTGGGCTAGGGGTCCGTGCAGGTGCAACTCCACGCCATCTCCATCCTGGGTGGGCCTCATTAGCGGCCGCGTTAATTATTTCAGTTTTTGACTTGTGAGGCGTGAAATATTTGGGTTTCTGACTTTGAGGCATGAAATATTTCGGTTTGCGACACACAACGTTTGAGGCGCGAAATATTTCAGTTTCTGACGTTTGAAATGTGAAATATTTCAGTTTCTGACGTTTGAGATGTGAAATATTTCAGTTTCTGACGCTGACACAAGTTTGACGCATGAAATATTTTGGTTTTTGACAAAGACAACGTTTGAGGGGTGCAATATTTTGGTTTTTGATGTTTGAGGAGTGAAATATTTCGATTTCTGATGTTTGGGGTGTGAAATATTTGGGTTTCTGCAGTGTACTCCAATGCGCTGCAGGAGTCGGCCAACAGCATTCTGTACAATGGGCTCATCGAGGAGCTCGTGGATGTGCTGCAGATCACCGACAAGCAGCTGATGGTGAGACCCCAGAGACCCCGAAAACACCCCAAAACTGCCCCAGAACACCCAAAAACAGCCCCAAAACACCCTGAAACTGCCCCAAAACCGCCTGAAAACACCTTGCAACTGCTCTGGAACAAACCCGAGGCTGCCCTAAAAAGACCCTGAAACTGTCCTGGGAAAAGCCCTGAAACGGCCCTGAAAGACCTCAAAAAGACCCCAAAACAGCCCTGAAAAGACACCAGAAACTCCTTCTGAAAAGACCCCGAAAGACCCCAAAACTGCCCTGAAAGACCTCAAAACTCCCCCTAGAAAAACCCCGAAACTGCCCTGGAAGACCCTGAACCCGCCCCGCTGACCCCAAAACTGCCTCGCTGACCCCGAAAGACCCCGAAGGGGCTCCAAAAAGACCCCAAAACCGTCCCACTGACCCCAAACCCGCCCCGAAACTGCCCCGAAAAGACCCCAAACCCCCCCCGCTGACCCCAAACCCATCCTGAAAAGACCCTGAACCCTCCCTGCTGACCTCAAACCGCCCTAAATAGAAGCCACCCCACTGACCCCAAACTCTCCCCGCTGACCCCAAATTCTCCCTGCTGACTCTGAACCCACCCCGAAAGTGTCCCAAAAGACCCCAAACCCACCGTGCTGACCCCAAAACTGCCCCGAAAAGATCCTGAAGAACCCCAAAACCGCCTCAAAAAACCCCAAAACTGCCCCAAAAACCCCCAAAACTTCCCCAAATCCTCCCTGCTGACTCCAAACTCTCCCTGAAACTGCCCCGAAAGACCTCAAAAGACCCCAAAAGATCCCAAACCCACCCCACTGACCCTGAACCCACCCTGGAAAGACCCCAAAACTACCCTGCTGACCCCAAAAAACCCCAAATCCTCCCCGCTGACCCCGTTGGCCGTGCTCAGGACATCAAGGCGGCGTCGCTGCGCACGCTGACGTCCATCGTGCACCTGGAGCGCACCCCAAAGCTCAGCAGCATCATCGACTGCACCGGCACTGCCTCCTACCACGGCTTCCTGCCTGTGCTCGTGCGCAACTGCATCCAGGCCATGATCGGTGAGCCCGGGCAGGGGGCTCGGGGGGTTTCGGGGGGCTTGGGGTAGTTATGGAGGAATCCTGGCGGGGCTTGAGGGAGTCCTGGGGGAGTTTGGGGGGGTTCTGGGGGAGTCCTGGGGGGCTGCGTGGTGTGTTTCCTGGGGCTTCAGGGGGCTCATGGGGGGCTTGGGGGGGTTCTGGGGGAGCATATGGGGCTCAGGGGGCTCCTGGGGGGGTGCCTGGGGGACTTGGGGAGGTCCTGGGGGCGTCAGGGGGGTTCTGGAGGGTTCCTGGGGGGGTTCAGGGGGTGTCCTAGGGAATGCTTAGGACTTGGGGTCTTCTGGGTAGGGGTTCTGGGGGGCTCATGGGGCTTGGGAGGGTCCTGGAGGAGTCCGGGGAGGACTCGGGGGGGCTTCTGGAGGGGCTTGGGGGTTCCTGGGGGGCTCTGGGGGGGGTCTTGGAGAGATCTTGGAGGGGTCCTGGAGGGGCTCAGGGGTCTCCTGGAGGATCATATGGGGCTCAGGGGGTTCCTGGAGGGGTTTGGAGGGTCCTGGGGGAGTCCTGGGGGGCTCAGGGGGCTCCTGGGGGGGGCTTTGCCCATCGCTTGTCCTCTCAGTTGTCCATCACACATCGGTACTCCTGCCCCCTCACCTGCCCTACACCTGTCCCATTACTTGCTCTACACCTGTTCCATGTATTGTCCCGTCACCCTAACCCACACCTGTTTCATGTCCTGTCCCTGTACCTGCCCTACACCTGTCCCATTGATTGTCCCATTGTGTGTCCTGTCATCCTAACCCACACCTGTCCCATTTCTTGTACTCTTACCTGCCCTGCACTTGTCCTCTCACCTGTCCATCACCCTAACCCACATGTATCCCATTACCTGTTCCCTCACCCTACTCCACACCTGCCCCATCTCCTGTGGTCCCCCCAGGCTGAGCTGACACTCAAGGCATTGGGGAGGGTTCAGATCCTTCCAGAATGTTCCCTATGCTAAACCCCAACCTCCCCTGTGCCACTCACCTGCCCCAGGTGTGCCCCATTTCCTGTGGTCCCCCCGGGCTGAGGTGACACTCTGGGCATTGGGGAGGGTTCAGATCCTTTCAGAATGTTCCCTATGCTAAACCCCAATCTCCCCTGTGCCCCACACCTGCCCCAGGTGTGCCCCATCTCCACCTCACCCTTCCCTGCCCCACCTGTCCCCAGACCTGCCCCAGCTGTACCCACACCTGCCCAGGTGTGCCCCCTGACACCTGCTGTCCCCCCAGACCCCTCGATGGAGCCCTACCCACACCAGTTCGCCACGGCTCTCTTCTCCTTCCTGTACCACCTGGCGAGCTACGACGCGGGCGGCGAGGCGCTCGTGTCCTGCGGCATGATGGAGGCGCTGCTCAAGGTCAGCCTCCCTCCCTTCTGGGGGGTCCCCGCTGCTTTTGGGGACCCCCGGGTCACTGTTTGTCCCCTCGCCAGGTGATCAAGTTCCTGGGGGACGAGCAGGACCAGATCACGTTCGTCACGCGGGCGGTGCGCGTGGTGGATCTCATCACCAACCTGGACATGGCGGCGTTCCAATCACACAGTGGCCTCTCCATCTTCATCTACCGCCTCGAGGTGCTGGGCCGCTTTTGGGGGGCGTTTCGGGGTCACTCGGGTCGTTTTGGGGTCACTCCGGGTCATTTTTGAGTCTATGTCATTTTGGGGTCCCTCGGCTCATTTTGGGGTCCCGCTGGGTTTTTTGGGGATCTTCTGGGGTCACTTTAGGGTTCCTCTGGGTCATTCTGGGGTTCCTCTGGGTTGTTTTGGGGTCACTCCAGGTCATTTTTGAGTCCCTCTATGTCATTTTGGGGTCCCTCGGCTCATTTTGGGGTCCCGCTGGGTTTTTTGGGGATCTTCTGGGTCACTTTAGGGTCCTTCTGGATCATTCTGGGGTTCCTCTGGGTTGTTTTGGGGTCACTCACATTGTCTTAGGGTATCTCTAGGTGGTTTTAGGGTCCCTCCGGTTTTTTTGGGGGTCTTCTGGGTTGCTTTGAGGTGCCTCTGGGTCATTTTGTGGTCCCTCTGGGTTGTTTTGGGGTTCCTCCGGGTGGTTTGGGGTCCCTTTGAATTGTTTTGGGGTGACTCCAGATCATTCTGGGGTTCTCCGGGTCGTTTTGGGATCCCTTGGAGTAATTTTGGGGTCCCTCTGGGTCATTTTGGGGTCCCTCTGGGTCATTTTCGTGTCCTTCATGGTCATTTTGGTGTCCCTCTATGTAATTTTGGAGTTTTTCTGGGTCGCTTTGGCGTCCCTCTGTGTCATTTTGGTGTCCCTCTGGGTCATTTTGGGGTTCCCGGGGTCATTTCGGGGTGCTGAGGCTCTGTCCATCTGCAGCACGAGGTGGACCTGTGCCGCCGCGAGTGTCCCTTTGTCATCAAGCCCAAGGTGCAGCGCCCGCCCGCCGCCACCCTCCCCGAGGGCGAGGACATGGAGACGGACATGGAGGGTGAGCCGAGGGCCGGAGCGTGGCACTGCCACCCCTCCGTGTCCCCTGCCAGCCCTGCCACGTCCCCGTGTCCCCGCAGTGACCGACGTGGCCATGGAGAGCAGCCCCGGCCCCTCGGCCGAAGCGCGGCCGGAGCCCGCGCCCCCCGCCCCGCCAGCCGTGCCCAGCACCAGCGCTGCCACCCCTTCCCCCCGCGGCGGTAGGTGCCCCCCGGGACTGGGGGACGCGGTGGGGACACCACAGTGGGGACACTGGGGACACCGCTGGGGGCTCACCCCTCCGTGTCCCTCTCCCCAGGAGTGCAGTGCATCCCCCAACGCGCTGCCTTGCTCAAATCCATGCTGAACTTCCTCAAGAAAGCCATCCAAGACCCTGCCTTCTCCGACGGCATCCGGCACGGTGGGTGTCCCCGATGTCCCCAAAACCCCCCCCCCGGGGTGGCAGCGGGGGTGGCAGCTGACCCCTGCATGTCCCCTCAGTGATGGACGGCTCGCTGCCCACCTCTCTGAAGCACATCATCAGCAACGCCGAGTACTACGGTCCCTCGCTGTTCCTGCTGGGTGAGACCCCAGACCCCCACCCCAGCCCCGCCCCGAGGGGACAGGGGACCCCTCCCACAGTGCCCCAGCCCTGAGGGGCACACGGGACAAGGGACCCCTCCCCACAGTGCCCTCAGTGCCCCGCCCAGGGGACAGGGGATCCCTCCCATAGTTCCCCAGCCCTGAGGGGCACACAGGACAGGAGACCCCTCCCCACAGTGCCCTCAGTGCCCCGCCCAGGGGACAGGGGACCCCTCCCACAGTGCCCCAGCCCTGAGGGGCACACGGGACAAGGGACCCCTCCCCACAGTGCCCTCAGTGCCCCGCCCAGGGGACAGGGGATCCCTCCCATAGTTCCCCAGCCCTGCCCCGAGGGGCACACAGGGTCAGGGGGCCCCTCCCCACGGTGCCCCATCCCGAGGGTCACAGGGGGACAGGGGACCCCTCCCCACGGTGCCCCACCCCGGGGGGCACACGGGGACAGGGGACCCCTCCCCACGGTGCCCGCGTGCCCTCAGTGCCGCCTGTCTCTCCTCCCGCCGCAGCGACCGAGGTGGTGACGGTGTTCGTGTTCCAGGAGCCCTCGCTGCTGTCCTCGCTGCAGGACAATGGCCTCACCGACGTCATGCTGCACGCGCTGCTCATCAAGGACGTGAGTGTCACCTCGTGTGTCACTTGTCCCCTCGTGTGTCCCCTCGTGTGTCCCCTCACCTGTCCCCTCACCTGTCCCCTCACCGACGTCATGCTGCACACTCTGCTCATCAAGGATGTGTCATTTCGAGTGTCCCCTTACCTGTCTCTGCATCTGTCACCTCACATGTCACCTGTCCCCTCACCTGTCCCCTCACCTGTCCCCTCATCTGTTCTTTTACGTGTCCCTTCACTGACATCATGCTGTATGCGCTGCTCAAGGACGTGAGTGTCCCCTCATGTGTCCTCTCATGTGTCCCCTCACCTGTCCCTTCACCTGTCATCTCTCATCTGTCCCCTCATTTCCTCCCTTGTGTTTCTCAGCACCTGTTCCTTTGTGTCCCCACACCTATCCCCTTGCCTGTCACCCTGCCAGTTGTTCCACCTGTCCAGTTTCCTGTCCCTGCACCTGTTCCCACCTGTTCCATTTCCTGTCCCTGCACCTGTTCCCACCTGTTCCATTTCCATTCCCTGTACCTACTCTGTCTCGTGTCCCTGCACCTGTCTCATCACCTGTCCCCCACACCTGTTCCATTAACTGCCCTGCACCTGTCCCATCACCTGTCCCATCAGCTGTGCATGTTCTGTGCCACCCCTGCCCAATGTGTGCCCCACAACCGCCTCATGCCTGCCCCTCTACCTGTGCCACACCTGCCCCCAGCTTTGCCTGCCGCTTGTCCCCTCATCTGCCCATCACACATTGCCACACCTGTCCCCTCTCCTGTCCTCTCACCTGCCCTACACCTGTCCCATTACCTGTCCCATCACCCCAACCCATACCTGTCTCATCTCTTGTCTCCTTACCTGTCCCATTACCTCTCCCCTCACCTGCCCCGCACCTCTCCCATGACCTGTGCCCCCACCTGCCCTGCACCTGTCCCGTTTCCTATCCCCTCACCTGCCCCACACCTGTCCCCTCTCATGTCCCCTCACCTGCCCTTCACCTGTCCCTTTACCTGCCCTTCACCTGTCCCCTCACCTGCCCTACACCTGTCCCATTACCTCTCCCCTCACCTGCCCATCACCCTAACCCCCACCCGTCCCTATACCCACCCCGTACCTGCCCCACTCCCCCTTCCCCGTGCCCCCCACCTGCCCCAGGTGTGCCCCAGGTGTGCCGCAGGTGTGCCCACAGCCCCTGTGCCCTCCCCGCAGGTGCCGGCGACGCGGGAGGTGCTGGGCTCGCTGCCCAACGTGTTCAGCGCGCTGTGCCTGAACGCGCGGGGGCTGCAGAGCTTCGTGCAGTGCCAGCCCTTCGAGCGCCTCTTCAAGGTGCTGCTGTCCCCCGACTACCTGCCGGCCATGCGGCGGCGCCGCAGCTCCGACCCCCTCGGTGAGACCCACAGGGATCTGGGGGGATCACGTGGGGATTTTGGGGGGCTCTTTGTTATATTGGGGCTTATTATTGGGCCTCGTTACTGGGAGTCGTTATATTGGGGTTCATTATATGGGGGCTCTTCGTTATATTGGGGTTCTTTATTATATTGGGGCTTTTTGTTATATTGGAGCTTCATTATATTGGGGTTTCATTATACTGGGGCTCGTTTTTGGGGCCTCTTCATTATATTGGGGCTTTTTGTTATATTGGGGCTTTTTGTTATATTGGGGCTCTTTATTACATTGGGGCTCTTTATTACATTGGGGCTTTTTGTTATATTGGGGCTCGTTACTGGGGTTCATTATTTTGACTCGTTATATTGGGGTTCGTTATATTGGGGCTCTTTATAGTGGGGCTCTTCGTTATGTGGGGGTTCATTTTCTTGGGGCTCATATTGGGGTTCGTTATATTGGAGCTCTTCATTGTATTGTGATTCTTTGTTATTTTGGGGCTCTTTGTTATATTGGGGTTCATTATGTTGAGGGGCTTGGGCGATCCCTGCAGAGTGACCCCAGGGGGGCTCATGGGGGTTTGGGGGGGTCACCCACAGAGTGATCCTGGAGGCTCTTGGGGATCTGGTGGGGGTGTTAGTACTATTGTTTTTATTTTATTGTTACTATTTTTGTTGTTGTTTTGTTGTTGTTGTATTGTTACTACTCTTAGTTTTGATATTACTTTTATTGTTGTTTGTTGTGTGCTTATTATTATTATTGTTATTATTTTTATTATTATTATTATTATTATTATTATTATTATTGGTAGTCTTGTTATGGTGTTATTGTCATTTTTACTCTTATTGTTATTATGGCGCAGTACTATTGTTGTGCTGGTACTACTACTGTTATTGTTCTTACTTCTTTTATTTTTACTGTTTTTGTTATCTTTTTTATTTTCAATTTTATTATTATTAGTTACTGCACTAGGGCTGATCCCCATTTTTCGGGGGCGCACCAAGCCGTTTACCCAAACCCCATTTACATCCCCCCCATGCCGTTGGGTTCCATTTCGGGAGGCGCTTCCATTTATTTTAGGGACCCCTCCCCATTTTTAACCCCCAACCTCACCTGTGCCCCCTGTGCCCGCAGGTGACACCGCCTCCAACCTGGGCAGCGCCGTGGATGAGCTGATGCGGCACCAGCCCACGCTCAAGACCGACGCCACCACCGCCATCATCAAGGTGACACTGCCACCTGAGCGGCAAGGGCTGTGCCCTGTCCTGTGCCCTCACCTGTCCCCATACCTGTCCTCTTACCTGTGCCCTCACCTGCCCTACACCTGTCCTGTTACCTGTCCCCTTACCTGCCCTACACCTGTCCTGTTACCTGCCCCATTACCCCAACCCACACCTGTCACTGTACCCACCCTGTACCTGCCTACCCCAGCTCCAAACCTGCCCCTGGTGTGCCCCACCTCTGCCTCACCCTTCCCTGTGCCACCTCTGCCCCCCACCTGCCCCATGTCTGTCCCATCTCCCTGTGCCCCACACCTGCCCCAGGTGTGCCCCATCTCCTGTGGTTTCCCCCATGGTGGGCTGACAAGGCGTTGGGGAGGATTCAAATCTTTCCAGAATGTTCCCCACGCTAAGCCCAACCTCCCCTGCCACACCTGCCCCAGGTGTGCCCCATGTCCTGTGGTTCCCCCCAGGCTGAGGTGACACTCGAGGAGTGGGGAGGGTTTGGGGTCACCCCAAAATGATCCCACCCTAAACCCTAACCTGCCCTGTGCCCTACACCTGCCCCAGGTATGCCCCATGTCCTGTGGGTCCCCCCACTCAAGGCGTTGGGGAGGGTTCAGATCCTTCCAGAAGGGCTCAGGCTCCTTCCAGAACACTCCCCACCCTAAATGTCACACCTGCCCCAGGTGTGCCCCACACCTGCCCCATCTCCTGTGGTCCCCCCTGGGCTGAGGTGACACTTAAGGCGTTGGGGAGGGTTCAGATCCTTCCAGAAGGTTCCCCACGCTAAGCCCAACCTCCCCTGCCACACCTGTCCCAGGTGTACCCCATCTCCTCTGGTTCCCCCTGGGCTGAGGTGACACTCAAGGCTTTGGGGAGGGTTCAGGGACCTTCCAGAATGTTCCACACCCTGAACCCCAACCTCCTGTGCCACATCTGCCCCAGGTGTGCCCCATGTCCTGTGGTTCCCCCCATGGTGGGCTGACATTCAAGACTTTGTGGGGGGGTTCAAATCCTTCCAGAATGTTCCCCAAGCTAACCCCAACCTCCCCTGTGCCCCACACCTGTCCGGTTCAAATCCTTCCAGAATGTTCCCCAAGCTAACCCCAACCTCCCCTGTGCCCCACACCTGTCCCAGTTGTGCCCCATGTCCTGTGATTCCCCCATGGTGGGCTGACACTCAAGGCTTTGGGGAGGGTTCAGATCCTTCCAGAAGGATTCAAATCTTTCCAGAACATTCCCCACGCTAACCCCAACCTCCTCTGTGCCCCACATCTGCCCCAGGTGTGTTCACCTCCGCCTTACCCTTCCCTGTGCTCCTCACCTTTCCCATCTCCTGTGGTCCTCCCAAGCTGAGGTGACACTCAAGGCATTGGGGAGGGGTCAGATCCTTCCGGAAGGATTCAAATCCTTCTGGAACATTCCCCACCCTAACCCCACCCCTCCCACAGCTGCTGGAGGAGATCTGCAGCCTGGGCCGGGACCCCAAGTACATCTGCCAGAAGCCGTCGATGCAGAAGGCTGACGGCACCGCGGCCGCGCCGCCGCCGCGCTCGCCCCACGCCGCCGAGGAGGCGTCCAGCGAGGATGAGGAGGAGGAGGAGGTGCAGGCCATGCAGAGCTTCGGGGCTGCCCAGCAGAGCGAGGCCGAGCCCAGCCAAACGTGAGTGCTGGGGTAGGGGGGTTGGGGAGTCACCAGCAGTAATTCTGCCCCTTATTGCTGAAATTTGGGGTTTTTAAAACCATTGGGAGTTTATATTTTTGTATAACAAATGTAGGTAACCAATCCCTGCCAAAATCCAGGACTTTTAAAGCATTAGATTATTAGCAGTTTATATTTTTGTGTAACAAATATATTTAACCAACCTCCATTAAGAGCACGTTAAGTGTAACCAACCAATGGGGGGCTTGGGGGGGTCACCAGCGGTAATTCCGCCCTTTATTGTCGAAATTTGGGGTTTTTAAAGTGTTACCAGTTTATATTTTTGTAGAACAAACACATTTAACCAGCCACCATAGAACACACCTCAAGTGTAACCAACCACCGGGAGGGTTTTGGGGGTGTCACCTGTGATAATTCCACCCTTTATTGTCGAAATTTGGGGTTTTTAAAGCGTTAGGAGTTTATATTTTTGTAGAACAAACACATTTAGCTAGCCCCCATAAAACACACCTCAAGTGTAACCAACCACCAGGAGGGTTTTGGGGGTGTCACCTGTGGTAATTCTGCCCTTTATTGTCGAAATTTGGGGTTTTTAAAGCGTTAGGAGTTTATATTTTTGTAGAACAAACACATTTAACTAGCCACCATAGAACACACCTCAGGTGTACCCAACCGCTGGGGGGATTTTTAAATTGTTAGATGATGATGATGATGATGGTGATAATTATTATGTTTTTGTACAACAAATACTCCTCTTTGCTTCCACCAGGGTGGGGTAGAAAACGCTGCACTTTTCATTTTTCCCCCCCAATTTTCGGTCTTCCCCAATTTTCAGCCCTTATTCCCCAATTTTTAGTCCCCCCTGCAAATCTTTCCCCTCCAATTTTAATCCTTCCACAATCTCAATTTTTTGCCATTCAACTTCCTTCACCCACTTCTGATTTTTTAAGGTTTTATTATTGTATTGTTTATTTATTTGTTTAGTTAATTTTTTAATTTTAATTAATTTTAATTTTATTATTTATTTATTATTTTGTTTATTATATTGTTTCATATAATTTTTATGTTAAAATAACTTATTTTTATTATCCTTCAATTTTCATTTTTTCTTTAAAATTTTTGAAGCAAAAAATTTGAATTTCACTGCTTTGGATTTAATTTTTTTCTCTCCTTTTTTACTTTAATTTTTTTTTCTCTCCATTTTTAATTCATCTTTAATCTTTTTGCCCCTCAGCGTGGTGGGCACCGAGGAGCGCATCCCCATCCCTCTCATGGATTACATCCTCAATGTGGTGAGGGCACTTTGGGGGTCCCGGGGGTGGGGGGTGGGTTTTGGATTTTTGGTTTCTTGGAGTTTTGGGTTTTTGGAGTTTTGGGTTTTTGAGTTTTTGGGTTTTTGGAGTTTTGGGTTTTTGGGAGTTTTTGGGTTTTTGCATTTTTGGAGTTTTTGGGTTTTGGGTTTTTGGATTTTGGGTTTTTGGAGTTTTGGGTTTTTGGGAGTTTTTGGGTTTTTGCATTTTTGGAGGTTTTGGGTTTTTGATTTTGGAGTTTTGGGGTTTTGGAGTTTTGGGTTTTGGGAGTTTTTGGGTTTTGGGTTTTTGATTTTGGAGTTTTGGGTTTTTGGGTTTTTGGAGTTTTGGGTTTTGGGAGTTTTGAGTTTTTGGGTATTTGGGTTTTTGGAGTTTCGGGTTTTTGGGCTTTTGGGTTTTTGGGTCTTTGGGTCTTTGGAGTTTTGGGGTTTTGTGTTTTTGGAGTTTTGTGTTTTTGGTTTTTTGGAGTTTTGGGTTCTTGGAGTTTTGGGTTTTTGGGTTTTTACATTTTTGGAGGTTTTGGGTTTTTGGAGTTTTGGGTTTTTGGGCTTTTGGAGTTTTGGGGTTTTGGGTTTTTGGAGCTCCTCTGACTCCCGGATTTCCCCCTCAGATGAAATTCGTGGAGTCCATCCTGAGCAACAACACCACGGACGATCACTGCCAGGAGTTCGTGGCCCAGCGTGGGCTGCGGCCGCTGGTCACCATCCTGGGGCTGCCCAACCTGCCCGTGGACTTCCCCACCTCGGCTGCCTGCCAGGCCGTGGCCGGGGTCTGCAAATCCATCCTGGTACGGCAAAAATCTGTCCTGGAGGATTAAAAATCTGTCCTGGGGGGCTCAAAATCCATCCTGGGGGTCTGCAAATCCATCCTGGTATGCCCTGGGGGGCTCAAAATCCATCCTGGTGTGGCCTGGGGGGCTCAAAATTCATCCTGGTATGGGCAGGGGTCTGCAAATCTATCCTGGGGGCTCAAAAATCCATCCTGGGGGGCTCAAAATCCATCCTGGGGGTCTGCAAATCCTCCCTGGACTGAGGGGCTGAGCCCCAGGGCCAGGCTGTGTCCCCCCACGTTCAGTCTGTCCCCTCTGTGACCCCAATGTCCCCTCCCTGTCCCCTCTCTGTCCCACGAGCCCAAGGTCCTGCAAGAGGTTTGGTGATTCCTGTGACCCGAATGTCCCCTCTGTGTCCCTTCTGTGTCCCCTCTCTGTGTGCCACAAGCCCAAGGTCCTGCAGGAGGTTTGGTGATTCCTGTGACCCTCAGGAAGTTTTGGTCACTCCTGTGTCCCTCCTGTGACCCCAGTGTCCCCTCTCTCTGTGTTCCTTTTGTGTCCCACAGTCCCAAGGTCCTGCAGGAGGTTTGGTGATTTCTGTGTCCCTTCTGTGACCCCAGTGTCCCCTCTCTGTCCCCCCAGACCCTGTCCTACAAGCCCAAGGTTCTCCAGGAGGTTTTGATGATTTCTGTGACCCCAATGTCCCCTCTGTGTCTCCCCCAGACCCTGTCCCACAATCCTAAGGTCCTGCAGGAGGTTTTGGTGATTCCTGTGACCCCCAGAAGGTTTAGGTCACTCCTGTGACCCCAGTGTCCCCTCTCTGTCCCCTCTCTGTGTCCCCCCCAGACCCTGTCCCATGAGCCCAGGGTTCTCCAGGAGGGGCTGGTGCAGCTCGAGGCCGTTCTCTCGGCCCAGGAGCCCCTGCACTGCCCCATCAAGGCCCTGGGGGGCTCGGTGACCCCTGTGTGGCCCCTATGACCCCAATGTCCCCTCTCTGTGTCCCCAGACCCTGTCCCACGAGCCAAGGTTCTCCAGGAGGGTCTGGTGCAGCTCGAGGCTGTTCTCTCAGCCCTGGAGCCCCTCCACCGCCCCATCGAGGCCCCAGGGGGCTCGGTGACCCCTGGGACCCCTCTGTGACCCCCATGTCACCTCAGTGTCCCCTCTGTGTGTCCCCTCTGTGTCCCCTCTTTCCCACAAGCCCAAGGAGCTGCAGGAGGTTTTGGTCACTCCTGTGACCCCAATGTTCTCTCTGTCCCCTCCAGACCCTATCTCACAGTCCTGAGGTTCTCCAGGAGCTTTTGGTCACTCCTGTGTCCTCCTTGTGACCCCAGTGTCCCCTCTCTGTGTGTCCCCTCTGTGTTCCCTCTTTTTGTCCCACGAGCCCAAGGTTGTCCAGGAGCTTTGGTGATTTCTATGACCCCCCAGGAGGGTTTGGTCACTCCTGTAACCCCAATGTCCCCAAGGTTCTCCAGGAGGGTTTGGTCACTCCTGTGTCTCCTCTGTGACCCCAATGTCCCTTCTGTGTGTCCCCAGACGCTGTCCCACGAGCCCAAGGTTCTCCAGGAGGGTCTGGTGCAGCTCGAGGCCGTTCTGTCAGCCCTGGAGCCCTCCACCGCCCCATCGAGGCCCCGGGGGGCTCGGTGCTGCTGCGGGAGCTGGCGGGCGCGGGCGCCGTGCCCGATGCCACGCTGTCGGCGCAGGCCACGCCGCTGCTGCACGCGCTCACCGCCGCCCACGCCTTCATCATGATGTTCGTGCACACCTGCAGGGTGGGCCAGGTGAGACCCCCACGAGGGGAGGGGGTTTGGGGGGTTAGAGGAGATTTGGGGGGGTTGAGAAGGGTTTTGGGGGGCTTGGGGATGGGGAAGGGTTCTGGGGGGGTTAAAGGGGATTTTGGGGGGGGTAAAAGGGGATTTGGGGGGATGAGAAAGGTTTTCAGGGGATTAACGTGGATTTTGGGGGATTGAAAAGGGATTTTGGGGGGGTTAAAGGGGATTTGGGGGGATGGGAGGGCATTTGGGGGGCTTGAGAGGGATTTGGGGGGTTTAAAAAGGGTTTGGGGGGCTTGGGAGGTGATTTGGGGGATAGGGATGAGATTTGAGAGGCTTGGGAAGGACTTTGGGGGGCTTGGAAATGTTTTTGGGGTATGGGGAGAGGATTTGGGGGGCTTAAAGGGGATTTAGGGGGATAGAGAGTCTGAGAATTCTGGGTCTCACCGGGGATTTTAGGGAGGTCTGAGAATTCCAGGGTCTGACTGGGGATTTTTGTGGGGGCTCAGAATTCCGGGGTCTCACTGGGGATATTTTGGGGTCTCTCTGCCCCCCAGAGCGAGATCAGGGCCATCTCAGTGAACCAGTGGGGTTCCCAGCTGGGGCTGAGCGTGCTGGGCAAGCTGAGCCAACTCTACTGTTCATTGGTGTGGGAAAGCACCGTGCTGCTGTCCCTCTGCACGCCCAACAGGTACTGGGATGGGACTGGGATGTACTGGGAGGGACTGGGAGGCACTGGGATGGGACTGGGAGCACGGGGAGGGACTGTGCTGCTGTCCCTCTGCACCCCAAAGAGGTACTGGGGGCACTGGGAGGCACTGGGATGGACAGGGATGGAACTGGGAGCACTGGGAGGGGACTGGGATGTACTGGGAGGTCACTGGGAGGTCGCTGGGGTCCAGCTCTGCTGTTCATTGGAACGGGAGAGCTTTGTATGCTGTGCCTGTGCACTCCTAGCAGGTACTGGGGGGGCACTGGGGGGCACTGGGAGGCACTGGGATGTACTGGGGGTCACTGGGAGGCATTGAGGTGTACTGGGATGTACTGGGAGGCACTGGGAAGTCACTGGAAGGTTACTGGGGTCCAGCTCTGCTGTTCATTGGTGCGGGAGAGCTCCGTGTGCTGTCCCTGTGCGCTCCCAACAGGTACTGGGATGGGACTGGGAGGGACTGGGGCTTACTGGGAGGGCACTGGAGGTCACTGGGATGTACTGGGAGGCCCGGGCCATGGCCAGCAGCCCTCTGACCCCCCCGTGCCCCCCTAGCCTCCCCCCGGGCTGTGAGTTCGGCCAGGCCGATATGCAGAAATTGGTGCCCAAGGAGGAGAAGGCAGCACCCAGCCCCCCCCAGGGCGGCCGCAGAGCAGGTGGGGCCGGGGGGCTCCAGGGGAGGGTTTGGGGGGGTTTGGGGGCAGGTCTGGGGAGGATTTGGGTGTGTTTTGGGGGGGTTTGGGGGGGTCTGGGGGATTTGGGGAGGGTTTGAAGGGGCTCTGGGGTGGTTTTGGGGGGGATTGGGGAGGGTTTGGGGGGGCTCTGGGGGAGATAGAGGAAGGTTTGTGAGGTTTTTTGGGGGACCTGGGGGGTTTGGGGGATTTGGGGAGTGTTTGGGGTGGGTTTGGGGATTCTGGGGGAATTTGGGGAGGGTTTTGGGGAAGGAGAAGGGCTTTGGGTGTTTCCCCAGGGTAAGGGGGTTCTGTAGGAAGGATTGATTTTGGGGGACTCTGTAAGAAAGGTCGATTTTTGGATTGGTTTCTGTAGGAAAAGTTAATTTTGGGGTGGGTTTGTATGGGAAAGGCCAATTTTGGGGGGGGTTTCTGTAGGAAAGGTTAATTTTGGGGTGGGTTTCTGTAAGAAAAGTTAATTTTGGGGTGGGTTCTCACCCTCCTCTCCCCACAGAGGGTGAAGCGGAGGGGCCGAGTCCCTCGGGGGGGTGGGCAGCGATGCCCCCCGGCTCAGGGGCTGCTGGAGGGGATGGGGCTGGAGGGGGAGGCCCTGGCCCCGATGGAGACGGACGAGCCGAGCGCCAGCGACCCCAAGGCCAAGGCCAAGATCACCCCGGCCATGGCCGCGCGCATCAAACAGATCAAACCCCTGCTGTCCGGTGAGGGGCTGACATGGGGCAGGGGCTCAGAGATGGGGCGGGGAGCTCGGGAAATGGGGCGGGGGCTCAAAAAATGGGGCGGGGGTCTCTGAAAATGGAGTGGAGGGCCCCAAACCCCTGTTCTTTGTGTCCCCTTTGGGGGGTCTCACCCTGTCCTGTGTTCCCATTGGGGGTCTTACCTCTGTGTCCTCTCCCAGGGGTCTTACCCTGTCCCATGATTCCTCCTGGGGATCTCACCTTGTCCCCTGTCTCGTCCCAGGGGTCTCAACCTGTCCCCATTGGGGGTCTCACCCCTGTGTCCCCTCCTGGCGGTCTCACCGTGTCCCCCTCCCCGCAGCCTCCTCCTGCCTGGGCCAGGTGCTGGCCGAGCTTGTCCTGTGTCCCTCCCTGTCCCCATTGGGGGTCTCATCCTGTCCCCTGTGTCCCCTCCCGGGGGTCTCACCATGTCCCCTCCCTGCAGCCTCCTCCTGCCTGGGCTGGGCACTGGCCGAGCTTGTCCTGTGTCTCTCCCTGTCCCCTGTGTCCCCTCTGGGGGGTCTCACCCTGTCCCCATTGGGGTCTCACCCGTGTCCCCTCCCCGCAGCCTCCTCCCGCCTGGGCCGGGCGCTGGCCGAGCTCTTCGGGCTGCTGGTCAAGCTGTGCGTGGGCTCTCCGGTGCGGCAGCGCCGCAGTCACCACGCGGCCGCCGCCGCCCCCGCGCCCACCGCGGCTGCTCGGGCCACGGCCTCGGCCCTCACCCGCCTGCTGACCAAGGGGCTGAGCTGGCAGCCGCCTCCCTACACCCCAACGCCGCGGTTCCGGTGAGCGGGGATGGGGATGGGGTGGGAACGGGGATGGGATGGGGTGGGAACGGGGATGGGGTGGGGTGGGGATGGGGTGGGAATGGGAATAGGATCAGGATGGGAATGGGATGGCTTGGATGGGGGTGGGAACGGGGTGGGGGTGGGATGGGAACAGGGATGGGGATGGAAAAGGGTTGGGGATGGGAGTGGGATGGGAATGGGAATGGGAAAGGGGACGGGATGGGGATGGGAATGGGAAAGGGGAAGGGATGGGATGGGAATGGGATGGGGCAGGGCTCGGACGGGGAATGGGAACGGGGAGGGGATGGCAGTGGGAATGGGGAGGGGCTGGGGCTGGGCTGGGACAGGAGGGGTTGGGAATGGGGCGGGGCGTGGGAAGGGATGGAACCGGGAATGGGGAGGGCTGGGAATGGGTGGGACCGGGAATGGGGAGGGGCTGAGAGTGGGGCGAGGCTGGAATGGGATGGAGCTGGAAATGGGGTGGGATAGGGACAGGGACAGGGTGGTGGCTCCTGATTTGGGGAACACAGGGAATTTGGGAGGAAATGGGGATTTGGGGCGGAAATGGGGATTTTGGGGGGGAAATAGGGATTTGGGACGTCAGTAAGGATTAGGGGCGGAAATGGGGATTTGGGGCGGGAATGAGGATTTTGGGACAGAAATGGGGATTTGGGGCAGAAATGGGGATTTTGGGGCAGAAATGGAGATTTTGGGGCAGAAATGGGGATTTGGGGCAGAAATGGGGATCTGGGATGTTACAGTAAGGATTTGGAGCAGAAATGGGGATTTGGAGCAGAAATGGGGATTTGGGGCAGAAATGGGGATTTGGGGTAGAAATGGGGATTTGGGGCAGAAATGGGGATTTGGGGTGGAAATGGGGATTCGGGCCCAGCCTGACCCCTGTGCCCCCCAGGCTGACGTTCTTCATCTGCTCCGTGGGGTTCACGTCGCCGATGCTCTTTGACGAGCGCAAGTTCCCCTATCACCTCATGCTGCAGAAATTCCTCTGCTCCGGTGGCCACAACGCCCTCTTCGAGTGAGCCCCGCACCCCAAAGCCACCCCAGACCCCAATTCTGACCCCACTGGTGCCCCTCTTGCCCCCTTTGTGTCCCCAGTGCCATTTCTCACCCCACATCCCCATTTAGGATGGCCTAAATCCCATTCTGTGCTCTCAGAGCCCAATTCTGCCTCCCCAGCCCCATTGTCCTTCCCAAACCCCCCATTCCCACCCCTGAACCTCATTTTCACCTTCCAGACCTCAATTCCCACCCCAAAAACCCCATTACACACCTCTATGACCCGAATCCCCACCCCTCAAACCTCATTTTCCACTTTCCAGACCCCAATTCCCACCCCTGAACCCATTCATTCCTCTCTATCCCCAATTCCCACCCCCTAAACCCCATTCCTCACCTTCCAGACCCCAATTCCCACCCCTGAACCTCATTTTTCACCTTCCAGACCCCATTTCCCACCCCCAAACCCCATTTCATGCCTTTCTTCCCCCGTTTCCCACCCCCTAAACCCCAATCCCCCCCAAACCCCATTTCCCCAAACTCCAAACCCCAAACTCCAATTTCCCACCTCCAAATCCCATTCCCCACCTCCCTGCCCCCATATCCCACCCCTAAACCCTCATTTCCCACCCCCTAAACCCCATTTCATGCCTTTCTTCCCCCATTTCCCACCCCTAAACCCCAATCCCCCAAACACCCATTCCCCCATTCCCCACCCCCCATTTCCCACCCCTAAACACCCATTTCTCACCCCCAGACCCCAATCCTCCCCCCAAACCCCCATTCCTCACCCCCAAACCCCATCTCCCCCCCCCCCAAACCCCAATCCCCACCCGCAAACCCCATATCCCACCCCCAAACCCCATCTCCCCACCCTCCAAACCCCAATCCCCACCCCCAACCCCATTTCCCACCCCCCAAACCCCCACCCCCCCACCCCCCTGTGACACCTCTCGCCTCTCCCCTCGCAGGACGTTCAACTGGGCGCTGTCCATGGGGGGGAAGGTGCCGGTGGGGGAGGGCCTGGAGCACCCCGAGCTGCCGGACGGCACGGGCGAGTTCCTGGACGCGTGGCTCATGCTGGTGGAGAAGATGGTGAACCCCAGCACGGTGCTGGAGTCGCCCCACGCACTGCCCGCCAAGGGACCCCCCCACGGGCACCCCCCCTTCAGCGCCCTGCGCTTCCTCGTGGTCACGCAGAAGGTGAGGGGGGGGGAAATAGGGAAAAAAATGGGGAAGAAATGGGGAGGGATAGGGGAGAAGTGGTGGGAAATGGGGAAAAAGGGGGGGTAATGGGGGAAATGGAGGAGGGAAATGGGGATTTGGGGTGTTGTAGCAAAGATTTGTGGGCACAGAGGGGATTCAGAGGTGCACATATTTGGGGGCACAGAGGGGATTTGGGGTTGCACAGATTTTGGGGCTCACAGGGGATATATGGACACAGAGAGGATTTGGGGGCACAGAGAGGATTCAGAGGTGCACAGATTTGGGGCCACAGAGGATTTCAGGACCCCGAGGATACACAGAGAGGATTTAGGGACACAGAGGATTTATGGACACAAAGGGGATTTTGGGGCTCACAGGGAATTCAGGGACACAGAGGGGATTTTGGGGCTCTTCCCCCCTGACCCCCCAATGCCTCCTGCCCCCCCCAGGCTGCATTCATGTCCATCAAGCAGCTGTGGCAGGATTTGGGGTTCACAGAGGGGATTTTGGGGCTCACAGGGGATTTGAGTGCACAGAGGGGATTTTGGGGCTCACAGGGGATTTGGGGGCACAGAGGGGATTTGGGGGTGCACACAGTGCCACCCTAACCCCCCCCCCCCCCCCCCCCCCCCAGGCCGCGTTTGCGTGCATCAAGTAGCTGTGGCAGGATTTAGGCCTCACAGAGGGGATTTGGGGTTGCACTGATTTGGGGCTCACAGGGTATTTATAGACACAGAGGGGATTTAGGGGTGCACACAGTGCCCCCCTAACCCCCCACCCCCTCTCCCCAGGCCGCGTTCGCGTGCATCAAGCAGCTGTGGCAGCGGCGGCCGCTGAAGGTGTACGGGGGGCGCATGGCCGAGTCCATGTTGGCCATCCTGTGCCACATCCTGCGGGCAGAGCCGCTGCTCAGGGAGCGCCTGGGCCGCGAGCGGGAGGGCCCCGCGCCCGACGAGCCCGGCGGCGACGAGGGTGGGCCCCGGCGCGAGCCCCACGTCAACCAGCAGCAGCTGCAGCAGGTGGGACCCCCGAAATGGGGCTGGGGCTGGGAGGTGGGGATGGTGCTGTAGGTCACACGGTTTTGGGGGTGCTGGGGGTCCATTTGGCCCCGAAATGGGGCTGGGGGCAGGGCTGGGGTGGGAGGTGGGGATGGTCCTTGGGTCATGTGTATGGTGATGGTTTTGGGGGTGCCGAGGTCTGTTTGGCCCCAAAATGAGGGATTTAAAATCCTATTACTCCTGAAATGAGGGACTTGGAGTCCCTTTAACCCCAAAATGGGAGTCCCCAGGGTCTCTTTACCCCCAAAAATGGGGTTTGGGGCAGGGCTGGGGTGGAAGGTGGGGCTGGTGCTGTGGGTCTGGTGTAGGGTGATGGTTTTGGGGTGCCAGGGGTACCCCCAAAATGGGAATCCCAAGTGTCCCTTTACCATCAAAATGAGGGGTTTGGAGTCCCTTTACCCCCAAAATGGGGGTCCCAGGGGTCCGTTTGGCACTGAAATAGGGTTGGTGAGTGTCCCTTTAATCCCCAAAAAAACCATGGGCCCTTCACAGGAGCACGCCATGAAATGCCAATGCAAAGTTTGGCATTGGGACCCCCAAACTTCATCCTTGGGACCCCCAAATTTTGTCCTTGTGCTCCCCAAACCCCTCCCGGTGCCCCCTAACCCCCTCTGTGCCCCCCAGCTGATGGACAGGGGCTTCTGGCGGGAGCACAGCCAGTGCCAAGTTTGGCACTCCCGGTGCCCCCTAACCCCTCCTGGTGCCCCCCAAATCCCTCCCCAAACCCCCCTAACCCCCTCCATGCCCCGCAGCTGATGGATATGGGCTTCTCGCGGGAGCACGCCATGGAGGCGCTGCTCAACACCAACACCATGGAGCAGGCCACGGAGTACCTGCTGACCCACCCGCCCCCACTGATGGGGGGCTCGGCGCGGGTAAGTCAGGGCTCAGGGGGGTCCCCCGCGCCCCCCGCAGCCCCTCACCCCCGCCCTCCGCCCCCCCAGGACCTCAGCATGTCGGAGGAGGATCAGATGATGAGGGCCATCGCCATGTCCCTGGGCCAGGACATCCCCATGGAGCAGCGCGCCGAGTCCCCGGAGGTGAGAGCAGGCCCTGTGGGTCTGCGGTTTGGGGTTTGCCACCCCAAATCCCTGTTTGCCATCCCAAGCCCTGTTTCCCATCCCAAATCCCTGTTTGCCATCCCAAAACCCCCATTTCCCATCCAAAATCCCCATCTCTCACCCCAAATCCCTGCTTACCATCCCAAAACCCCCATTTTCCATCCTAAATCCCAGTTTGCCATCCCAAAACCCCATTTACCCCCCAAACCTCTCATTTTACACCTTTTTCCCCCAACCCCCTCATTTTACACTCTTTTTTCCCTCAAACTTCCCCTCACACACTGATTTCCCCCCAAACCGCTCATTTTACACCCTTTTCCCCCCACACCCCTCCTCACACCCCCATTTCCCCCCAAACCCCTCATTTTACGCCTTTTCCCCCCAAACTCCTCCTCACACCTCATCTCCCTGCCCCAGGAGGCCGCGTGCCGCAAGGAGGAGGAGGAGCGGCGAGCGCGGGAGCGGCAGGAGGAGGAGGAGGCCAAGTGCCTGGAGAAGTTCGAGGGGGCCGAGCCCTTGGAGCCGGCCGAGCTGGGCGCCTTCACGGACTCCATGCTGCCGGGCTGCTCGCAGCTGCTGGACGAGCTGCCGGACACCGTGTACCGCGTGTGCGACCTGCTCATGACGGCCGTGCGCCGCAACGGCCCGGCCTACCGTGACTCGGTGCTCAAACAGGTGGTGCAGCAGGTATGGAACACGCTGAGACCCCCTGAGACCCCCTGAGCTCCCTCAGACCCCCTGAACCCACCCTGAGACCCCTCAGCCCCTCAGACCCCTTGAACCTGCCCTGAGCCCCTTCATGATGTCCTTGCACCACAACGGCCCAGCCTGCCGGGGCTCCGTACTCAAACAGGTGGTGCAGCAGGTACGGAACCCTCTGAGACCCCCTGAAATCACCCTGAGACCCCTGAACCCCTTCAGACCCTCTGAACCTGCCCTGAGACCCCTGAGCCCCCTCAGCCCCTCAGACCCCTTGAACCTGCCCCGAGCCCCCTCATGATGTCTGCGCACCACAACGGCCCGGCCTACCGGGACTCGGTGCTCAAACAGGTGGTGCAGCAGATATGGAACCCTCTGAGACCCCCTGAAATCACCTTGAGACCCCTGAACCCCCTCAGCCCCTCAGACCCCTTGAACCTGCCCTGAGCCCCCTCATGATGTCTGCGCACCACAACGGCCTGGCCTTACTGGGATGCCATGCTCAAACAGGTGGTGCAGCAGGTACGGAACCCTCTGAGACCCCCTGAAATCACCCTGAGACCCCTGAACCCCTTCAGACCCTCTGAACCCACCCTGAGACCCCTGAGCCCCCTCAGCCCCTCAGACCCCTTGAACCTGCCCCGAGCCCCCTCATGATGTCTGCGCACCACAACGGCCCGGCCTACCGGGACTCAGTGCTCAAACAGGTGGTGCAGCAGATATGGAACCCTCTGAGACCCCCTGAAATCACCTTGAGACCCCTGAACCCCCTCAGCCCCTCAGACCCCTGAACCTGCCCTTAGCCCCCTCATGAGGGCTGTGCACCACCATGGCCCGGCCTACCAGGACTCGGTGCTCAGACAGGTGGTGCAGCAGGTACGGAACCCTCTGAGACCCCCTGAGATACCCTGAGGCCCCCTGAACTCGCCCTGAGCCCCTCAGTCCCTCATAACCTACCCTGATTCCCTGATCTCCTCGTGAGGGCCATGCTCCACCACAGCCCAGTCTGCAGGGACTCGGTGCTCAGACTGGTGGTGTAGCAGGTATGGAACCCCCTGAGATCCCCTGAACACACCCTGAGACCCCCTGAAATCACCCTGAGACCCTTGGACCCCCTCAGACCCTCTGAACCTGCCCTGAGACCCCTGGGCCCCCTCAGCCCCTCAGCCCCCCTGAACCTGCCCTGAGCCCCCTCATGAGGGCCGTGTGCCACAACGGCCTGGCCTAGCGGGACTCAGTGCTCAAGCAGGTGGTGCAGCAGGTATGGGATGGGGGCTGAGACCCCCTGAACTCACCCTGAGACCCCTCAGCCACCCTAAACCTGGCCTGAGCCCCGTTAGCTCCTCATAACCTGCCCTGATCCCCTGAGCCCCCTCATGGTGTCCATGCACTGCAACGGCCCGGCCTACCGGGGCTTGGTGCTCAAACAGGTGGTGCGGCAGGTATGGGACAGGGCTGAGACCCCCTGAACTCACCCTGAGACCCCCTCAGACCCCCTGAAGCAGCCCTGAGACCCTTCAGCCCCTCAGACCCCTGAACCTGCCCTTAGCCCCCTCATGAGGGCTGTGCGCCACAACAGCCCGACCTACTGGGACTCAGTGCTCAAACAGGTGGTGCAGCAGGTATGGAACCCCTTGAGACCCCCAGAACTCACCCTGAGACCCCTCAGCCATCCTGAACCGACCCTGAGCCCCTCAACCCCTCATAACCTGCCCTGATCCCCCTCACCTCCTCATGATGGCCGTACACCACCACAGCCTGGCCTACCGGGACTCGGTGCTCAAACAGGTGGTGCAGCAGGTGTGGAACCCCCTGAGACCCCCTGAACTCACCCTGAGACCTCTGAACCTGCCCTGAGACCCCTCAGCCCCCTCAGCCCCTCAGACCCCTGAACCTGCCCTTAGCCCCTTCATGAGGGCTGTGCACCACCATGGCCCGGCCTACCAGGACTCGGTGCTCAAACAGGTGGTGCAGCAGGTATGGGACGGGGGCTGAGACCCCCTAATTCACCCAGAGACCCCCTGAACCTGCCCTCAGCCCCTCTGAGCCCCCTCAGACCCCCTGAGCCTGCCCTGAGACTCCTTAGCCCCCCTCCAATCCCCTGATCTCCTCATGGGGGCTGTGTGCCACCACGGCCCAGCCTGCAGGGACTCGGTGCTCAAAACAGGTGCTGCAGCAGGTATGGAACAGGGCTGAGTGTTAGGGTGAGTGACCCCATAAATGTACAGGTGTGGGAAATGGCCAATGTGCTGATCAAGGCGGCCGTGCCCCACTGACCCCACAAACCCCCAGTGACCCCATAACCCCCCAGGTGACCCCATGACCCCACAGGTGTGGGAAGCGGCTGATGTGCTGATCAAGGCGGCCGTGCTCCTCTGACCCCACAAACCCTCCAGTGATCCCATAACCCCCCACACTGACCCCGTAACCCCCCCAGTGACCCTGTAACCCCCCCAGTGACCCCACAAACACCTCAGTGACCCCATAACCCCCCCACTGATCCCACAACCCCCTAGTGACCCCATAAACCCCCACACTGACCCCATAACCCCACAGGTATGGGAAGTGGCCGATGTGCTTATCGAGGCGGCTGTGCCCCACTGACCCCGTAACCCCCCCAGTGACCCCACAAACACCCCAGTGACCCCATAACCCCCTAGGGACCCCATAACCCCGCAGGTATGGGAAGCGGCCGATGTGCTGATCAAGGCGGCCGTGCCCCCTGACCCCATAAACTCCCCACTGACCCCATAACGCCTCCAGGTGTGGGAAGTGGCTCATGTGCTGATCACAGTGGCCATGCCGCTGACCCCATAATCCCCACACTGACCCTATTAAACCCCACAGGTGTGGGAAGCAGCCGATGTCCTGATCAAGGTGGCTGTGCCGCTGACTCCATAAATTTCCCACTGACCCCACAAATCCCCCCCGACCCCATAAGCCCGCAGGTGTGGGACATGGCCTGTGTCCTGATGAAGGCAGCAGTGCTGCTGACCCTACTGACCCCACAAACCCCCCAGTGACCCCATAACCCCCCACTGACCCCATAACCCCACAGGTGTGGGACGTGGCCAATGTCCTGATCAGGGCTGTGGTGCTGACCCTACAAATCCCCCACTGACCCCATAACCCCCCACACTGACCCTATTCAACCCCACAGGTGTGGGAAGCGGCTGATGTCCTCATCAAGGCGGCCGTGCCACTGACCACCAGTGACACCAAGACGGTCTCGGAGTGGATCAGCCAAATGGCCACACTGCCCCAGGCCTCCAACCTGGCCACGCGCATCCTGCTGCTCACCCTGCTCTTTGAGGTGTGCTGGGGACCCCAAAATCTCGGGAGGGACCCCAAAACCTGGGGGGAGACACTACAAAATCTGGGGGGGACACCAAAACCTGGGGGGGAATCCCAGAATCGGGGGGAGATCCCAAAATACGGGGGGGGACACACTAAAACCTGGGGTGGAACACCAAAACGTGAGGGAGAGGCCCCAAAATCTGGAGGGAGACCCCAAAACCTGGTGGGGGGACCCTAAAATCTGGGGGGGGACACCAAAACCTGGGAAGGACACACAAAAATGTGGAGGAGACCCCAAAACATTGGGGAGACCCCAAAATCTGGGGGAGAGACCCCAAAATCTGAGGTGAAGCACCCCAAAACCTCGAGGTCCTGTGCCCACGTAGTGGAGTCCAGCTGCGTGCTGGTTTTGGGGTTACTTTATCAGGTTTTTTGGGATTTTTTGGTGTTATTTTGTCAGGTTTTTTGGAGTTTTTTGGGGATATTTTGGGGATGTTCTGAGGTGTTTTGGGCGTATTTTTTCAGTTTTTTTAGGATTTTTTTGGCAATTTTTGGGGGGATTTTTGGGGCGATTTTTCTAGGGATTTTTTCGGGGTTTTTTGGGGGTTTTGACATTTTCGGGCTACCCTAGGAACTGAAATTGCCCTGTGCCCGTGTGGTGGAGTCCAGCTGCGTGCTGGATGTGCTCATCAAGCTGCTTGAGGTGGTCCAGCCTTGCCTTCAGGCCGCCAAGGAGCACAAGGAGGTCCAGACCCCCAAGTAAGGACCCCAACCCCCCCCCCCCAAACCCCCCCAGACCCCCAAACCCACCCTGGATGCTTTCACGGGTTTTCTTTTCCCCCAAAAACCAAAGGTGGATCACCCCCGTTCTGCTGCTGATCGATTTCTATGAGAAAACGGCTGTGTCCTCCAAGCGCCGTGCACAGATGAACAAGGTGGGGGGTCCTGGGGAGGATTTGGGGGGTCCTGGGGGGGCTGGGAGGGGATTTGGGGGCTCCTGGGGGCACTGGGAGGGGATCTGGGGGGGCTTGGAGGGATCCTGAGGGAGGCTGGGAGGGAATCTGGGGGGTCCTGGGGAGGCTTGAGGGGGTCCTGGAGAGGAGGTGGAGCAGCCTGGAGGGTGCTGGGGGTTGGTGGGAGGGAAAATTGGGGTCCTGGGGAGGGGATTTGGGGTCCTGGGGAAGTTCATGGGGTGACACACGAGCTCCTGGTGGGCACAGGGGGTCCTGGGAGCGGGATTTGGGGTCCTGGGGAGGGGATTTGTGGGGGATTTGTGGATTTGGAATCCTGAGGAAGACTATGGTGTGATGCAGGGGGTCCTGAGGAGGGGTTTTGGGGTCCTGGGGGATCTCCTGGGTCGCCACACGAGCTCCTGGTGGGCACAGGGGGTCCTGCGAGGGTGACCCTCAGACCACAACCCCCCCCACCATGACCGGCCCTTCGCCGAGCATTATGGGATGCACACTGGGGGGGGGGTGCAGCCCCCTCACCCCATTCCCCCCTCTCCCCCCAGTACCTGCAGGCCACGGGCAACAACTGGCGCTGGTTCGATGACCGCTCAGGCCGCTGGTGCAGCTACAGCGCCAGCAACAACAGCACCATCGACGCGGCCTGGAGGGCTGGCGAGCCCAGCGTGCGCTTCACCGCCGGCCGGCGCCGCTACACCGTGCAGTTCACCACCATGGTGCAGGTGCGGGGCCGGGGACCAGGAGTGGGGCTGGGGGACAGGGGATGGGGTCAGACAGGACAGAGGGACACGGCCCTGGGGCTGGGGATGTGGCCTGGGGTCAGTCAGGGCGGGGGGACAGGGGATGGGTTCATTCACGGCATGGGGACACGGCCCCAGGGCAGGGGGACACAGCCTGGGGTCAGTCATGGTATGGTGACACTGTCCCTGTGAAAGGGGACATGGCCCTGGGGCTGGGGACACAGCCTGGGGTCAGTTAGGACATAGGGACATGGCCCCAGAGCTAGAGGACATAGCCTGGGGTCAGCCAGGACATAGGGACATGGCCCCAGGGAGAGGGACTGTGGTCAGCTGGGGGATAGGGACATGGCCCCAGGACATGGGGACACAGCCTGGGGTCACCCCATGGCACAGGGTTGTACCCCCACATCAGGGGACAGACCCCTGGGGCCACCCAGTGCAGGGGGACACAGCCCCGGGGCCACCCCATGGCACAGGGACAGCCCCAAGGGCAGGGGACAGACCCCTGGGGCCACCCAGTGCAGGAGGACACAGCCCCAGTGTCACCCTGTGGACCCCCCGATGTCAACCCATGGGGAGAGTGTCCAGCCCCAGTGGTGTCACCCTGTGGCCCCCCCCAGTGTGACCCAGTGGGGCGGGGGGGTTGTCCTCCCACGGTGTCACCCTATGCACCCCCCCCCAAGTGTCACCCATGGGGATCGTCCTCCCCCAGTGTCACCCACGGGGAGGGGGACCACCCCCGCTGGTGTCACCCTGTGACCACCCCTGTGACCCCTCTGGTGTCAGCCCATGACCCCCCCAGTGTCCCCCCAGGTGAACAAGGAGACCAAAAACTGGCACCCGGTGATGTTGACCCTGCTGAGACCCCCTGGTGTCACCTTCCCTAGTGTCACTCCATGTCCCCCCAGTGTCACCCCCCAGCATCACCCTGTGACCCCCAGGTGTCCCCCCAGGTGAACGAGGAGACCGGGAACCGACGCCCGGTGATGCTGACCCTACTGAGATCCCCGCGATGTCCCCCCCAGTGTCACCCCCCCTGGTGTCACCTCCCCCAGTGTCACCCCTGTGACCCCCTGGTGTCCCCCCAGGTGAACAAGGAGACCAAAAACCGGCACCCAGTGATGCTGACCCTCCTGAGACCCCCCAGTGTCACCCCTGTGCCCCCACCGTGACCCCTCTGGTGTCCCCCCAATGTCACCCTCCCCAGTGTCACCCCCATGACCCCCCTGGTGTCACCCCCCAGGTGAACGAGGAGACCGGGAACCGGCGCCCGGTGATGCTGACCCTGCTGAGACCCCCCCGTGCCGGGAAGGGGCGCGACGGTGAGGGAGGGGCCGAGGACCCCGAGGGGAAGGGCAAGGACGAGACCCCCGGTATGTGCTGGGGTGGGGGGCTTGAGGGGTCGTGGGGGGGGGTCTGAGGGGTTATTGGGGGGGGTCTGAACGGTTATGGGGGAGTCTGAGGTGTTATGGGGGGGATGAGGACCTTGAGGGGAAGGGCAAGGATGAGACCCCCGGTACGTCCTGGGGTGGGGGGCTTGGGGGGCAGGGGGAGGGTTGGGGGGGCTGAGGGGTCATGGGGGGTGTCTGAAGAGTTGTGGGGGGGTCAGAGGGGTCATGGGGGGGCGTCTGGGGTTTTTTGGGGGGATATGAAGGCCTATGGGGGGTCTGAGGGGTCATGGGGGGGTCTGAGAGATTTGGGGGAGAGATCTGAGAGATTTGGGGAGGGGTCGTGGGGGGTTCCAAGGAATTGTGGGAAGGGTCCCAGAGGCTATGGGGGGGATCTGAGTGCTCATGGGGGGGTCCCAGAGGCTTTCGGGGGGGGTCTGAGAGATTTGGGGAGGGATTTGAGAGCTTTTGGGGATGGTCCGAGTGGCCACAGGGGTGCCCCAGCCACCCCAGTGCCCCACAGTGACCCCACCACCCCCTAACCCCCTCCCCCTCTCCCCAACAGCGCCAGATCCCCCCTCCACCGACGAAGACCCCCCACCCACCACCACCACCCCCTCCGCCGCCCCCTGCCCATCCCCCCCTCCCTCCTCCACCCCCACCCCGAGCCCGGACGATGTCTCTGGCGGTGACCCCGAGGCGCCGGTGCGCGGGCTGGCCGAGGAGGCCGTGCCGGCCGTGCTGCGCGCCTGCGTCAGCATGCTGGGGGTGCCGGTGGACCCCGACACGCTGCACGCCACGCTGCGCCTGTGCCTGCGCCTGACGCGGCAGCACAAGCACGCGCTGCTGTTCGCCGAGCTGCGCTCCACGCGCACCATCCTGGCGCTCACGCAGAGCTCAGGCTTCACCGGCTTCACGCCGCTCGTCACGCTGCTCTTCCGCCACATCATCGAGGACCCCTGCACGCTGCGCCACACCATGGAGAAGGTCAGCAGCCGGGAGGGATGGGGAGAGGCGAGTTGGGGGGTGAGGGGCGAGGGGAGTGAAGGGAGAGAGGGGTTGAAGGGCGAGGGGAGTGAAGGGAGAGGGGAGTTGGAGGGTTGGGGGCGAGGGGAGAGGGGAGTTGGTGGGCTCAGGGCAAGGGGAGGGGGGAATTGGGCTGGGGGTAAGGGGAAAGATGGTCTGGGGGCAAGGGGAGTGAGGGGAGAGGGGAGTTGGGGGCTGAGGGTGAGGGGAGAGGGGAGTTGGGGGCTGAGGGTGAGGGGAAAGGGGAGTTGGGGGGCTGGGGGGGTTGGAGGTCTGAGGGCAAGGGGAGGGAGGAATTGTCCAGGGGTCACTTGAGGTCAAATGGATGGGGGAACTGCGGATCCAGGGGTCACTCAGGGTCGAGGGGATCAGGGAATTGGGGGTCTGGGGGCTTCAGGCTCCCACGGGAAGCTTCCCCAGGCCTCCCCGCGGGCAGGGCCAGCCCGAGGGCACCCCCCCGTTCCCCATCCCCATGGCGTGTCCCTCCCCATGCGCAGGTGGTGCGGTCAGCGGCCACGAGCGGCGCAGGCAGCACCACGTCTGGGGTGGTCTCGGGCAGCCTGGGGTCCCGTGAGGTGAACTACATCCTGCGGGTGCTGGGCCCTGCCGCCTGCCGCAGCCCCCACGTCTTCACCGAGGTGGCCACGGGCTGCATCCGCATCGCCCTGCCCGCCCCGCGCGGCTCTGGCACCGGTGAGGGGACAGAGGGGGCCTGGAGAGGGGTCCTGGAGGTGATCCTTGAACCTTGGGGTGGTCCCGGGGAGGTGGGGCCCACAGGGAGCTCCTGGAGGGGGTCCCGAGGAGGTAGAACCCACAGGGAGCTCCTGGAGGGGGTCCTGGAGGTGATCCTTGAACCCTGGGGTGGTCCTGGGGAGGTCCTGGGGAGGTGGGGCCCACAGGGAGCTCCTGGAGGGAGTTCTGGAGGTGGTCCTTGTTACCCTGTAGAGCCACAGGGGGTTCCTGGAGGGGGTCCTTGTTACCCTGGGGTGCTCCTGGAGATGGTCCCGGGGAGGTGATACCCACAGGGAGCTCCTGGAGGTGGTCCTTGTACCTTGGAGACCCACAGGGAGCTCCTGGAGGTGGTCCTGGAAGGTGGGACCCACAGGGAGCTCCTGGAAGGGGTCTTGGAGAAGGGGTCCTTTTTACCCTGGAGCTCCTGGAGGAGGTCCTGGAGGTGGTCCCAGGGAGGTGAGACCCACAGGGGGCTCCTGGAGGTGGTCCTTGTACCTTGGAGACCCACAGGGGGCTCCTGGAGGGGGTCCTGGCACCACGGGGGGATCAGGTCTAAAATTAGAGTTTTTAGTCTGAAAGAATTTTTAGTCTAAAAGAGATTTTTGTCTAAAAGAGTTTTATTTAAAAACGTTGGGAACGGTACCTTAGCGCCCTAAATGGAACCCAGAGTCACACACCAAAATTACAAATACACAAAAACCACGGAACCTAAAATCCTAAAACATCACCCAACCCCCTGACCCCATTTTTTCCCCGTTTTTTCCCCATTTTGCAGCCTCGGACGACGAGTTCGAGAACCTGCGGATCAAGGGCCCCAACGCGGTGCAGTTGGTGAAGACCACTCCGGCCAAGGCGGCGGCGCTGCCGCCCATCCCAGAGCCCATCCGCGACGTCATCTACGACATGCTCAACGCCCTGGCGGCCTACCACGCCCCCGACGAGGGTAGGGGGGCTCGGGGGGCTTGGGGAAAGGGGGTGGGTACACCCTGGGAGGTTTGGGGGTGCACAGAGGAGTGGGGTGCACGTGGAACCCCCAAATGTACACGGAACTGGAGTTGGGGTATCCTGTTCAATGCCCATCATGCGTTTGACAAGAGTTTGGGAGGCTCAGGAGACCCCCATGACAAGGGTAGGGGGCTCGGGGGGCTCAGAAAGGGGGGTGGGTACATCCTGGGAGGTTTGGGGGTGCACAGAGGAGTGGGGTGCACGTGGGATCCCCAAATCCACGTGGAACTGGAATTGGGGTGTCCTGTTGGATGCTCTGAGTACCCAGCAGACCTCTGATGAAGGGTTGGGGGGCTCAGAAGGGGCTCGGGGAAGGGGGGTGGGCATGCCCAGGGAGGTTTGGAGGTGCACAGAGGAGCGGGGTGCACGTGGAACCCCCAAATCCACGTGGAACTGGAATTTGGGTAACATCTTGAGTGATCAGGGTACCCAGCACACCTCTGATAAAAGGTTGGGGGGCTCAGGGGACCCCCGTAATGAGAGTTGGGGGGCTCAGGGAAGGGGGGTGGGCACGCCCAGGGAGGTTTTGGGGTGCTGGAGAGGAGTGGGGTGCACGTGGGACCCCCAAATCCAGATGGAACTGGAATTGGGGTGTCCATATAGGGAAAGAATTGGGGTGTCCATATAGAAGGGAATTGAGGCGTCCATATAGGGATGAATTGGGGTGTCCATATAGGAAGAAAGGATTGGGGTGTCCATATAGGAAGAAATTGGGGCATCTCTATAGGGATGGAATTGGGGTGTCCATATAAAAGGAACTGGTGTGTCCATGTAAGGGAAATTGGGGTGTCTGTATAGGGATGAATTGGAGTGTCTATATAGGAAACAAGCTGGGGCATCCCTATAGGGATGGAATTGCTGTGTCCATATAGGATGAATTGGGGTGTCCATACAGAGGAGAATTGGGGTGTCCATATAGGGCACAAATTGGGGCATCCCTATAGGGTAAATTGGGGTGACCCTGCTCCCCCAGCCCCTTGGGGTGTCCCCTCACTCCTCCATGCCCCGCAGGTGACAAGGGGGACCCCAAGAGCGCGGCGCCCAGCGAGGTGAGCCAGCTGCTGTCGGACATTGGGGACGACATGTACCAGCAGTACCGCAGCCTCACGCGCCCCCCCGGAGACTTCGACCCCCCTGCCGGCTTCGCCATCAACGTACGGCGCTGGGGGGTGGTTTGGGGGGGCTGGGGGGTGGTTTGGGGGGCCTGGGAGGGGATTGGATAGGGCTGGGAGGGAATTTTGGGGGCTGGGAGGGAATTTGGTGAGGGGGGGGGGGTGGTTTGGGTGGGCTGGGAAGGAATTTGGGGAGGCTGGGGGGGGATTTGATGGGCTGGGAGGGAATTTGGGGGGGCTGGGGGGATTGGGGGGGCTAGGAGGAAGTTTAGGAGGCTGGGAGGGAATTTGGGGGCTGGGGAGGATTTGGGGGACTGGGGATGATTCAGGGTGGCTGGGGGGGATTTGGGGGCTGAGAGGAATTTGGAGTCTGGGGGATGATTTGGGGGGCTGAGGGGGGATTTGGGGGCTGGGAATGACTTGGGGGGCCTGGGAATGAATTTGGGGGGTTGGGGGGGATTGGACAGGGCTGGGAGGGAATTTGGGAGGCTAGGAGGGAATTTAGGGTGGGAGGGGATTTGGGGGGGGGCTGGGGGATGTTTTGGGGTGGCTGGGAGAGAATTTGAGGGGGCTGTGGTGGATTTGGGGTGGCTGAGGGGTGGTCGGGGGGGCTGGGAGGGAATTTGGGGAGGATGGGGGTGGATTTGGGGTCTGGGGGATGATTTGGGGGGACTCAGAGGGAATTTGGGGGCAGTTTGGAGGGGATCGTGTTCACTGGGTCACTGAGGGGGGGCTCTGGGGTGGTCACAGGGGGCTCCGGGGTTTTTTGGGGACCCCCCAGGTGGCCCTTGGGGGCTGTGGGGTTTTTGGGGTCCCCACTGGGGGCTGTGGGGTTTTTTGGGGTCCCCCAGGCTCTGATCCCCCCTGTGCCCCCCCAGGCCCAGGTTTTCGCTGCTGACGGAGCCTCTGCTGAGACGCCGCCCTCGGAACGCCCCAGGGAGAAGGTGCCACTGTCCCCCCGTGTGCCCTGATGTTCCCCCGTGTCCCCTGATGTCCCCCCCACGTCCATGTCCCCTGGTGTCTCCCGTGTCCCCTGATGTCCTCCCCACATCCCTGTGTCCCCCTGACAATGCCACCCCCTGCTCCCTGTCCCCTGACAGTGTCCCCATGTCCTCCGAACGATGCCACCCCGTGCCCCCTGTCCCCTGATGGTGTCCCCATGTCCCTGTAACGATTCCACCGCGTGCCCCCTGACGCTGTCCCTGTCCCTGCAGCGTCCAGCCCCGAGGAGGGCCGTGAGGGCCGCAAGGAGAAGGAGGGCGAGCGGGGCGAGGAGCGGGGCCGGGCGCGGGGCTCGAAGCCGCTGATGCCCACCTCGACCATCCTGCGGCTGCTGGCCGAGCTCGTGCGCTCCTACGTGGGCATCGCCGCGCTCATCGCCAACTACAGCTACAGCGTGGGGCAGTCCGAGCTCATCAAGGAGGTGACACGGGGAGACGGAGTCACCGCGAGGGGCAGGGAATGGGGATGGGGTCACCGCAAGGGGACAGGGGCACCCACGGGGTCATCATGAGAGGACGGCACCACAAGGGGCAGGGAACAGGGATGGGATGGGGTGGCCACTGTCACCACGCGGCCGTGTCCCCATTGGTGTGGGCGTGGAGGCGTTCTGGCACTCCCCTGGCCTTTGGGGTCCCCTGTCCCCTATATTTCAGTCCCCCAGGGTCCCTTCTGTCCCCATGCCCCAAAGGTCCCCCTGGGTCCCCTCTGTCCCTCTACCCCGAAGGTCCCCCCGGTCCCCTCTTGTCCCCCTACCCCAAAGGTCCCCCCAGGTCCCCTGTGTCCCCCGGCTGTGGGTCCGGCTGTGTGACCCCCGTGTCCCCCCAGGACTGCAGCGTGCTGGCCTTTGTCCTGGACCACCTGCTGCCGCACCAGCAGAACGCCGAGGACAAGGACACGCCGGCGCTGGCGCGGCTCTTCCTGGCCAGCCTGGCCGCGGCCGGCAGCGGCACCGACGCGCAGGTGGCACTGGTCAACGAGGTCAAGGCCGCACTCGGCCGCGCCCTGGCCATGGCCGAGAGCACCGAGAAACACGCCAGGTGTGCGGATAGCGTGGGGACAGTGTGGGGACAGCTGGGACAGTGTGGGACAGCTGGGACAGTGTGGGGGCAGCTGGGGACAGTGTGGGGAACAGCATAGGAGTGATGTGGGGCTACTGCAGAGACAGCCTGGGGACAATGTGGGGACACAGTAGGACAATGGTGGGACAGCTGGGGACAGTATAGGGACACGGTAGGACAATGGTGGGTCAGCTGGGAACGATACGGGGATGGGGGGGGGATAATGTGGGCACAGCTGGGGAGAACACAGGGCCACTGCAGAGACAGCCTGAGGACAGTGTAGGGATAATTTGGGGACAATGTGGGGACACAGTAGGACAATGGTGGAACAGCTGGGGACAATGTAGGGCCACTGCAGAGACAGCCTAGGGACAGCGTGGGGATAGCATGGATTGACCGTGTCCCCCACAATGTCCCCATGTCCCCTTGGAGTGACCGTGTCTGTGTCTCCCACAATGTCCGCATGACCCCTTGGAGTGACCCTGTCAGTGTCCCCCACAACGTCCCCATGTCCCCCTGGAGTGACCGCGTCAGTGTCCCCCACAATGTCCCTATCTCCCCCCGGAGTGACCGTGTCTGTGTCCCCTCGGAGTGACCATACCCATGTCTCCCTCAATGTCCCTCTGGAGTGACCATGTCCATGTACCCCTCAATGTCTCCGTGTCCCCTCCAAGTGACCGTGTCTGTGTCCCCCACAATGTCCCCTCGGAGTGACTGTGTTTGTGTCTCTCTGGAGTGACTGTGTCCGTGTCTACCTCAATGTCCCTCTGGAGTGACCATTTCCCTGTACCCTTCAATGTCCCCATGTCCCCTCAGAGTGTCCATGTCCCTCACAACATCCCCTCAGAGTGACCATGTCTGTGTCCCCCACAATGTCCCTTCAGAGTGACCATGTCCCCTTGGGGTGACCATATACCTGTCCCCTCGGGGTGCCCGTGTCCATATCCCCCCAGAGTGACCGTGTCCCTGTCCCCTTGGGTGTCCCCGCAGGCTCCAGGCCGTCATGTGCATCATCAGCACCATCATGGAGTCGTGTCCATCCACGTCGAGCTTCTACAGCAGCGCGGCCAAGCCGCCGCACAACGGCATGAACAACATCATCCGCCTCTTCCTCAAGAAGGGCCTGGTCAACGACCTGGCGCGCGTGCCCCACAGCCTCGACCTCTCCAGGTGGGGTCTCGAGCCGTTTGGGGGAGATTCTGAGGGGTCTGGAGGGGTTTTGGAGGGTCTTGAGGGGTTTTTCGGGGAGATTTGTTGGGGTCTCAAGGGGTTTTGGAGCATCTTGAGGGTTTTTTCGGGAGGTTGGTTGGGGTCTGGAGGGGTTTTGGAGGGTCTTGAAGGGTTTTTCAGGGAGATTTGTTGGGGTCTCAAGGGATTTTGGAGGGTCTGGAGGTGTTTTGGGAGAGCTTGGTTGTGGTCTTGAGGTGTTTTGGAGGGTCTGGAGGTGTTTTGGGGTGCTGTGATGGGTCTGTGGGGTCCATGGTGGGTTTGTGGGGTCCATGGGGGGTCCATGGTGGATTTGTGGGGCCCATGGTGGGTTTGAGGAGCCATGGTGTTTTTTGAGGAACCCTGGTGGGTTTGGGGGAAACCTGTTTGTTTTGTGGGCTCCATGCTGTGTCCGAGGCTCCATGCCATGTCTGGGGTCCCGTGGGGTGTCCCCAGCCCCAGTGCCACCCCCGTGTCCGCAGCCCCGGTGCCGTGTCCGGGGTCCCACAGGGTGTCCCCACCCCAGTGCCACCCTGGTGCCACCCCGTGTCCCCCCGCAGCCCCAACATGGCGAACACGGTGAACGCGGCGCTGAAGCCACTGGAGACGCTGTCGCGCATCGTGAACCAGCCCAGCGGCCTCTTCGGGGCCAAGGGCTCCTCCAGCAAGAGCAAGGCCGAGGGCGCCGGCGGTGCTCGTGAGGCGGGAGCCGCGCCCCCCGACGGAGGTACCTGTTCGTGTCACCCTGTGTCACCTTGTGTCACCCCTGTGTTACCCACTGTGTCACCCTGTGTCCTCCTATGGACCCAGTGTGTCATGCCGTGTGTCACTGTGTCACCCACAGAACCCCCGTGTCACTGTATCACCCCATGTGTCACCGTGTGTGTCACCCTATGGATGCAGTGTGTCACCCACTGTGTCACCTTATGGACCCACTGTGTCACCCACAGAACCCCCATGTCACTGTGTCACCCCATGTGTCACCTCATGTCATCCTATGGACTGTGTCACCCTATGTGACCCATAAGAACCCACGTGTCACCCCGTGTCACCCTATGGACCTAGTGTGTCATACCCTGTGTCACCCCATATGTCACTCTATGGACCCAGTGTGTCACCCTATGGACCCAGTGTGTCACCCTGCATCGCCCACGGAACATCTGTGTCACCCTGTGTCACCCATAGAACCCCTGTGTCACCCTGTGGACCCAGTGTGTCACCTCTGTGTCACCTACAGCCCCCCCTGTGTCACCTCATGGCCTCTCAGGGTCACCCCATACCCCCCATGTCCCCCTGTCACCCCCATCTCCCTTACGACCCCCACACCATTGTCCCCTTGTCCCCCATATTGTCCCTGTGTCCCCCAAATTTTGGTGTCCCCCAAACTTTGATGTCCCCCCCATTGTCACTGTGTCCCCTAAACTTCAGTGTCCCCCAAACTTCGGTGTCCCCCCAAGTTCAATGTCCCCCCATATCTCCTGTGACCCCCCCAGCACCCCCACCTTTCCCATGTCCCCCCACACCTCTCCTGTGACCCCCCCATATCTCTCATAGCCCCAATCCCTCCCCTGTAGGGTCAGGGTAGCCTCATTTGGGGTCAGGGGGTTTCATTTAGGATCAGATGATTCCATTTATGGTCAGAGGTGTCATTTGGGGTCAGGGTAGTTCCATTTGGGGGCAGAGGGTGTCATTTGGGGTCAGGGGGTGTCATTTGGGGTCAGGGGGTGTCATTTGGGGTCAGATGCTTCCATTTTGAGGCCATGGTACGGCTTTTGGGGTCAGGTGATGCCATTTAGGGTCAGATTATTCCATTTTGGGTCAGGGGCTGTCGCCCCCCAATTTTCCCCTCCCCACCTCTCCTTTCCCCTCCCCCTCCCCATCCCCCCATGGGGGTCCCCACCGTGACCCTAACCCCCTGTCCCCTCAGGGGACCCCGGGGACCCTGAGCCCCCCGAGGAGGACGCAGAGGCGGCGCAGGCCGAGGCAGCCGACGGTGACATGGACGGCGAGGCCGAGGGGGACACGGTGGTCCTGGCGGGACAGCCCGAGGGGCTCAGCACGCAGGAGATGCAGGTGAGGGACCCAGGGACCCCCCGGAATGGGAAACCCCCAAAATGCCCCCCAGGGACCCCAAAATGCCCCCCAGGGCCCCCCACAATGCCCCTGTGCCTCCGAAATGCCCCCCAGGGCCCCTGGAATGCCCCCCAGGACCCCCGAAATGCCCCCCCAGAGCCCCCGGAATGCCCCCCAGGACCCCCAAAATACCCACCAGGGCCCCCGGAATGCCCCCCCAGAGTGCCCCCAAGGGCCCCCACAATGCCCCTGTGCCCCCCACAATGCCCCTGTGCCCCCCAAAGGTGGAGAACGAGCTGGAGGATCTCATTGATGAGCTGCTGGAGAGGGACGGCGCCGACGGCAACAGCGCCATCATCGGTGAGGTCACCGCGTGTCACGGCGTGTCACCTTGGGTCACCCTGGGTCATCATATGTGATCGCGTGTCACCCTGTGTCACTGTGTGTTACTGTGTGTCATCCCTGTGTCACCATGTGTCACCCACAGCCCACCCTGGGTCACCTTGTGTCACCCCTGTGTCCCTTTGTGTCACCCTGGGTCACCCTTGTGTCACCCTGTGTCACCCACAGTCCTGCTGTGTCACCCCACAGCCCCTCGGGGTCACCCCATGGTCACCCCCAACCCCCCTTGTCACCCTATGGCCCCTCGGGGTCACCCACAGCCCCTCAGGGTCACCCCAGGGTCACCCCATCTCCCTTACGACCCCTCCCACCACTGTCCACATGTCCTCCCCATTGTCCCTGTGTCCCTCCCTGGCCATCAGGGTGATCCCCCCGTCCATTGGAGTGACCCCCGTCCATTGGGGTGACCCCCCGGCCATTGGGGTGACCCCTGGCCATTGGGGTGACCCCCTGGCCATCGGAGTGACCCCCTGGCCATCGGAGTGACCCCCTGGCCATCAGGATGACCCCCTGGACATCACGATGACCCCTGACCATCAGGGTGACCCCCCAGACACCGGGGTGACCCCCTGCCATTGGGGTGACCCCCCAGCCATTGGGGTGACCCCCTGACCATCAGGGTGACCCCTGACCATTGGGGTGACCCCTCGGCTATTGGGGTGACCCCCCGGCCATCAGGATGATTCCCTGGCCTTTGGGGTCACCCCAGGACATCAGGGTGACCCCTTGCCATTGGGGTGACCCCCCAGCCATTGGGGTGACCCCCTGGCCATCGGGGTGACCTGTGGACATCAGGATGACCCCCTGAAACATCGGGGTGACCCCAGTACATCGGGATGACCCCACAGCCATTGGGGTGATACCCCGGCCATCAGGGTGACCCCTGGCTATTGGGGTGACCCCCAGCCATTGGGGTGACCCCCTGTACATCAGGGTGGCCCCCCAGCCGTTGGGGTGACCCCAGCCCCCCTGACATGTCCCCCCTGTCCCCAGTGAGCCGCTCGGGCGAGGACGAGTCTCAGGAGGACGTTCTGATGGACGAGGCTCCGTCCAACCTCAGCCAGGCCTCCACGCTGCAGGCCAACCGCGAAGGTGGGGCCGAGTTTGGGGGATTTGGGGGGATTTTGAGGTCCTACAGAGCACCCCTTATGCCCCTCAGGAATTTGGGGGTCTGAGGGGGGTTCGGGGGCCTGGAATTCAGGGATTTCGGGGTCTGGAATTTGGGGGTTAAGGGGCCTGGAATTTGGGGGGTTTAGGGGCCTGGAATTTGGGGTTTTTTAGGCCTAGAATTTTGGGGTTTTGAGGCCTGGAATTTTGGGGGTTATGAGGTCTGTAATTTGGGTGTTTTGAGGCATGGAGTTCCGGGGGTTTTGAGGCCTGGAATTCGGGGGTTTAGGGGCCTAGAATTTTGGGGTTATGAGGCCTGGAATTTGGGGGTGTGAGGCCTGGAATTTGTGGATTTTGAGGCCTGGAATTTGGGGGTTTTAGGGCCTGGGGATTTGGGGGTTATGAGACCTGGAATTTGGTGATTTAGGGGCCTGGGAATTTGGGGGTTTCCAGGCCTGGAATTTTTGGATTTTGAGGCCTGGAATTTGTGGGCTTTAAGGGCCTGGAATTTGGGGGATTTTGGGGTCCTACAAACCCTCCCTTATCTGGGGCCTGGAATTTGGGATTTTAGGGTGGAATTTGGGGATTATGGGGGGTGTGGGTTATTTTGGGGCCTGGAATTTGGGGGATTTTGGGATGCTACATTTCCCCTCTATCTGGAGCCTGGAATTCGGGGGATTTGGGGATATTTTGGGTCATTTTGGGGTCCTACGTCCCCTTTTCCCATTCCCCCAAGATTCCATGAACATCCTGGACCCTGAGGATGAGGAGGAACACACGCAGGAGGAGGACAGCAGCGGCAGCAATGAGGATGAGGACGACAGCCAGGACGAGGAGGAGGAGGAGGAGGAGGAGGACGAAGATGATCAGGTGGGGTTGGGGCACTGGGGACACGCCAAAAACAATGGGGTCACCGCAAATAATGGGGTTACCACAAAAATAATGGGGTCACCCCAAATAACGGGGTCACCGCAAAAGTAATGGGGTTACTGCAAGAATGATGGGGTCACCACAAATAATGGGGCACTGCAAAAAAAATGGGGTCACCACAAATAATGGAGTCATCCCAAAAACAGTGAGGCCATCCCAAACAATGGGGTCACCACAAACAATGGGGTCACCCCAAAAACAATGGGGTCACCACAAAAACAATGGGGTCACCACAAATAATGAGTCATCCCCAAAATGGGGGGGTCACCCTAAAGCAGTGGGGTCACCACAAAAACAATGGGGCACTGCAAAAACAATGTGGTCACCACAAATAATGGGGTCATCCCAAAAACAATAATGGGGTCGCCGCAAAAACAGTGGGGTTACTACAAAAATAATGGGGTCACCCCAAAAACAATGGGGTCACCCCAATCAATAGGGTTGCCACAAATAATGGGGCTACCACAAATAATGAGGTCACCCCAAATAATGAAGTCACCTCAAAAACAATGGGGTCACCACAAATAATGGGTCACCCTAAAGCAATGGGGTCATCCCAAAAACAATAATGGGGTCATCCCAAAGAGTGGGGTCACCACAAATAATGGGGTCACCCCAAAAACTATGGGTTTACTGCAAAAATAATGGGGTCACCCCAAAAACAATAATGGGGTCACCCCAAACAATAGGGTCACCCCAAATACAGTGGGGTCACCACACCCCCTTGACCTTTCCCCTGTTTTTAGGATGATGAGGAGGGTGAGGAGGGCGAGGAGGAGGAGGACGACGACGATGGCTCTGAGATGGAGCTGGACGAGGACTATCCCGACATGAACGCGTCGCCCCTCGTGCGCTTTGAGCGCTTCGACCGTGACGACGACCTCATCATTGAGTTTGACAACATGTTCTCCAGCCCCAGTACGGATCTGGGGGGGGTTGGGGGGTCCGGGGCAGGTCTGGGGGTCCCACAAGACCCCACAGGGTTGGAGCAGCCTGGGGGCGTTGGGCACCCTGTGGCACTGGGGGGAAAAAAGGAAAAATGTGGGGTCTTGTGTTTGAGTTTGGGGGTCCAGGGGGTCCCCAGGGCTCTGTTCTCTAGCCCCAGGATGGATTTGGGGGGGTCCTTTTGGGGTCTGGGGTTCCATGAAACCCCAAAGGGTTGGAGCAGCCTGGGGGAGTTGGGCTCCCTGTGGGACTGGGGGGGAAAAAGGAAAAATGTGGGGTTGTCCCCACCCTGGGCACCCCATTTGTCACCTTGGGAAGGTCGGGAATAGTGTCCTCCCCTCCCTGTGGTTTTTGGGGTGGTCAGGAATGGGGTCAGCTCCAATTTCTCCCCTCCCCGTGGTTTTTGGGATGGTGAGGAATGGTATCAGCCCCAATTCCTCCCCTCCCTGTGGTTTTTGGGGTGGTCAGTAATGGGATCAAACCCAATTCCTCCCCTCCCCATGGTTTTTGGGATGGCTGAGAATGGGGTCACGCTCTCCCTGTGTTTTTTGGGATAGACAGGATGTGTTTCTTGCCCTCCCTGTGGTTTTTGGGGTGATCAGGATATGTTCCTTCCCCTCCCCATGGTTTTTGGGACGATCAGGAATGGAATCCTCCCTCCCCGTGGCTTTTGGGATTTTCGAGATTTGTACGTTTTCCCCCTCCAACCGCACATTTCCCCCGTTGCAGCCGACATCCCTCCGTCCCCCGGGAACATCCCGGCCAGCCACCCTCTGCTGGTGCGGCACGCGGAGCACGGCGCGCTGGGGCTGGGCTCGGGCCCAGGGGGCACGCGGCTGGCGCAGGGGCTGGGCCGGAGCCAGCGCACGCTGCGGCAGCTCACGGCCAATGCCGGCCACACCATCCACGTGCACTACCCGGGGGCACGGCAGCCCAACCCGCCCCTGATCCTGCAGCGGTGAGTGACCCCCAGGAATGGCCTGAGACCCCCTGGGAATGGCCTGAGCCCCCCAAATTCTATCCCTGGTCACTGCCCGGGGGCGCGGCACCCCAACCCGCCCCTGATCCTGCAGCGGTGAGTGACCCCCGGGAATGGCCTGAGACCCCCGGGAATGGCCTGAGATCCCCAGAAACCCCCTGGGAATGGTCAGAGAGCCCCGGGAATGGCCAGAGACCCCCAGACCCCCTGAGCCCCCCATATTCTATCCCTGGTCACTGCCCGGGGGCGCGGCAGCCCAACCCGCCCCTGATCCTGCAGCGGTGAGTGACCCCCAGGAACGGCCTGAGACCCCCTGGGAATGGTCAGAGACCCCCAGACTCCTTGGGAATGGTCTGAGACCCCCTGGGAATGGCTAGAGACCCCCTGAGACCCCCAACTCTATCCCTGTGCACTACCCAGGGGCGCGGCAGCCCAACCCACCCCTGATCCTGCAGCGGTGAGTGACTCCCAGGAATGGCCTGAGACCCCCAGACTCCCTGGGAATGGCCTGAGACCCCCTGGGAATGGTCAGAGAGCCCTGGGAATGGCCAGAGACCCCCAGACACCCTGAGCCCCCCAAATTCTATCCCTGGTCACTGCCCGGGGGCGCGGCAGCCCAACCCGCCCCTGATCCTGCAGTGGTGAGTGACCACCAGGAACGGTCAGAGACCCCCGAACCCCCTGGGAATGGTCAGAGACCACCTGGGAATGATCAGAGACCCCTGGAACACCCAAGACCCCCCCAACACCCCTGTTAACCCTTTCCTGCCCCCTCCCCAGGCTCCTGGGCCCCCCTACAGCTGAGCCCCTTGTGCTGTGGGGCTGGGCTGTGTCCCCAACCGGGGGTCCCACAGCCCCCCAACACCCCCTGATCCCCCCAAGACCCCCCAGCACCCCTGTTAACCCTTTCCTGCCCCCTCCCCAGGCTCCTGGGCCCCTCGGCTGCCGCCGACATCCTGCAGCTGAGCAGCAGCCTCCCCCTGCAGAGCCGGGGCCGTGCCCGGCTGCTTGTGGGCAACGAGGACGTGCACATCATCGCCCGTTCGGACGATGAGCTGCTCGACGACTTCTTCCACGAGCAGGGCAGCGCCGGCAGCCAGGCAGGCGAGTGGGGCCGGGGGGGACATGGGGACACCTCAAAACTCGGGGGGGGAATACCCGAAATGTGGGGGGAGAACCTCAGATTGTGGGGGAGACCCCAAACCGTGAGGGGAGAATTCTGTAACACCGGGGGAAAATCCCAAAATGTGGGGGAGAAACTTAGAATGTGGGGGAGACCCCAAAACATGAGGGGAGAATTCTGTAACACCGGGGGAAAATCCTGAAACATGGGGGGAGAGCCCCAAAAAGTGGGGGAGGATCCCAAAATGTGGGGGAAAGCCCGAAATGTGGGGGAGACCCCAAAACGCAAGGGGAGAATTCTGAAACGCCAGGGGAAGATCCTGAAATGTGGGGGGAGAGCCCCAAAACGTGGGGGAGAACCTCAAAATGTGGGGCCCAAAACATGGGGAGAACCCCAAAATGCAGGGAAGGGCCCCAAAATGCAGGGGAACCCCCAAATGCAGGGGAGAACGCTAAAATGTGGGGGGAGAACCCCAAAATGTGGGGGGAGAACCCCAAAACATGGCACAGACACACAGCACCAAAGGGGGAACACAGGTGATTTGGGGGCATTTTGGGGGGTCCTGGATGGATTGGGGAGGATTTTGGGGGTCCTGGGGGGTGTTGTGTGCGGTTCCCACATCAGAGGGGGCGTGGTCCCACCTATGGGTGTGGTCCCTCAGGTGGGGTGTGGCTCCCACAGTAAAAGAGGGTGTGGTCTAACCTGTGGGTGTGGCCCCACCTGTGGGTGTGGTCCCACTAGGTGGGGTGTGGCTCCCCAGGAAAGGGGGCGTGGTCAGTCCTATGGGTGTGGTCCTGAACAGAGGGGCGTGGTTCTGTGGGTGTGGCCCTCCATGGGTTGGGGGCGTGGTTCCAATTGTAGGCGTGGTCCCATGGATTGGGGGCGTGGCTCCCACAATAAATGGGTGTGGTCCTGTGAAAAGTGGGCGTGGTCCCATGGGGTGGGAGGCATAACTCCCACAGCAAAGGGGGTGTGGTCAGACCTGAGGGTGTGGTCCTGAACAAAGGGGGCGTGGTCTCACCTATGGGCGTGGTCCCACTGGGTGGGGTGTGGTTCCCACATCAGAGGGGGCGTGGTCAGACCTGTGGGTGTGGTCCTAAACAAAGTGGGCATTGTTCCATCTGTGGGCGTGGTTCCACCTGTGGGCGTGGTTCCACCTGGGTTGGGGGTGTGGTTCCATTTGTGGGTGTGGTTCCTTGGGGTGGGGGGCGTGGTTCCCACAACAAATGGGTGTGGTCCTGTGCAAAGTGGGCGTGGTTTCGCCTGTGGGCGTGGCTCCCACAGGCTCCAAAGCCCCCGTGCCCCCCCCAGGGACCCTGTCCAGCATCCCCACAGCCCTGACGCGCTGGACCGAGGAGTGCAAGGTCCTGGACGCCGAGAGCATGCACGACTGCGTGTCTGGTGAGCCCCCACGGCCCCCAGAGCCACAGTGACCCGGGGCACCCTGGAAATGAGGGAGGGGTTCATCCCGGGGGTCCAAAACCCCCGGTTTCCCACCAGAAATGGGGAAGGAGCCCATCCTGGGGTTTCCACACCCCCCAAATTCCTCCGTTTTCCCCCTAGTGGTGAAGGTGCCCATCCTAAGGTTCTCCCAGCCCCCAAATTCCCCCTATTTCCACCCTAAAAGGGGGAAGATCCCCATCTGGGGGCACCCCATTTCCCCCCCACTGGTGAAGATGCCCATCCTGGGGGTCCCAACCCCCCCATTTCTCCCCGAATTTGCCCCCAAAACCCCCAGTTTCCCCCCAGTGGTGAAGGTGCCCATCCTGGGGGTCTCAAACTGCCAATTTTCCCCCCAAACCCCCTGATGTCCTCCCAAATTTCTCCCCAGTGGCGCGAAGGTGCCCATCCTGGAGGTCCAAACCCCCAATTCCCCCCAAACCCCCCAATTTCCCATCCCCCAGTGGTGCAGGTGCCTATCCCGGGGGTCCCAAATCCCCCAATTTCACCCCCAAACTTCCCCATTTCCCCACCAGCAGTGAAAGTGCCCATCCTGGGGGTCCCACACCCCCAAACCCCCCCAATTTCCCACCCCCCAGTGGTAAAGGTGCCCATCCCAGGGTTCTCAAACCCCCCAGTCCCCCCCGAACCCCCCATTTTCCCCCCAAAAGTGGTGAAAGTGCCCATCCCGGGGGTCCAAACCCCCAATTCCCCCCCAAACCCCCAATTTCCCACCCCCCCAGTGGTGCAGGTGCCCATCCTGGGGGCCCCACACCCCCAAACCTCCCAATTTCCCACCCCCCAGTGGTAAAGGTGCCCATCCTGGGGGTCACAAACCCCCTAAAACCCCCGAAATTTTCCCCATTTTCCCCCCAAAAGTGGTGAAAGTGCCCATCCCGGGGGTCCAAACCCCCGATTCCCCCCAAACCCCCCAATTTCCCGCCCCCCAGTGGTGCAGGTGCCTATCCCGGGGGTCCCAAATCCCCCAATTTCACCCCCAAACTGCCCCATTTCCCCACCAGCAGTGAAAGTGCCCATCCTGGGGGTCCCACACCCCCAAACCCCCCCAATTTCCCACCCCCCAGTGGTAAAGGTGCCCATCCCAGGGTTCTCAAACCCCCCAGTCCCCCCCAAACCCCCCATTTTCCCCCCAAAAGTGGTGAAAGTGCCCATCCCGGGGGTCCAAACCCCCAATTCCCCCCCAAACCCCCAAACTTCCCCCCGCCCAGTGGTGAAGGTGCCCATCCTGGGGGTCTCACACACCCCAAGCCCCCAATTTCCCCTTTAAACCTCCCAATTCTACCCCCAAACCCCAAATTTCCCCCCCAAAATGGTGAAGGTGCCCATCCTGGGGGTCCCACACCCCCAAACCCCCCCAATTTCACCCCCCCAGTGGTGAAGGTGTCCATCCTGGGGGTCACAAACCCCCTAAAACCCCTGAACTTTTCCCCATTTTCCCCCCAAAAGTGGTGCAGGTGCCCATCCCGAGGGTCCAAATGCCCGATTCCCCCCAAAACCCCCAATTTCCCATCCCCCAGTGGTGCAGGTGCCTATCCCGGGGGTCCCAAACCCCCCAGTTTCACCCCCAAACTGCCCCATTTCCCCACCAGCAGTGAAAGTGCCCATCCTGGGGGTCCCACACCCCCAAACCCCCCCAATTTCCCACCTCCCAGTGGTAAAGGTGCCCGTCCCAGGGTTCTCAAACCCCCCAATCCCCCCCAAACCCCCCATTTTCCCCCCAAAAGTGGTGAAAGTGCCCATCCTGGAGGTCCAAACCCCCGATTCCCCCCAAACCCCCCAATTTCCCATCCCCCAGTGGTGCAGGTGCCCATCCCGGGGGTCCAAAGCCCCGAATTTCATCCCCAAACTTCCCCATTTCCCCACCAGCAGTGAAAGTGCCTATCCTGGGGGTCCCAAACCCCCAAATTTCACCCCCAAACTGCCCCATTTCCCCACCAGCAGTGAAAGTGCCCATCCTGGGGGTCCCACACCCCCAAACCCCCCCAATTTCCCACCCCCCAGTGGTAAAGGTGCCCATCCCAGGGTTCTCAAACCCCCCAATCCCCCCCAAACCCCCCATTTTCCCCCCAAAAGTGGTGAAAGTGCCCAACCCGGGGGTCCAAGCCCCCAATTCCCCCCCAAACCCCCAATTTCCCACCCCCCCAGTGGTGCAGGTGCCCATCCTGGGGGTCCCACACCCCCAAACCCCCCAATTTCCCACTCCCCAGTGGAGATGGTGCCCATCCTGGGGGTCCCACGCCCCCCAAAATCCCCACATTTCCCCTTTAAATCCCCCAGTTTCCCCCCAAACCCCCTGATTTCCCCCCCAGTGGTGCAGGTGCCCATCCTGGGGGTCCCACACCCCCCTAAAACCCCCCATTTCCCCCCAAAAGTGGTGAAGGTGCCCATCCTGGCGCGGCTCGAGGCCCTGCGGGACGAGGAGTTGGACGAGAGGCGCGAGAAGCGCCGGCGGCAGGCGGCCGAGGACGAGGCCAAGGGTGCCGAGCGCGGCCCCGAGGACAAGGACAGCCCCGAGGCCCAGGTGAGAGACCCCCGGAGTGCCAAAAATTGGGTTTTCCTAAAAATAAAATTAGGGGAATATAAAATAATTAAATTTATTGAAGGGTATTCAGGTGTGTTTAGGGTCTATCTAAAATACAGGGCAGAAAAACTTAAGAAAATAAAAAATAATTCACGTGCTTCACGTGCTTACCTAAAATAGAGGCCAAAGTTGGGAGAATAAAAAATAATGAAATTTATTGAAGGGACTTCAGGTAAGTTTAGGGCTTACCTAAAATAGAGGCGAAAAAAGTTTAGAAAATAAAAAGTAATTCAGTTTATTGAAGGGCCTTCAGCTGTGTTTAAGGCTTACCTAAAATAGAGGCAAAAAAAGTTTAGACAATAAAAAATAATTCCGTTTATTGAAGGGCTTTCAGGTGTCTTTGGGGTCTATCTAAAATAGAGGCTAAAAAAAGTTTAGAAAATAAAAAGTAATTCAATTTATTGAAGGGCCTTCGGGTGTGTTTAGGGTTTATCTAAAAAAGAGGCAAGAAGAAGTTAAGAAAATAAAAAATAATTCAATTTATTGAAGGTGTTTTTAGGGTTTACCTAAAATAGAGACCAGACAAAAATTAGGAGAATTAAAAATAATTTAATTTATTGAAAGGTTTTCAGGTGTGTTTAGGGCTTACCTAAAACCAGAGGCCAGACAAAGTTGGGAGAATAAAAAATAATTCAATTTATTGAAGGGCCTTCAGGTGTGTTTAGGGTTTACCTAAAATAGAGGCTGAAAAAAGTTAAGAAAATAAAAAATAATTTAATTTATTGAAGGGCCTTCAGGTGCGTTTAGGGTTTACCTAAAACAGAGTCTAGAAAAAGTTAAGAGAATAAAAAGTAATTAAATTTATTGAAGGGCCTTCAGGTGCGTTTAGGGCTTACCTAAAACACAGGGCAGAAAAAATTTAGAAAATGAAAAATAATTCAATTTATTGAAGGCCTTCAGGAGCTTTTAGAACAATCAGAGCCCACGCAGGGGCTGCACCCAAAATGGACAATGGGATTTCCATACTTTATAAGTTTTTTATAAGGTTACAGGTTTTCCATTTTACAAGTTTTTTATCAGGTTTTTCGCACTTTATAAGTTTTTTATAAGATCAGGGGTTTTTTATTTTATAAGTTTTTAATAAGGTTTTTCGTACATTGTAATTTTTTTATAAGATCAGGGGGTTTTCGTACTTTATAAGTTTTTTGTAAGGTCAGAGGTTTCTCATACTTTATAAGTTCTGTCTGTTCATATTGATCATGAATCCTCCAATTACATCTTCAGGTAATGACGTTAATTACCTCAAATCTGCTCCCCCACAATTAATTGTTGTTTACATATCTCAGGGCCTGAGACAGTCCTTGAATTTTGGGCTTAGAGAGGAATTGTTTTGTCTAAAAATGAGAGAAAAAATAGATAAAAAAAGAAGGAAAAAATGAGAATGGCTTAGCGCCTTAGATGGAGCCTGGAGGTATACACTGAAAGAATCGTACGGTTACAGATGATAAAATAATAATTAAAGCAAAATAATAAAAATAATAAGGTAATAAAATATAGAAGGTAGAAAAATACAGGAGAATAAAATAATCAAAATAATAAAATAGCAAAATATATAAGGTGGAAAGATATAGAATAATAGTAATCAAATAATCAAAATGGTAAAATAATAAAAATAATAACGTATAGTAGGTAAAAAACTACAGAACAATAAAAATAATAATAATAAAATAATAAAATAGTAGAATACAGAAAGTAGGAAAATACAGAAAAATAAAATAATAATAATAATAAAATGCAGAAGATAGAAAAATACAGAAGAATAAAATAATAACAATAGTAGAATACAAAAGGTAGAAAAATACAGAATAACAAAATAATAATAAAGTTATCGTAAAATAATAAAATACAGAAGGTAGAAAAATACAGAAAAATAAAATAATAATAATAGTAGAATACAAAACGTAGAAAAATACAGAATAACAAAACAATAATAATAAATTAATTGTAAATAATAAAATACAGAAGGTAGAAAAACCCAGAAAAATAAAATAATAATAATAATAAAATACAGAAGGTAAAAAAAATACAGAATAATAATAATAATAAAATACTAATAATAAACCACAGAAACTAAACCCTAAAGCATCCCCTGGACCCCTCCCCATCCCCCCCACCCCCCAGGCCGGGTGGGGATCCCTCCCTCCCCTCCCCACCCCCCAGGCTGGGCGGGGGTCCCTCCCACCCCCCCACCTCCATCTCCTCCCCTCTCCGCAGGACGCGGCGTCCAAAGCCGGCCCCGCCTCGGCCGACGTCACCCCCCCAGGTAAACCCCCAGCCCCCCCGCCCCGGGCGGACCCCCCAAAAGGCCCGAAGCGCCCCCGGATCCCCCTGGAGCTGGCGCCGCGCGGGCTGAGGTAGTAGATTGTATAGTTGGAGGGTCACACCCCCGTCTCGGAGATAACTATACATTCTACTGTCTTCCTCGCGCGGCGCGCGCCGCCGGAATCGGGGGGCTGCGGGTCCCGGGGGGTCCCGGGGGGTTCTGGGGGGCTGTGGGGGTGGGGTGTCTCTGAGTCTGCTAGGGGGGTGGGGGGCAGGGGGGTGAAATGGGGAGGGGGGTTGAAATGGGGAGGGGGAGTTGAAGTGGGGATGGGGGAGATAAAAGGAGGAAGGGGGAAGATAAAATGGGGTGGGGGAGTTGAAATGGGGGAGTTGAAATGGGGAGGGGGAATTGAGTTGAAATGGGGAGGGGAGTTGAAATGGGGAGGGGGAATTGAGTTGAAATGGGGAGGGAAGTTGAAATGGGGAGGGGGAGTTGAGATGAAATGGGGAAGGGCAGTTGAAGTGGGAGAGTTAAAATGGGAATGGGGGAGATAAAATGGGGATAGGGGAGTTGAGTTAAAAGGGGGTGGGGGAGATAAAATGGGGAAGGGTTAAAATGGGGAGGGGGAGTTGAAGTGGGGGAGATAAAATGGGGAAGGGGGAGTTGAGTTGAAATGGGGAGGGAGGAGATAAAATGGGGAAGGGGTGTTGAATTGGGCAAGGGGGAGTTGAAATGGGGAGGGGGAGATAAAAGGAGGGAGGGGGAGTTGAAATGGGGAAGGGGCAGTTCAGATGGGGAGGTTGAAATGGGGATGGGGGAGTTGAGTTAAAATGGGGAGGGGGAGTTGAAATGGGGATGGGGGATGGTTTGGGGGGGGTTGGGGTTTGAGTGCCCATCCTGGGGGTCCCAAACCCCCCAATTTCCACCCCAAAAACAGTGCAGATGCCCATCCTGGGGGTCCCACACACCCCAAACCCCCCCATTTCCCCCCAAATTCTGAAAGTGCCCATCCCGGGGGTCCCCAGGGGGTTTTGGGGGGAAATTTGGGGTTTTTTTTGGGGGGGGGATTCGATGTGGTTCAAGGGTGTGGTGTCGCTTTAGGGGCGGGACAGAGAACCCCAAACCTTTCCCCATCCCCCATGGGGACCCCTCCTCATTTTAGGGTTTTTAGGGTACACCTGGGAGGGAAAAAAGGGAAATTTTTGGGGGGACTCCCAAATTCCTGAGGGGATCCCCCAAAACTGAAATTTTATGGAGTTTCCAAAATTTCCTGGGGGGAATCCCCCAAAACAGAAATTTTAGGGTGGCTCTTGAGTTCCTGAGGGGATCCCCCAAAACGGAAATTTCGGGGAGATTCCCAAATTCCTGAGGGGATCCCCAAAACAGAAAAAAAAGGAAATTTTAGGAGGTCTCCTGAATTCCTTAGGGGATCCCTCAAAACAGAAATTTTTGTAGGGTCTCCCGAAATTCTCTGGGGGGATCCCCCGAAATGGAAAAAGGGAGAAATTTTGAGGAGTCTCCGAAATTCCTGAGGGGAATCCCCCAAAACAGAAAAAAGGGGAAAATTTGGAGGGGGTCTCCCAAATTCCTGAGGGAATCCCCCAAAACTGAAACTTTGTGGGGTCTCCCGACTTCCCGGGATGATCCCCCAACCCAGAACAAAAGGGGAAACCTTGTGGGGTCTCCCACACGTGTCCCCCTCCCCAATTTTTCCCCTCCCCCCCCCAGAACCCAGCGGGACCGCGGCGGGCGAGACCCCCGCCCCCCCCGGCCCCCACCGGACCCTGGTGATGCTGGAGCCGACGCCGACCCCCCCGGACCCCCCCCCAGGAGCCCCCCAAATCCCCGCCCGCCCCCCCCAGCCCCCCGAGCACGAGGAGGGGGGGCCGGGCCGACCCCCCCCGGATGCCGAGGCCACGCAGATGGAGCTGTCCCCCGCTCCCACCATCAGTGAGTGTTGGGATTTGGGGGATCCCCTAAAATTTTGGGAGTTTTTATCCATTTTTAGGGGAAATCCGCTCAAATTTTTAGGGTTTTTTCTCCATTTCTGGGGGAAGGCCCCTCAATTTTTTAGGGTTTTTATCCATTTCTGGGGGAAGGCCCCTCAATTTTTTAGGGTTATTATCCATTTTTGGGGCGATCCTCTAAATTTTTTAGGGCTTTTATCTGTTTTTGGGGTGATCCCATACATATTTTAGGGTTTTTGTTTGTTTTGGGAGAGATCCCCTGAGTTTTTGGGTGTTTTGGGGGGGGATCCCCTAAATTTTTTAGGGTTTTTCTCCATTCTGGGGGGGGTTTCTCCATTCTGGGTTGGATCTCCTGGGTTTTTAAGATTTTTCTCCATTCTAGGGTTGGTTTTAGGGTTTTTCCTCCATTTTGGGAGGGATCTTCTGGGTTTTTCAGGTTTTTCTCCATTCTGGGGTTGGTTTTTTGGGTTTTTCTCCATTCTGGGTTGGATTCCCTGGATTTTTAGGGCCTTTCCCCTGGGTTTTTTGGGTTTTTCTCCATTCTGGGTTGGATCCCCTGGGTTTTTTGGGTTTTTCTCCATTCTGGGTTGGATCCCCTGGGTTTTTCGGGTTTTTCTCCATTCCGGGTGCCGTTCCCTGAGTTTTGGGGGTCCACCCCAGACCTGGGGGTCTCCAGCTTCCTGTCCCCCCCCAGCCTCGCTGTCCCCAGAGCGGGCGGAGGACTCGGACGCGCTGACGGCCGTGAGCAGCCAACTCGAAGGGTCCCCCATGGACACCTCCAGCTTGGCCTCCTGCACCTTGGAGGAGTCCGGGGGGGCTCCCCCACCCCCCACGCCCCCCCAGAACCCCCCCGGGACCCCCCAGGGCCCCCCGCCCGCACCCCCCGACACCGCGCAGCCTCCGGACGATAGGTGAGAGAGCCCTGCCCCCCCTGGGAAATGGGGGTTGGGGGTGTGGGGTTGGGGGTGTGCCCCCCAGGTGGCATCACACCCCAAGGATGCCACACCCCTGATGATGTCACCCACTACCCCTGTGATGTCACACCCCTGTGACATCACAACCCAATGACATCACACCCTTTTGATGTCACATCACAGTGAAATCAATCCCGAGGTGTCCCACCCCTATGATGTCATACCCCCATGACACCACACCCCCGTGACATCACACCCCCATGATGCCACACCCGTACACCATCACACCCCAATGGCGTCGCACCCTAATGATGCCACATCCAATGACGTCACACCCCGATGATGTCACATCCTGATGACATCACATCCTGTGATGTCACACCCTGATGGTGTCACCCCCAGCTCCCCGCCGGCCTCGTCCTCGGAGAGTTCGTCCACGCGGGACTCGGCCGGGGCCATCTCCGGGGCCGACTCACGTGGGATCCTGGAGGAGCCTCTGCCGTCCACCAGCAGCGAGGAGGAGGATCCGCTGGCCGGTGAGTGACAGCCTTGTGTCCCCATCGGTGTCACCCCCTGGGCAGTCAGTGACACCCCTCTCCCCATTGGTGTCACCCCTTGGACGGTCAGTGACAGCCCTGTCCCCATCTGTCACCCTCCAGAATCCCCTTGCTACTCCCTGGGGGTTTTGGGGATCCCTGGGGGATTTTTGGGATTTCCCCGGAGGGGTTTGGGGATTCCCCCTGTGTTTTGGGGTGTCCCTGGGGGTTTCAGGGGGTCTCTGGGATTTTTTTGGGTTATCCCCAATGGTTCCAGGGCATGCCTGGTTGGATTTTGGGGTCTCCCCCTGTGTTTTGGAATAGCCCCAATGGTTCCAGGGCATGCCTGGTTGGATTTTGGGGTTTCCCGCTGTGTTTCAGGGTGTCCCTTGTGGTTCCAGGTTATTCCTGGGGGGTTTTGTGGACTTCCCTGTGTCCCTACGTCCCCCTGGGCGTGTCCCCAACGTGTCCTCTGTATCCCCACGTCCCCCCGGACGTGTCCCTGACGCATCCCCCGTGTCCCCATGTCCCCCCGGGCGTTTCCCCAACGCGTCCCCCGTGTCCCCACGTCCCCCCGGGCGTGTCCCCAATGCATCCCCCATGTCCCCAGGGATCAGCCTCCCGGAAGGGGTGGACCCCTCGTTCCTGGCGGCGCTGCCAGACGACATCCGGCGGGAGGTGCTGCAGAACCAGCTGGGGATCCGCCCCCCCGCGCGGGCCCCGCCCAGCGCCAGCCCCGCCCCGCCCGTGGTGCCCAACCCCGGCCTGACCGAGGTCAGCCCCGAGTTCCTGGCGGCGCTGCCCCCGGCCATCCAGGAGGAGGTGGGCGTGGCCCCGGAAGGGGCGGGGCTGGGGAGGGGTGGGGTCGTGGGGTGGGGCTAAGTGAGGGGTGTGGCTATGGGGTGGGGCTTGGGCATGGGTGTGGCCATGGTGGGACAGAACTAAAGGATGGGTGTGGTCATGGGGGTGGGGCTAAGGGATGGGTGTGGTAATGGGGTGGGGCAGGGCTAAAGGATGGGTGTGGTAATGGGGTGGGGTGGGGCTAAGGGATGGGTGTGGCCATGGGGTGGGGGAGAGCTAAAGGGTGGGTGTGGTCGAGGGGCAGGGCTTGGGTGCAGGTGTGGCTGTCCTGGGATGGGGCTGAGGCACAAGGGTGTGGCCTGTTTTGAGCAGTGATGGACTGCTCAGGGTGGGGGCCACTGGGGTGTGGCACAGTTTGGGGTGTCCCCAGTGGGGGCAGGGACTTCATCTCTCTGGCAGTGTGGTCTCTTTTGGGTGTGGCCTCTGGGATGTGTCCATGTGTGGGTGTGATCTCTGAGGCATGTCCATGTGAGGGTGTGATCTCTTGGGTGTGGCCTCTTTGGGGTGTGGCTTCTTTAGGGTGTGTCCACATGTGTGTGTGGCCTCTTGGGGGCATGTCTGCTTTGGGGTGTGGCCTCTTTGGGGTGTGGCCTCTTTGGGTGTGGCCTCTTTGGGCCATGTCCCCATATGGGTGTGGCCTCTTTGAGTGTGGCCTCTTTGGGTGTGGCCTTCAGGGCCTGTCCCCAGGTGGCACAGCCTCTCCAGAGTGCCACAGTCCCCGTGCCACCACCGTCCCCCTTCCTGTGGTGGCACAGCCTCTCCAGGGTGCCACAGTCCCTGTGCCAGCACCATCCCTGTCCCCAGGCGGCACAGCCTCTCTGGGGTGCCACGGTCCCGTGACAACGCCATCCCTGTCCCCACAGGTGCTGGCGCAGCAGCGCGCGGAGCAGCAGCGGCGTGAGCTGGCGCAGGCCACGGGCTCGGACGCGCCCATGGACCCGGTGACCTTCATCCAGACGCTGCCGTCCGAGCTGCGGCGCTCGGTGCTGGAGGACATGGAGGACTCGGTGCTGGCCGTGATGCCGCCGGACATCGCGGCCGAGGCGCAGGCGCTGCGGCGCGAGCAGGAGGCGCGACAGCGGCAGCTCATGCACGAGCGGCTCTTCGGCCACTCCAGCACCTCGGCGCTCTCGGCCATCCTGCGCAGCCCCGGTGAGGGCGGCCCTTGTCCTGCTGTCCCCCCGAGTCCCTCCATGGGCCCCAAGTTCTTTTGCAGCCCCTGAGTCCCTCTGCAGTCCCCAATTTCTTTTGCAGCCCTCAAGTCCTTTTGCAGCCCCCCATCCCTTCCAGTTTCCCCCAGTTTTCTGTGGCCCCCAATTCCCTCTGCAGCCCCCAATTTTCTGTGGCCCCCAATTCCCTCTGCAGCTCCCCATTCCCTCTGCAGTCCCCGAGTCCCTATCCAGCTCCTGATTCCCTCCATGGCCCCCCATTCCTTTTGCAGCCCCCAACTCCTTTCACAGCCCCCCCCATTCCTCCTGCTCCCCCCCGATTTTCTCTGCTCTCCCAATTCTCTCTGCAGCCCCTCATTTCTTCTGCTCCTGTCCCCGGTGTGTGACACATCCCCAGTGTGTGACACACCCCTGCTACATGACATGTCCCTGTCCCCAGTGTGTGACACTGCGCTGTCCCTGGTGTGTGACACATCTCTCGTGTTCCCAGTGTGTGACACATTCTCTGTCCTCAGTGTGTGACACATCCCCAATGCGTGACACATCCCTGGTGTGTGACACTGCTGTCCCCACCATGTGACATGTCCCCTGTCCCCACCGTGTGACACACTGCTGTCCCCACCATGTGACATGTCCCCTGTCCCCACCTTGTGACACTCTGCCATCCTCACCGTGTGCCATGTCCCCTGTCCCCACCGTGTGACATGTCCCCTGTCCCCACCGTGTGCCTTGTCCCCTGTCCCCACTGTGTGACATGTCCCCTGTCCCCACAGCGTTCACGAGCCGGCTGAGCGGGAACCGCGGCGTTCAGTACACACGGCTGGCAGTGCAGAGGGGGGGCACCTTCCACATGGGGGGCACCGGTACCCACAGCAGGTGTGTGGGGCGGGGGCACCTGGAGGGGGTCACCTGGGGGACACAGGTGTGTGGGGTGGGGTCACCTGACAGGGCCACAGGTGTGTGGGGTGGGGGCACCTGGGGGGTCATGGCAGGTGTGTGGGGCAGGGGCAATAGATAGGGGTGTTGGGGGCTGTTTCGGGGTTGCTTTGGGGGCTGTGGGGCATCGCTTTGGGGTCAGTTGGGGTCCGTTTTGGGTCCACCCCTAGGCCAGCGGGCAGCAGTGTGGGCAGGGCAGCTCAGGGTTGGTTTGGAGTTGTTTGGGGTCAGTTTGGGGTCATTTTGGGATCACTCTGGGGTCACTTTGGGGTCACTTCTGTGCCCACCCCAGGTTGGTGGGCAGCAGCGTAGACAGGACAGCTTGGGGCTGTTTTGTGGGTCACTTTGGGGTCACTTTGCAGTCATCTCCACACCCAGGCCAGCAGGCAGCAGCGTGGACAGTTCAGGGTTGTTTTGGGTCACTTTGGGGTCATTTTGGGGATCACTTTGGGGCCACTTTGCAGTCACCTCCATGCCCAGGCTGGCGGACAGCAGTGTGGACAGGGCAGTTCGGGGTTGTTTTGGGGGTCACTCTGGGGTCACTTCGTGTCACCTCCCTGCCCAGGCCGGTGGGCAGCAGTGTGGACAGGGCAGTTTGGGTCAGGTTTTTGGTCACTTTGGGGTCACATTGGGGTCACCTCCCCCCCAGGCCGGCGGGCAGCAGCGTGGACAGGGCAGCTTGGGGTTGTTTTGGGGGTCACTTCGGGGTCGTTTTGGGGGTCACTTCGGGGTCACTTTGCAGTCACCTCCCCCCCAGGCCAGCGGGCAGCAGCGTGGACAGCCTGCTGCGGCTGCGTGGCCGCCTCCTGCTGGACCACGAGGCCTTGTCGTGCCTGCTGGTGCTGCTCTTCGTGGACGAGCCCAAGCTGAACACGAGCCGCCTGCACCGCGTGCTGCGCAACCTCTGCTACCACGCGCCCACGCGGGGCTGGGTGGTCCGCAGCCTGCTGTCCATCCTGCAGCGCAGCAGCGAGAGCGAGCTGTGCCTCGAGACCCCCCGTGGGACCCCCGGCCCGGCCGCCGAGGAGCGACCGCGTGGCCGCGGCGGAACCCGCGCCGCCTCCGCCTCTGCCGGCGGTGCCGGGCCCGGCTCGGCCGCGGAGCCGCGCGGGCTGGACCTGCTGCACCGCGTGGAGTCGCGCAGCTCCGGGCAGCTCTCCTGGCTCTCGGTGTCCATGGACGCGGCGCTGGGCTGCCGCACCAACATCTTCCAGATCCAGCGCGCGCCCGGCCGCAAGCACACCGAGAAACACGCGGCGGCCGCCGGCTCTGCCGTCCACATCCACCCCCAGGCCGCCCCCGTCGTGTGCCGGCACGTGCTCGACACGCTCATCCAGCTGGCCAAGGTGGGGGGACCTCTCTGGGGCTCCTGGGGGGAGCTGGGAGGTGTTGGAGAGCATTATTTGGTTTCTGGAAGGTTCCTTGAAGGTTTTGGGGGTGTTTTGGGGCTCCTGGGGGGAGGTGGGAGGTGTTGGAGAGCATTATTGGGTTTCCGGAAGGTTCCTTGAGGGTTTTGGGGCTCCTCGGTGGAGCTGGGGGGAGTTGGGGAATGCTGAAGGTCATTTGTGGGGTTTCTGGTAGGTTCCTTGAGTGTTTTTGGGGCATTTTGGGGCTCCTGGAGGGAGTTGGGAGGTTCTGGAGAGTGTTACTTGGTTTCTGGGAGGTTCCTTGAGGATTTTTGGGGCTCCTGGGTGGAACTTGGGGGAGTTGGGAAACAGTGAAAGTCATTTTTGGGTTTCCGGGAGGTTCCTTGAAGGGTTTGGGGGCATTCTGGGGCTCCTTGGGGGGCACTGGGACATTCCATAGGGGAGCTGGGGACCCCTCCCCACACTTGGGGTCCCCATGGCACAGGGGGCATCACCCCGGGGGGGTCCCCAAAATGCCTGTGGGGCCTGGGGGTGACCAAGACCCTTTGGGTGGGGTTTTGGGATTCCGGAGGGGGTGTCTGGGAGCCCCCCCCCAACTTCAGGGGCGTTTTTGGGGTTCCCTCACACCCCTTTCCCCCCCCCACCAGGTCTTCCCCAGCCACTTCACCCAACAACGAGGCCGAGACCCCGCAACCGACCCGGAACGCGACCGCGGCCCCCCCAAATCCGGGGGCAGCCCCTGCCCCCCCCCGCCCCCCCAAACCCCACCGGCTCCTCCCCCGCCCCCTCCCCCACCCTCGGGCCCCCCCGCGCCCTCCCCCGCCCCTCCCCCCCAGTCCGGCAGCCTGTCCACCGATTTCTGGGACCTGCTGGTCAAGCTGGACAACATGAACGTGAGCCGCAAGGGCAAGGGCTCGGCGCGGGCGGGGGGCGGCGGGGGCGGCCCCGAGCCCGAGGCGGCAGGGGGGGGCCTGGAGGCATCGCCCCTGGGGCAGCTGATGAACATGCTGTCCCACGGCGTCATCCGCCGCAGCCCCCTGCTCACCGAGAAGCTGCTGCGCCTGCTGTCCCTCATCTCCATCGCCCTGCCCGAGGGGGGCAAGGCCGGCGAGGGGGGGGCGGCGCCCCAGAACGGAGCCCCGGCCCCCCCCGCGCCCGCCCCGCCCGCCGGGACAGGCGCTGGGACGGGGGCGGCGGCGCCCGGGAGCCCCCCGGGACAGGGTGGGAACGGCGGCGCGGCCACGGCTGGAGGGACCGCGGGTGAGTGTGGGGACAGGGGGGACACGGGGATGGGGGTGGGATGTGGGTTTGGGGACGGGGACATGGGGATGGGGGTGGGATGTGGGAGTGGGGACAGGGGGACATGGGGATGGAGACAAGGATGGGACTTGGGGACAGGGCCACGGGAATGGGATTGGAACAGGGCATTGGGGACATGGGAATGGGAGTGGGACGTGGTTTTGGGGACATGGGAATGGGGATGGGACATGGATGGGACATGAACAGGGGAGAGAATGGGGCTGGGACATGGGGACATGGGGATGGAGACAAGGAAGGGACATGGGGACAGGGATGGGGACAATGGGTATAGGGATGGGGATGAGAACTGTAGGGGCAGGGATGAGACAGGGATAGGAGTGAGACATGGGGACGGGGACATGGGAATGGGATTGGGACATGGGTTTGGGGACATGGGGATGGGACATGGGGACAGGGATAGGGATGAGGAATGGGGACAGGGACAGGGACAGGAACAGGGGGATGGGAGAGGAACAGAGGGATGGGACATGGGGACGGGGGATGGGGATGAGGATCTTAGGGGCAGATAGGGATGGGAGTGGGACATGGGGACACAGATGGGACACGGACTGGGGGGACACGGGGACAGGGAGGGGAGGATGGAGTCAGGGACATGAGGATAGGGATGTGGACAGGGACAGGACATGGCAGCAAGGCTGGGGACACAGCTGGGGACTCCATGGGTACAGGGAGGAACCTGGACCCACCCTGGTGGGGTGGGGGGCGATGGCCTTGGTGCCACCACCCCAACCCCGTGTCCCCACCATCCCCAGCCACTGCCAAGAGCTCCAAGTCCCCAGCCAAGGTCCCCGAGGGTGGCCCCGACCCCCGACTGGCGGCCACGGGCCTGACCGAGAGCCAGCTCCAGCTCTCCGTGGAGGTAACAGAGGGCCAAGAGCAGGCCAGGGGGGACATCCTGCTGTCCCCAAGGTGTCCCCAACCGCCCGTGCCATCGCCTGCAGGTGCTGACGTCCCACTCGTGCTCGGAGGAGGGGCTGGAGGATGCGGCCAACGTGCTGCTGCAGCTGTCCCGGGGTGACGCGGGGACAAGGGACACCGTCCTGCGGCTGCTGCTCAGTGGGGCCCGCCAGCTGGGAGGGGCCCTGTGCCGCCAGATCGGTGAGGGGGGGTCCCGGGGGGGTCCCAGGATGCCAAAAATGGGTTTACCTAGAGCAGAGGTTAAACAAAGTTAAGAGAATAAAAAGTAATTACATTTATTGAAGGCCTTTCAGGTACATTTAGGGCTTACCAAAAAGGCTAGACAAAGCTAAGAGAATAAAAAATAATTCACCCAGCCGGTGACAGCCCTGTCCCAGCCCTGACAGCCCTGTCCTAGCCGGTGACACCTTGTCCCAGCTGATGACACCGCTGTCCCAGCCGGTGACACCGTGTCCCAGCCGGTGACACCGTGTCCCAGCCAGTGCCACCCTGTCCCCACCGGTGACACGCTGTCCCCGCAGGGACGCTGCTGGCCGAGCTCCGCGAGTACAACCTGGAGCAGCAGCGGCGGGCGCAGCTCGAGGCGCCGTCCCCCGAGGGGCTCCCTGAGGAGCAGCCCCCCAGCGCCAAACTGAAGGGCAAAATGCAGAGTCGGTGAGTGTCGCCTTCCTCCTGGGTCCTGGTGTCACCTCCTGTCCTGTCCTGGGTCCTGCTGTCATGTCCTGTCCCTGTCCTGGATGTCACTGACACATCTTGTCCCTGTCCTGGGCCCAATGGACACTTCCTGTCCTATCCTGGGTGTCATTGATACCTTTTGTCCTGTCCTGGGTGTTGCTGACACCTCTGTCTGTGTCCTGGGCCCTATGGACACCTCTGTCCATGTCATGGGTGTCACTGACACCTCCTGTCCCTGCCATCCTCCTTGTCCCCACCAATGACCACTGTCCTGCCATTCCCCCGTCCCTGCCATCCTCCCCGTCCCCCTGTCCCTACCAATAACCGTTGTCCTGCCATCCCTGTCCCTGCCGTTCCCCTCTGTCCCTGCCACCCTCTTGTCCCCACCGATGACCACTGTCCCTGCCATTCCCTGTGTCCCCACCCATGACCACTGCCCTGCCATTCCCCTTGTCCCCATGAATGACCACTGTCCTGCCGTTCCCTGTGTCCCCACCGAGGACCACTGCCCTGCCAACCCTGTCCCTGCCATTTCCCTGTCCCCACCAATGACCACTGCTCTGCCATCCCTGTCCCTGCTATTCCTCCTTGTCCCCATGGATGACCACTGCCCTGCCATCCCCATCCTTGTCATTTTCTCCATCCCTGCTATTCCCTCTGTCCCTGCCACCCCTTTGTCCCCACCGATGACCACTGTCCTGCCGTTTCCTTGGTCCCCACCAATGACCACTGTCCTGCCGTTTCCCTGTCCCCACCGATGACCACTGTCCTGCCGTTTCCCTGTCCCCACTGATAACCACTGTCCTGCTGTTTCCCTGTCCCTGCCACCCCCTTGTCCCCACCAATGACCACTGCCCTGCCATTCCCCCTTGTCCCCACCGATGGCCATTGTCCTGCCATTTCCCTGTCCCTGCTGTTTCCCTATCCCTGCCATTCCCTGTCCCCACTGATGACCATTGCCCTGCCGTTCCCCCTTGTCCCCACTGATGACCTTGTCCTGCCATTTCCCTCTTCCCACTGATGACCACTGTCCTGCCGTTTCCCTCTCCCCACTGATGACCACTGTCCTGCCATTTCCTTGTCCCCACCGATGACCACTGTCCTGCCGTTTCCCTCTCCCCACCGATGACCACTGTCCTGCCGTTTCCCTCTCCCCACCGATGACCACTGTCCTGCCATTTCTGTCCCCACCAATGACCACGGCCCCGCCACCCCCATCCCCACCCCCCCATACCCACTGACCCCGTGTCCCCGGGCAGCTTCGACACGGCTGAGAGCGTGGTGATTGTGGCGTCGCAGAAGCGAGCCCTGGGCGGCCGCGAGCTGCAGCTGCCCTCCATGTCGGTGCTGACCTCCAAGACGTCCACGCAGCGCTTCTTCCTGCGCGTGCTGCAGGTCATCATCCAGCTGAGGGACGACACGCGCCGGGCGCACCGCAAGGCCAAGCAGCCCGGCCGGCTGGGTGAGGCTCCGGCCACGGCGGCCCTGGGGGGAATGGGAGGGAGGAAGGGCTAGAGAGGGGAAAGGGGATTTATCTTGGGTTTAATAGGAGCAGGGGTAAAGGGAAAAGGGGATTTATCTTAGGTTTAATAGGATCAGGGGTAAAGGGAAAGGGAGTTTATCTTGGATTTAATAGGAGCAGGGGCAAAGGGAAAAAGGGAATTTACCTCGTTTTGAATAGGATAAGCAGCAAAGGGAAAAAGGGAATTTACCTCGGGTTTAATAAATTAGTGGTAAAGAAAAAGGGGTATTTATCTCAGTTTTATTAGGATGAGCAATAAAGGGAAAAAGGGAATTTACCTTTGTTTGAATAGTATCAGTAGTAATGGGAAAAAGGGGATTTACCTCATGTTTAATAGGTTCAGTGGTAAAGGGAAAAGGGAATTTATGTCCGGTTTAATAGGATCAGTGTTATATATATATCTATATTCTATATTCTGTATTATATATGATATATATTACATATTATATATTTCATATTACATATTACATATTATATATGTATCAGTATTGCATATTAATGGGATCAGTATACTGAGGTATTTATCTCAGTTTTATTAGAATCAGCAGTAAAGGGAAAAGGAATTTACCTCAGTTTGAATAGGATTGGTAGTAATGGGAAAAAGGAGATTTACCTCAGGTTTAATACAATCAGTGGTAAAGGGAAAAAGGGAATTTACCTCGGTTTTAGTAGAATCAGAAGTAAAAGGAAAAGGGAATTTACTTTGGTTCAGTGGTAAAGGGAAAAGGGGATTTACCTCAGGTTTAATAGGATCAGCAGTAACAGGAAAAGGGAATTTCCCTCGGGTTTAATAGGATTTTAGGTGCACACTCATCGAAAATGAAACCATGGCAAGAAGCACTCCCCATAAAATGCATATATACAATTTTACTGATTTTGCAAATTAGCACGTCCACCTAAAAATCCCCCAATAAGATGAAGTAATTGTCCCCTATTCTAATTACCCCCTAAAATGAGATTACAGCCCAGTTTACAAAATATATTTCAGAGAAAAGGCTCCATCCAAGGTTGGAGCCTCTGGTTCTGAGATAGTGTAGAGCTCTTTGCTTCTTGCTGTGAATATTTGGGTTTTTTACATTGCAAACCTTCTAAACTAACCTAAATATCAGATTGCATACCTCCCAAACTAAGCTAAATATCAGACTAGAAAAATCCCAAACTGAGCTGAATATCGGACTGCAAAAATCCCAAACTAAGCTGAATATCAAAGCACAAAAATCCCAACCTGAGCTGAAAATCAGAGTACAAAAATCCCAAACTGAGCTGAAAATCAGTACAAAAATCCCAAACTGAGCTGAATATCAGACCAGAAAAATTACATGTGGGGCTAAGGTGCAAAGAGTGTGTGTAGAGGGTATGAGGGAAGGGAAAGGGTATAAAAATGCACAGAAAGGGTATAAAAATGCACAGAAAGGGTATAAAATGCACAGAAAGGGTATAAAAATGCACAAAAAAGGGTATAAAAATGTACAGAAAAGGTACAAAAACACACAGAAAGGGTATAAAAATGTACAAAAAGGGTACAAAAACGCACAGAAAGGGTACAAAAATGCAGAAAAAAGGTAAAAAAACCTAAAGCTAATAGGCATCGCCCCTCCGCAGGCGCCGCGGGGCTGGGGGCGGCCGGCAGCATCCAGGCCGCCGTCCGGCAGCTGGAGGCCGAGGCCGACGCCATCATACAAATGGTACGTGAGGGCCAGAGGGCCCGGAGGCGGCAGCAGGGAGACACGGTTAGCACGGCCGCCTTCCTCCACCCCTCCTCTTCCTCCTCCTCCTCCTCGGCCTCCCCCGTCCCCTCCTGTCCGCTCCTCATCATCCTTGGCCTGCCCCTTCCTCATCGTCCTCATCCTCATCCCACCGTCCCCTCCTGCCCCCTCCTCATCATCCTCATCCTCGGCCTACCATCCCCTCCCGTCCCTTCCTCAGCCTCATCCTGCCCCCTACTCATCATTCTCATCCCTTCCTTCACCCCTCCTTCCTCATCCTCCTTGGCCTCCCCCATCCCCTCCTGTCCACTCCTCATCATCCTCGGCCTGCCTCTTCTTCCACTCATCATCCTCATCCTCGGCCTACCATCCCCTCCCATCCACTCCTGTCCTCTACTCATCATCCTCATCCTCATCCCTTCCTCTACCCCTCTTCTTCTTTCTCCTCCTCCTCAGCCTCCCCTGTCCCCTCCTGTCTGCTCCTCATCATTCTCATCCTGCTCTTCCTCTGCTCCTCATCATCCTCATCCTCAGCCTGCCATCCCCTCCTGTCCCCTCCCGTCCCCTCCTCAGGCTCTTCCTGCCCCCTACTCATCATCCGCATCCTCATCCCTTCCTCCACCCCTCTTCTTCTTTCTCCTCCTTCTTGGCCTCCCCCCGTCCCCTCCTGTCCCCTCCTCTTCCTCCTCGGCCTGCTCCTTCCTCATTGTCCTCATCCTCATCCTCCCATCCCCTCCTGCCCCCTCCTCGTCATCCTCACCCTCGGCCTACCATCCCCTCCCGTCCCATCCTCAACTTCTTCCTGACTCCTCCTTGTCATCCTTGTCCTGCCCCTTCCTCCACCCCTCCTCATCCTCTCCCTCCCATCCCCTCCTCACCTTCATCCCATCCCTTCCTCATTCTCTTTCTCCTCCCATCCTGCCCCACAGCCTTCTTCCCTCTCTGTGCCACTATTGCTCGCCATCATCATCCTCACCTTCCTCATCGTCCTCCATTCTCTTCCATCATCATCATCATCATCCTTCTCATCCTTCTCCTCCATTCTCTTCCATCATTATCATCCACACCTTCCTTCTCATCCTCCTCCTTCATCCTCTTCCATCTTCATCATCATCCTCTCCTCACCCTCCCTTCCTCCTCCCTCCCCCTCCCTCCTCCTCCTCCTCTTCCTCCCTCCCCCCAGCTCTGGGGTCCCCCCCGGCTTCCAGCCCCGGGAGGGGTCTGGGGGTCCCGGGGAGGGTCGGGGGTGTCCCGGGGGGGGGGGGTCCCGGGGGGTCCCTGTGCCCTAAAGCCGCCGCCGTCCCCCCCAGTCGGAGGCCGGGCCCGCGGACGCTGCCCCCCGGCGCGAGGAGTCGCCCATGGACGTGGACCAGCCCTCGCCCGCCCCGCAGGACGTGGGTGAGAACCCCCCCGGTGCGGCCCAGTGAGGCCCAGTCACACCCAGCGCGGCCCAGTAATGCCCAGTGCGGCCCAGTGCGGCCCAGTTACCTCCACTGGGGCCCAGTAACGCCCAGTGCGGCCTAGTGCAGCCCAGTAACATCCAGTGCAGCCCAATCCACCCCAGTGCGGCCCAGTTACCTCCAGTGCGGCCCAGTCACACCCAGTGAGGCCCAGTGCGGCCCAGTCACCCCCCAGTGTGGCCCAGTAACACCTAGTGTGGCCCAGTCACACCCAGTACCATCCAGTCACCCCCAGTGCCACCACTGGGGCCATCCCCATTCCCCCACCGTGGTGCTGCTGTGGGGCCATCCCAGTATCGCCCCCCTGGCTGGTACTGGTTTGGGGGGTGGGTTTGGGGTCCTGACCAGTTTGGGGGGTGAGTTTGGGGCCATGACCGGTTTGGAGGGTGGGTCTGGGGCCACAGGGGGGTCCTGACCGTGTCCCCACCAGGCCCGGAGGGCTCGCAGGGCGGGGACAGGGACGAGCGGCCCCCGGAGCTGCCCCTGCTGAGCGAGCAGCTGTGCCTGGACGAGCTGTGGGACATGCTGGGAGAGTGCCTCAAGGAGCTCGAGGAGTCCCACGACCAGCACGCCGTGCTCGGTGCGTGCCCCACAAACGGGGGGGCCCTAAATCCCCGGGGTGGGGGGCTGGAACCCACAGGGCAGGGCTAAAACCAATAGGGGGGCCTGGAACCTATAGGGGAACCTGGAACCCACAGGGCAGGGCTAAAACCTCTAGGGGGTCCCTAAATCCCTGGGGTGAGGGGCCTGGAACCCACAGCGGGGCCCTGGAACCTGTAGGGGGGCCTGGAACCTATAAGGGAACCTGGAACCCACAGAAACCCTTTAAGGGGGCCTGGAACCCACAGGGAAAAACTAAAACCTATAGGGGGGCCTGGAACCTTTAAGGGGACCTGAAACTTTCATGAGGGCCTGGAACCCACAGGGCAGGGCTAAAACCTATAGAGGGACCCTAAATCCGCAGGGAAGGCCCTAAATCCCTGGGGTGAGGAGCCTGGAACCCACAGAGGGGCCTGAAACATTTATGGGGGTCTGGAACCCACAGGGCAGGGCTAAAACCCCACCCCGAGCTGCCCCCCCATATCCCAGTGTGTCCCCCTGTGTCCCAGTGTGTCCCCCCTTACCCCGCGCTGTCCCCCCCATCCTGACACTGTCCCATCCCAGTGTATTTCCCCATATCCCAGTGTGTCCCCCCTTTATCCCAGGGTATTCCCAACCCCCATTTCCAATGCGTCCTGCCCCATATCCCAGGGTGTTCCCCCCCATCCCGAGCTGCCCCCCTATTTCCACTGCGTCCCCCCCATTATCCCAGTGTGTCCCCCCATTATCCCAGTGCGTTCCCACCTTTATCCCAGTGTGTCCCCCCATATCCCAGTGTGTCCCCCCCATATCCCAGTGTGTCCCCCCATATCCCAGGGTGTCGCCCCATATCCCAGGGTGTCCCCCACCCCCCAGTTCCAGGGTGTTCCATTCCATCCCAAGCTGTCCCCCCCATTCCCAATGTGTTCCCCGCCTTATCCCAGGGTGTTTCCCCATATCCCAAGGTGTCCCACTCTATCCCAGTGTGTGTCCCCCCATATTCCAGTGTGTGTCCCCTTACCCCACACCATCCCCCATATCCCAAGCTGTCCCCCCATATCCCAGTGTGTCCCCCCCTTACCCCACGCCATCCCCCCATCCCGGGGCTGCCCCCCAAACCCCCCCGGCCGCGCTGACCCCGTGCCCCCCGGCAGTGCTGCAGCCGGCGGTCGAGGCGTTCTTCCTGGTGCATGCCACGGAGCGCGAGAGCCGCCCGCCGGTGCGGGACACGCGGGAGAGCCAGCTGGCCCACATCAAGGACGAGCCGCCGCCGCTGTCCCCCGCACCCCTCACGCCCGCCACCCCCTCCGCCCTCGACCCCTTCTTCTCGCGGGAGCCCTCGGCCATGCACATCTCGGCCAGCCTGCCCCCGGACACGCAGAAATTCCTGCGTTTCGCCGGTGAGCGGCCGCGTGGCGGGGATGGGGGGGGGTGGGAAGGGGAGAGTGGGAGGTTTGGGGCCATTGGGAAAGGGTTTGGGGGTGTGGGGAGGGATTTGGGCATTGGGAGGAGTTGGGAAGGGGTTTGGGGGGTGTTGGGAAGGGGTTTGGGGTGTTCGAAAGGAGTTTCGGGACATTGGGAGGGGTTTGGGGGTGTTGGGAGGGGGGGATTGTGCCATTTGAAGGGGTTTGGAAGTGTTGGGAAGGAGTTTGGGGGTGTTTGAAGGGGTTTGGGGGTGATCCGAGGGGTTTGGGGCATTGGGAAAGGGTTTGGGGGTGTTTGAAGGGGTTTGGGGGTGTTCAAAGGGAGTTTCAGGACATTGGGAGGGGTTTTGGGGCATTGGGAAGGAGTTTGGGGGTGTTGGGAAGGGGCTTGGGAAGGTGGGGAGGGGGTTTGGAGGTGCTCGGAGGGGTTTGGGGATGTTGCGGGGGAGAGTGGGAGGTTTGGGGACGTTGGGGGGGGAGAGTGGGAGATTTGGGGGCATTGTGAAAGGGTTTGGGGATGTTCAGAGGGAGTTTTGGGACATTGGGAGGGGCTGTGAGGGTGTTGGGAGAGCTTTGGGATGTTGAAAGGGTCTTTGGGGGCATTGGGGAGGGGCTTGGGGGCATTGGGGAGGGGTTTGGAGGCATTGGGATGGGGGATTAAGAGTGTTGGGAGGGATTTTGGGGTGTTGGGAAGGGAGACTGGACCCCCAAGGCTTTGGGGAACAGAATTTGGGGTATTTTGAGGGGGCAGAATTTGGGGTATTTTGAGGGGGCAGAATTTGGGGTATTTTGGGGGGGTGGAATTTGGGGTATTTTGGGGAGCAGAATTTGGATTATTTTGAGGCTTCCCAAGGCTTTGGGGGTCGGAATTTGGGGTATTTTCAGACTCCCCAAGGTTTCGAGGGTCAGAATTTGGGGTATTTTGGGGGGCGGATTTTGGGCTTTTTTTGTCCTCCTCAACACTTTGGGGTCAGCTGAGCCAAAGAAGGAACACCCAAACCCCTCCCAAAGGATCGAGTTCGCACACTCTGGGGCTCAAACCCCCTCTCCCCAAGGGGTCCCCCAATCCCGGACCACCCCCAAAACCCCATTTTTCCCCCCCAGAAACTCACAGGACGGTGCTGAACCAGATCCTGCGCCAGTCCACCACCCACCTGGCCGACGGCCCCTTCGCCGTCCTCGTCGACTACATCCGTGTCCTCGACTTCGACGTCAAGCGCAAGTGCGCGCGGGGATTTGGGGGGGTTTAGGGCGGTCCCGGGGGTCTTGCAGCCCCTCAGACGCTTTTTTTCTGCCCCCCAGGTACTTCCGGCAGGAGCTGGAGCGCCTGGACGAGGGTTTGCGCAAGGAGGACATGGCCGTGCACGTGCGGCGCGACCACGTCTTCGAGGACTCGTACCGCGAGCTGCACCGCAAATCCCCCGAGGAGATGAAGAACCGCCTGTGAGACCCCTGGGACCCCAAAATAGCACTGGGACACCCCAAAATAGCACTGGGAGACCCCAAAATAGCACTGGGACACCCCAAAATAGCACTGGGAGATCCTGAAATAGCACTAGGAGACCCTGAAATATCAGTGGGATACCCCAAAATATCACTGGGATACCCTAAAATATCACTGGGATACCCTGAAATATGCAGGGACCACTCAAACCTCTCCCGGGACCACCCAAACCCCCCCCCCAAGCTCCCCTAAAACACCCTCCCAGCCCCCTCTAAACCCCCCAAACTCCACCCCAAACTCCCCTATATGCCCTCCAAACCCCCCAAACTCCACTCCAAACCCCCCAAAGCCTGCCAAACCCCCCATATCCTCTCCAAACCCCCCAAACTCCACCCCAACTCCCTCCATATCCCCTCTAAATCCCCCAACTCCAGCCCCAACTCCCCCATAGCCCCTCTAAATCCCCTGCCTCCACCCCAAACCCCACCCAACCATCCCCATGCCCCCTCCAAACCCCTCAAACTTCACCCCAAACCCCCCAACCACCCCCATATCCTCCTCAAACCCAAGTTTCCACCCCGAACTCCCCCCTGTGCCCTCCAAACCCCCAAAACTTCACCCCAAATCCCCCCTAATCCACTCCAAACCCCCCAACTCAACCCCAAACCCCCCCATATCCTCTCTAAATTCCCTGACTCCACCCAAAATCCCCCTCTAACCCCCCCAAGCCCCCCTCCAAACCCCCCATATCCTCTCCAAACCCCCCAAACTCCCCCCCTAACCCCCCCTCCACCCGCAGGTACATCGTTTTCGAGGGCGAGGAGGGCCAGGATGCGGGGGGGCTGCTGCGGGAGTGGTACATGATCATCTCCCGCGAGATGTTCAACCCCATGTACGCCCTGTTCCGCACGTCCCCCGGCGACCGCGTCACCTACACCATCAACCCCTCGTCCCACTGCAACCCCAACCACCTGAGCTACTTCAAGTTCGTGGGCAGGATCGTGGCCAAGGCCGTGTACGACAACCGCCTGCTGGAGTGCTACTTCACCCGCTCCTTCTACAAGCACATCCTGGGCAAATCTGTGCGGTGAGAGCGGGCTTGGGGTGTGCGGGGGTGGGCTGGAGCTGTTTGTGGGGTGTGGGACTGTGTTTGTGGGGTGCTGGACCCATTCATGGGGTGCTGGACCCATTCATGGGGTGCTGGACCCATTTATGGGGTGTGGGACTCCTTCTACAAGCACATCCTGGGCAAATCCATGTGGTGATAGCAGGGTCGGGGTGTGCAGGGGGTGCTGGACCCATTCATGGGGTGTGGGATCATGTTTGTGGGTTGTGGGAGCACTCTCAAGTGATGCTGCATCCCCTTCAAGGGGTGCTGGACCCTTTACTTGGGGGTCTTGTGTTTATGGGGTGTGGAATCACGTTTATGGGGTATGGGACCACTTTAAAGTGATGCTGCATCCTCTTCCTGGGGTGTGGACCTACACATGTGGGGTGCTGGATCCCCTTCTTGGGGTGTGGAACTAGGTTTATGGGGTGCTGGACCCATTTTTGGGGTGCTGGACCCCCTTCAAGGGTTGCCGGACCCTTTTCTTGGGGTGTGGGACTCCTACAAGCACATCCTGGGCAAATCAGTGTGGTGAGAGCCGGGTGGGGGTCCCATTTGCGGTGCTGGACCCATTCATGGGGTCTGGAACTACATTTACGGAGTTACGGGGTCATGTTCATGGGGCATGGGACCACTTTCAGATGGTGCTGGATCCCATTCAAGTGGTGCTGGACCCATTTATGGGGTGTGGGACCACTGTCAAGTGATGCTGGACCCATTTACGGAGTATGGGGTCGTGTTCATGGGGTGTGGGACCACTTCCAAGTGATGCTGGATCCCCTTCAAGGGGTGCTGTGCCCTTTTCTTGGGCTGTGGAACATCATTTGTGGGGTGTGGGACCCGTTCCTGGGGTGTGGGATGATGTTCATGGGGTGTGGGAGCACTTTCATGGGGTGCTGGACCCATTTATGGGGTGCTGACCCCGTTTTTGGGGTCTGGCTTTCCCCAATGGGGTAATTTTGGGGTGCTGACTCGTTTTTGGGGCACTGACCCCATTTTTGGGTTGCTGACCCCAATTTTGGGGTCCTAACCCCGTTTTTGGGTTGCTGACCCGTTTCTGGGGTGCTGACCCGTTTTTGGGGCACTGACCCGTTTTTGGGGTGCCCCCCGCTGCCCCGCAGGTACACGGACATGGAGAGCGAGGACTATCACTTCTACCAGGGCCTCGTCTATCTGCTGGAGAATGACGTGTCCACGCTGGGCTACGACCTCACCTTCAGCACCGAGGTGGGCACCCCGAGACCCCCTCGGGGCAACCCAGGGCACAGGGACCCCCCCCCGGGGCACAGGGACACCCCCAGGACCCTTCTGGAACCCCCTTGGGACTCCCCAGGGTACAGGGACCCCCCCGGGACCTCCCAAGACAGAGGGACACCCCTGGGGCACCCTCGGGACTCCCCCTGGACACCCCCAGGGCACAGGGACCCCGTGGGACCCCCTCGGGAGCCCCCCTGAGGCACTGGGACCACCCCGGGACCCCCCTTGGGACCCCCCTCGGGACCCCCTCAGGGCACAGGGACCCCCCCAAAAGCAGCACTGGGGGCCCTCAGCTGCCCCTACAGGGTCCCACATCCCAGGGAGGGACCCCTCCCCTCCTGGGGTGTCCCCCTGATTTGGGGGTGTCCCCTGTGTCCCTGGGCTGTCACCTCTGTCCCTGGGCTGTCCCTCTGGTTTGGGGGTGTTCCCTGTGTCCATAAGTGTCCCCTCAGTCCCTGGGATGTCCCCTCACTCTGCCCACCCCAGGGGTGACACCCTCCCATCCCGGTGGCCCCATTCTGTCCTCTGGTGATCCCCCAGGTGCAGGAATTTGGGGTTTTGAGTTTCAGGGATGACCCCTGTGCCCCCCAAGTGCAGGAACTTGAGGTTTTTGGGGTTCAGGGCTAACCCCTGTGCCCCCCGTGCCCCCAAGTGCAGGAACTTAGGGTTTTTGAGGTTCAGGGCTGACCCCCCGTGCCCCCAGGTGCAGGAGTTTGGGGTTTTGAGTTTCAGGGATGACCCCTGTGCCCCCCGTGCCCCCAGGTGCAGGATTTTGGGGTTTTTGGGGTTCAGGATACCCCCATGCCCTGCTGACCCCCCCATGTCCCCGTGCCCCTCAGTGCAGGAATTCGGGGTTTTTGGGGTTCAGAGCTGATCCCTGTGCCCCCCGTGCTCCCAGGTGCAGGAACTTAGGGTTTTTGAGGTTCAGGGCTGACCCCCCGTGCCCCTCGGTGCAGGATTTTGGGGTTTTTGGGGTTCAGGGCTGACACCTGTGTCCCCGTGCCCCCAGGTGCAGGAATTTGGGGTTTTTGGGGTTCAGGATACCCCCATGCCCTGCTGACCCCCGTGTCCCCATGCCCCCCAGTGCAGGAATTCGGGGGTTTTGGGGTTCAGGGCTGACCCCTGTGCCCCCCGTGCCCCCAAGTGCAGAAACTTAGGATTTTTGAGGTTCAGGGCTGAACCCCCGTGCCCCCAGGTGCAGGATTTTGGAGTTTAGGATGCCCCCATGCCCCCTGTGCCCCCAGGTGCAGGAATTTGGGGTTTTTGGGGTTCAGGGCTGACCCCCGTGTCCCCGTGCCCCCAGGTGCAGGAGTTCGGGGTGTGTGAGGTGCGGGACCTGAAGCCCAACGGGGCCAACGTTCTGGTGACGGAGGAGAACAAGAAGGAGTACGTGCACCTCGTGTGCCAAATGCGCATGACAGGTGAGCTCGGGGGGGACACGGGGGGCTCCGGGACCCCCCTCGGGGCTGGGAGAAATACTTAGGTAAAGGGGAAAAAAGGGAATTTATCTTGGGTTTTATGGGATCAGCAGTAAAGGGGAAAAGGGAATTATCTCAGGTTTAATAGGATCAGTAGTAAAGGAAAAGGAATTTACCTCGGGTTTAATAGGAACAGCGGTAAAAGGGAAAAAGGAATTTATCTTGGTTTTAATAGGATCAGTGGTAAAGGAAAAAAAGGGAATTTACCTTGGGTTTAATGGGATTAGCAATAAAGGGAAATGGGGAAATTACCCTGGGTTTAATAGGATCAATGGTAAAGGGGAAAAAAAAGGAATTTACTTTGGGTTTTATGGGATCGACGGTAAAGGGGAAAAGGGAATTTACCTCAGTTTTAAAAGGATTAGCAGTAAAAGGAAATGGGGAAATTACCTCGGGTTTAATAGGATTAATGGTAAAGGGGAAAAGGGAAATTACTTTAACAGGATCAGCAGTAAAGGGAAAAGGGAATTTCCCTTGGGTTTAATAGGATCAGCAATAAAGGGGAAAAGGGAATTTACCTCAGTTTTAAGAGGATCAGCAGTAAAGGGAAAAGGGAATTTCCCTTGGGTTTAATAGGAACAGCACTAATGGGAAAAGGGGAAATTACCTCGGGTTTAATAGGATCAGGAGTAAAGGGAAAAAGAGAATTTACCTCAGTTTTAAAAGGATCAGCAGTAAAGGGAAAAGGGAATTTCCCTTGGGTTTAATAGGAACAGCACTAATGGGAAAAGGGGAAATTACCTCGGGTTTAATAGGATCAGGAGTAAAGGGAAAAAGAGAATTTACCTCAGTTTTAAAAGGATCGGCAGTAATGGGAAAAGGGAATTTCTCTCAGGTTTAATAGGATTTTAGGTGCACACTCATCAAAGGTGAAACCATGGCGAGAAGCACTCCCCATAAAATGGGTATATACAATTTTACTGATTTTGCAAATGAGCACATCCACCTAAAAATCCCGCAATAAGATGAAGTAATTGTCCCCTATTCTAATTACCCCATAAAATGAGATTACAGCTGATTAAACTGAATATCAGAGTACAAAAATCCCAAACTAAGATAAATATCAGAGTACAAAAATCCCAAATTGAGGTAATTATCAGAGTACAAGAACCCCAAACTGAGCTGAATATCAGAGTACAAAAATCCCAAACTGAGCTAAAAATCAGAGTACAAAAATCCCAGACTATCAGACTACAAGAATTACAATTATGTGGGGCTAAGGTACAAAGAGTATGTAAAGGGTACAAGGAAAGGGGAAGGAAAAATGTTTTAAAAGGGTATAAAAACATATTAAAAGGGTATAAAAATGCATAAAAACATACGTAAAAATACAGAAATATAAAAATAAAAATGTAAAAAATATAAAGTTTTTAAAACATATTGAAAAGGGTATAAAAACATTTAAAAATATTAAAAACATTAAAAATATAAAAATAAATAATTTAAAACATATTTAAAAGGGTATAAAACATAAAAATACTAAAAATATAAATAAAAGATAAAAAATTTTAAGACCTATTAAAAGGTATAAAAACATACAAAAATACTAAAAATATAACAGTTTAAAATACAAATATATTAAAAATATAAAAATTTTAAAATTAGAAGTTTTTAAAAACTTACTAAAGGAAAGTATAAAAACATACAAAAATACTAAAAATATAACAATTTAAAATATAAAAAATATTTAAAATACAAAAATTAAAAAATTAAAAGTTTTTAAAAACATATTAGAGAAAAGTATAAAAACATACAAAAATACTAAAAATATAACAATTTAAAATATAAAAAATATTTAAAATACAAAAATTAAAAAAGTAAAAAAGTAAAAATTTTTAAAAACATATTAAAGTATAAAAACATACAAAAATACTAAAAATATAACAATTTAAAATATAAAAAATATTTAAAATACAAAAATTAAAAAAGTAAAAAAGTAAAAATTTTTAAAAACATATTAAAGTATAAAAACATACAAAAATACTAAAAATATAGCAATTTAAAAATACTAAAAATATAAATATTTTAAAAATATAAAAACATATTTTAAAAAAAGGGTATAAAAACATCCAAAAAGACCAAAGCGCTCAGGAATTTTGAAATCTCGCAGGCGCCATCCGCAAGCAGCTGGCAGCGTTCCTGGAAGGCTTCTACGAGATCATCCCCAAGCGCCTCATCTCCATCTTCACGGAGCAGGAGCTCGAGCTGCTCATCTCGGGGCTGCCCACCATCGACATCGACGACCTCAAGGCCAACACCGAATACCACAAGTACCAGGGCAACTCCATCCAGGTGCGGCCCCGACCGCCGGGATGTTCTGGGGGTTTTGGGGGGGTTTCGGGAGGGATTTCACAGGGATTTCGGGAGGATTTCAAGAGGATTCTGGAAAAATTCTGGGGAGATTTCAGGGGGGATTCCATGGGGATTGCAGGGGGGATTCCAGAAAAATTCTGGGTTGATTCCAGGGGGATTCTGGGATGATTCCATATGGCTTAGTTTCCCCGAGGCTGCAGGAGCTGGCTGAGAGAAGAAGGCAGGCAGACGACGTCAAGATGGCGAAAGGGAAAGTTTATTTACAAGAAGGGTTTTTATACCATTAATATTCTAGCAACTATTGGTCAGAAAAGAAATCCACCTCCTAAAACCATTGGTCACAGCTAAATAACACCTGATACCAAACACAGAGATTAAGAAAGTAAAAGAATGCAATTTATCTATGTTCTCCCTGAGAAAGAGCAGAAAGAATTTCAAAACAGTGCAACCACAATTCCAGAAGGATTCCCGAGAGGATTCTGAGGGGATTTTCCAGGAGGATTCCTGGAGAATTCTGTGGGGATTTCAGGAGGATTCCGGGGGGATTTCGGGAGGATTCCAGAGGGATTCCCAAGGGATTCCAGAAAAATTCTGGGGGGATTCCATGGGTATTCCAGGGGGACTTCAAGAGGATTCTGGTGGCATTCCAGGATGTTTCCAGGAGGATTCTGGGAGGATGCCACAGGGATTGCAGGGGGGATTCCATGGGGATTTCAGGAGGATTCCCATAGGGATTTCGGGAGGATTCCGGAAAAATTCTGGGGAGATTCCAGGGGGATTCCCAGGGAGATGCCAGGAGGATTCTGGGAGGAATTTTCCAGGAGGATTCCGGGGGGATTTCAGGGGGATTTTGGGAGATTTCCATGGGGATTTCAGGAGGATTCTGGAAAAATTCTGGGGGGATTCTATGGGGATTTCAGGGGGATTTCGGGAGGATTCCGGAAAAATTATGGGGGGGTTCCAGAACGATTCTGGGAGGGATTCCAGGAGGATTCCATGGGGATTGCAGGGGGATTCCGGAAAAATTCTGGGGGGATTCCAGCATGATTCCAAAGGGATTTCCAGGAGGATTCTGGGAGGATTCCACAGGGATTGCAGGGGGGATTCCATGGGGATTTCAGGAGGATTCCAGAAAAATTTTTGGGAGATTCTGGGGGGATTCCATGGGGATTTCAGGAGGATTTCGGAAAAATTTTTGGGAGATTCTGGGGGGATTCCATGGGGATTTCAGGAGGATTCTGGAAAAATTCTGGGGGGATCCTGGGAGGGATTCCAGGAGGATTCGGGAGGATTCTGAGGGAATTCCTGGAGAATTCCATGGGGATTTTCCAGGTGGATTCAGAGGGGATTCCCCAGGAGGATTCCAGGGAAGATTCTGGGAAGATTCAGGGGGAATTCTGAGGGGATTCCAGCAGGATTCCAGAGGGATTCAAGGGGTTTTCCAGGAGGATTCCGGGGATATTTCAGGGGAATTCGGGGAGAATTCCGGAGGGATTCCAGGAGGAATTCAGGGGGGCCTCCAGGAGGATTCCAGGGGATTCCAGGGGCTGAATTCCTTTCCCATGGCAGATCCAGTGGTTCTGGCGGGCCCTGCGCTCCTTCGACCAGGCCGACCGCGCCAAGTTCCTGCAGTTCGTCACGGGCACGTCCAAGGTGCCGCTCCAGGGATTCGCCGCCCTCGAGGGCATGAACGGCATCCAGAAATTCCAGATCCACCGGGACGACCGGTCCACGGACCGGCTGCCCTCGGCACACACCTGGTGAGGGGACGGGGGACGTGCGGGGGGACACGGGAGGGACACGGGGACAGCGGGACATGGGGGGGCACAGGAGGGACAGCAGGACATGGGGGGATGCAGGAGGGACACAGGGACATGGAGGGACACAGGGACAGCGGGACATGAACACAGGAGGGACACGGGGACATTGCAGGGATGCAGGAGGGACACAAGGACAGGGGGACAGAGGAACATGGGGGGACATCCAAGCACCTGCACCACACCTTGTGAGGGAACATGGGGACATTGGGGGAGACACAGGGACAGGGGGACATGGGGGGACACGGACCACCTGCTCCTGGCACACAGACCTGGTGAGGGGACACAGGGACACTGGGGGGACACAGGAAGGATAGGAGGACGAGGGGATAGGGGACACAGGAGGGACAGGGGGTCATGGAGGGGACATCGATCACCTGTTCCTGGCACACAGACCTGGTGAGGGCACATGGGGACACAGGGACATGGGGACATGGCGGGGACACAGGAGACACGCGGCCTCCACCACTCTCTGCGCACAGCTGGGACAGGGACACAAGGCGGGGGAGGGGACACCAGGGGGACACGGAGATGGGAACAGGGGACACACGCAGGTGAGGTGGCACTGGGGGGAGAGAGGGACAAAGCACTGGGGTCCGGTGAGGACATGGGGATGGGGACAGAGCCAAGAGCAGGACTCGGGGTGGGGGTGGGACGGTGGCAGGAACATGGCGACACTGGGGCGCGGGCGGGGTGGCACTGGGGACAGTGGCCCTCAGGGGGGTGACAGTGGCATGGGTGTGTCCCCAGCTTCAACCAGCTGGACCTGCCGGCCTACGAGAGCTACGAGAAGCTGCGGCACATGCTGCTGCTGGCCATCCAGGAGTGCTCCGAGGGCTTTGGGCTGGCCTAGGGGGGCCCCCCCGACCCCCCCGCAGGGGCTCTATAAATATATATATATTTTTTGGTTCCGTTGGCTTTTTTTGGTTTGTTTTGTTTTTCGGGGTTATTTTTTTTCTCCGGTCCCGGTTTGGGGGGGTTTTTGCTCTGTTGGAGGGTGGGGGTTCCCTCCTCCCCCCTCACCCCCTCCCCCCGTGTTGGGGGCTGGGGGGGGCGGGGATGGTGAAAGGGGGGAGCCCCTGAAATTATAAATAAGAAGTTCAGCCCCTCCCCCACCCCAAAACTGAGAGGAAAAGTTAAAAAAAAAAAAAAAAAAAAAAGGAATAAAAAAGTGCACTCTTGGTAAGGGCAGTCCCGGTCGTTCTTGGGGGGGGCGGGGTGGGGCCGGCCGCCATCTTGGGTGTGGCAATAAGTGGGTGGTGCTGGTGTCCGCCATCTTGGGGGTGGCCGTGCCGCTATCGCGGCCATGTCGGGTGTGGCACGTTGGACACTGGGGCTGGGGGGGGGGGGTGCACTGTGGCGCCATCTTGTGTGTGGCGGGAGTCCTCACCACATGGTGGCCCGCATCTTGAGGGTGGCCGGGGTGTGGCACGTTGGCCACACTGGGGGCGGGGGTGGGCTATGGTGCCATCTTGGGTGTGGCGGGGGGGGAATCTGACCACATTGTTGCCGCCATCTTGAGTGCTGTTTCGGCGCGTGTGTGGCGCCATCTTGAGTGTGGCGGGCGCGTGTCTCGGCCGCCATGTTTGGTGTGGTGATGGGGGAACGCTGCCGCCATCGTGGGCTGAATTTCCGCTGAGCCGGAAGTGACGTCTCAAAGAAGCGCCAGAGATCCCCGGTGGTGTGCGGGGTCCGCAGGCATGACTCGCTCCCGTGAGTCCGGGGGAACACCGGGGAGAGCTCGGGGGGTTTTGCGGACTCCCCGCTCCCCGAGCTCACCCTGCCCCTCCCCGCAGGGCGACAGGTGGAGGCGGCCCGGAAGAAGCGCGTCCAGGTGAGCCCCAGCCTGGCTCAGGGGAGCGGGGGAGAACCGGCCGGGTTTGGGGGTGTACTTCCCCCCGCCGTGTGTGACACCGCGTCTGTGTGACCCTCACACCCGTGTGTGTCCGTGTGACCTCCCTACCCCCGTGTAAGGCCTCCCGGGTGTTTCCCCCCCGGGTGACCGCCCCGCGTTGCCCCCAGGCCCGACGCGCCCGCGCCGCGGGGAAGAAGGACCCGGGGGTGCCGCAGCTCGGCCGCTTCGCCGCCCACGTTCAGCAACAGAACGAGACCCGGCAGAAACGGGTAAAGAACCGGAGCCTTTTGGCTCTGACCCCAGCGGGTATTTTATGGTTTCCCCCACAGCTCCGATTCCGGGCGGATTTTGGGGTGTCCCCCCCAAGTCTGATCCCGGGGTGCGGGGGATTTCGGTGTGTGACACGCCTCGGTTGACCCCAGGAAGGCGATATTTGGGGTATCCCTCCCCCCCAGTCTCACCCGGTGGGGTTTGACTCCCCGCATGTCCCGCAGGCGCTGGAGGCGCAGCAGCGGCGGGAGGGAGCCCGGGGCGCGGCCCTGGGGCAGCGCCGGGGCCTGGACGCTCTGCAGGCGGATGCTCTGAAGCGACAGCGGCACTTCCAGAGCCAGGTGGGGCTGGGAACACCCGGGGAGACTCCACGTGGAGTGGGGGGGCTTCCTAGAGAAAGGGTTTCCAGGAGAGGGGGCGTGAGGGGGACTTCCCAGGGAGGGGTTCCTCTGAGGGGGGGGGGTCACTGGAGGACAAGGGGTTTCCAGAGGATGGGGTGCTCCCTAAACAGAAATGTGTCTACACAGAAGGGTGGGATTCCCCAGAAGGTCGGGAAAGGGGGGCAAGGTTCCCTGGAGAAGGAGGGTCCCCCCAGGAAACAGGGGAGTCTCAGGGGGGTCTCCCCATAGGGGAGTAACACAGGTGTCCCCAGGAGAAGGAAGAAGAGGAGGAAGAGCCCCCCCAGGGCCCCCAGGACGAGGTGTCGTTGCGACAGTTCGGGCGGGAGCTGCGCAAGGTCAGTGCTGGGGGGTTGGGGGGGTTCTGGGGGATTTTGGGGTCTCTCCCCCAAACCTGAACCCCGGTTCTGGCAGGTGCTGACAGCATCTGACGTGGTGCTGGAGGTGCTGGATGCCCGCGACCCCCAGGGCTGCCGCAGCCCCCGGCTCGAGGGAGCCCTGCGGCCTCGCCAGCGCCTCGTGCTTGTCCTCAACAAGATTGGTGAGGGAGGGTGGATTTTGGGGGTGGGTTCTGGGGTTCCCGTGTCCCCACAGCCCCGGGGACATTTCCGTGTCTCCCCCCACCCAGACCTGGTGCCGCGGGACGTGGTGGCCGCGTGGCTGAAGCACCTCCGGGCCGAGTTCCCCACCGTGGCCTTCAAGGCCTGCACACAGCAGCAGAGCCGAAATCTGGTGGGTCCTGGGGGAGGGCTGGGGTGGGGGTGAGGTGGGGGCTCCCCCTGACCTCCCCATGCCTTCACAGAAGCAGAGCCGGGTGCCAGCGGCCACAGCCCCCGAGGAGGTGCTGGCAGGGGGGGCCTGTGTGGGCGCCGAGAGTCTCCTGCACATCCTGAGCAACTACGGCCGCTGCGGGGGGGCCAAAACCTCCATCACCGTGGGGGTCGTGGGTGAGCGGGGCTGGGGGAGTTGAGGGAGGGTTGGGGGGCTGGGGGTGGAGGAGGCTGCGGTTTGAGTGGGGGGCTGTGAAAGGGAGGGTGGGGGCTAAGTAGAGAGTGAGTGGGGGGTGGATTTTTGGGGGCTGTCCTGACCTCTGCAATCCCCCAGGGTACCCCAATGTGGGCAAGAGCAGCCTCATCAATAGCCTCAAGCGCAGCCGGGCCTGTGGGGTGGGGGCAACGCCCGGAGTCACCAGGTGAGCCCCACCCCGGGGAGGGGGGGACTGTGCTGAGCCCACCCTGGCTGCCAGGGGTGTGAACTGGGTGTGTCCTCACCCCACCCCCCGGTGGGAGGAGCCTGCAGGGCCCCCTGGGTGGGAGAGGCCTGGGTGGACCCTGCCCAGGGTGTGGGTGTGGCATGGGGAGCCCTGCCCAGGGTGTGGGTGTGGCATGCAGCCCCCGTCCCCAGGTGTGGGTGTGGTACGCAGCCCCTGTCTCCAGGTGTGGGTGTGGCACGCAGCCCCTGTCCCCAGGTGTGGGTGTGGCATGCAGCCCATGTCCCCAAGTGTGGGTGTGGCACACAGCCCATGTCCCAAATGTGGGTGTGGCATGGGGAGCCCTGCCTGGGTGTGGGTGTGGCATGCAGCCCCTGTCCCCAGGTGTGGGTGTGGCATGCAGTTCCTGTCCCCAGGTGTGGGTGTGGCATGCAATGCAGCTCCTGTCCCCAGGTGTGTGTGTGGCATGCAGCTCCTGTCCCCAGGTGTGGGTGTGGCATGCAGCCCCTGTCCCCAGGTGTGGGTGTGGCATGGGGAGCCCTGCCCGGGTGTGGCATGTAGCTCCTGTCCCCAAGTGTGGGTGTGGCATTCAGCCCCTGTCCCCAGGTGTGGGTGTGGCATGCAGCCCCTGTCCCCAGGTGTGGGTGTGGCACAGAGCCCATGTCCCCAGGTGTGGGTGTGGCATGGGGAGCCCTGCCCGGGTGTGGGTGTGGCATGCAGCTCCTGTCCCCAGGTGTGGGTGTGGCATGCAGTCCCTGTCCCCAGGTGTGGGTGTGGCATGCAGTCCCTGTCCCCAGGTGGGGGTGTGGCATGCAGCCCCTGTCCCCAGGTGTGGGTGTGGCATGCAGCTCCTGTCCCCAGGTGTGGGTGTGACATGCAGCCCCTGTCCCCAGGTGCCTGCAGGCCGTGCAGCTGGACCGGCACATTCGGCTCCTGGACTGTCCTGGCGTTGTGCTGGACTCTGGGGACCCCCCGGCCGCCGCCCCCCTGAGGGGGGCCCTGGCCCCACAGCGCCTGCGGGACCCCCTGACCCCTGCCTGTGCCATCCTGCGCCGCTGTCCCCCCCAGCAGGTGTGTGGGGACCCCCTCTTGGGCTGTTGGGGACCTTTTTGGGGTAACCACAGAGCTGAGGGTATGTGGGACCCCCCGCCATCACCATGGCAGTGGGGAGGGTGGGTTCCAAATTTGAGGGGACTCCATTTTTCCAGCTGATCCAGCAGATTTAGTACTCAGCTCCCAGGGGGGATTTAGTCAACCCCAAAATTTGGATAATGGGGGGGCTCAATATTGGGGGTGCACCCCTTGTCACCATAACAGGGGGGACAGTGGGTTTAGGGGGAGGACCCCCAACTTTGAGCATTTTCACCCCATTTTGGCCGTAGAGTGGGGGACAGGGTGACAGTGTCCATCCCTACCAAACCACTGTGTGCCCCCCACAGCTGAGTGAGCAGTACGGGGTCCCCCCCTGCGCTGACCCCCTGCAGTTCCTGGCCCACCTGGCCCGGCGGCAGGGCCGGCTCCGGCCTGGGGGGCTGCCGGACGCCCACGCCGCCGCCGTGGCCCTGCTGCGCGACTGGACAAGGTGCGTGAGGTGGGGGGTCCCTCCCCTCACCCTGACTCTGTTCCTGGGGGGCTGGAGGGGGTTTCCACGCCCTGACCCCTTTTCTGGGTGGGTGGAGGGGCCTTCCCACACCCTCACCCTTTTCTGGGGGGCTGGGGAGGGTCTCCATGCACCCTGATCCCCTTTTTTGTGAATAGGAGGGGTTTTTGCACAACCCGACCCTGTTTTTTATAGGCAAGAGAGATCTTTCCACACCGTGTGACTCCTTTTTGGGCACAGGAGGGGTCTTTCCGCACCCTCTAATCCCACTCTGGGGGGGCTACATGGTCTGCCCATGCCCTGATCCCATTTTTGGGGACAGGAGTCTTTCCACACTTTCTGAGCCCCTTGTTATGGACCCAGGGGGTTTTTTCACACCCTGTGAGCCCTTTTTGGGGGCCTGTGGGGTCTCCCCCATACCCTGACTCCCCTTTCTCAGGATTTGGAGGTGTTTATTCATACTCTGGGGAGCTGGTGGGAGTCTTCCCACACTCTCTGACCCCCTTTCTGGGGGGCTGCATGGCCTCCCCACACCCTGAGCCCCATTTTTTTGGACAGGAGGGGTCTTTCCACACCCCTTGACCCCACTTGGGGGGCCTGGGGGTGGGGTCTCTTCACACCCTGACTCCCCCTTTTTCCTGCAGTGGGAAGATCTCGTACTACACCCATCCCCCCAAATCGCAGGGGGTGCACCTCGAGGCCCAAATCCTGCCGGCGCTGGGGCCAGCGCTGGATCTGGAGGCGCTGGAAAGGGGCGATGCCGAGGCACTGGCAGGTGAGCAGTACCTGAGCCCCACTCCCTGCACCCCTCAGGGACCCCCCAAAGCTCACCTGGCCCCCCCCCACAGCTGTCCCAGTGACGGTGACAGGCCTTGCGCTGTCGCCGGGCAATCCTGAGGAGGAGGAAGGAGAAGCCATGGAGGATGACAGCGGCAACCTGGAGGTGGGAAGGGATTTGAAGGGAATTGCTGAGGTGGGGAGTTTTTTGGGGGGGCAGCGGATTAATGTTTGCCCCCCTCCCCAGCTTGGCACGATGACAGTGGAGCTGAAGCCCCGGGTGAAGTTGGGGGGCACTGGGGGGGAGTTGGTGCCCCGAGCCCCCAATCTGGAGGAGGTGGCTGCACTCCCCCCTTTGCTCCAGGGCCAAGGGCTGCGGGCAGCTGGAAAAAGGAGGAAAAAGCTGCAAAAAAGAGCAGGTGAGTGAAGGCACCCCCTTCTCCTGACTCCCCCAAACCTCCCTGACCCCCTCCAAACTTCCTGATCACTCCCATCCTGCAGAGAAAATCGCCACGAAGTTGTCAGAGACGCTGGAGGCGGCCATGCAGTTCTGAGGCATCTGCAAATGAAATAAAAATACTATGTTAAAGTGAGAAACAGTTTAAAAAAAGCCCTTTTTGAAACAAAGGAACTGAGGGAACAAAGGTGCTATAGGTGTGATTTGGGGCATCCCGGGGGTCTCTCTGGCAGGAGACTGTGGAGGATTTTGGGGGTCCTCCCCATGTCCCTGTGGGGGTTTTGGGAGGTGTCACCCCATCTCAGAGCTGGGTGGGTAAGTGGGGATATAGAACCCCCTGAACTTTGGGGGGGGAGGGGGGCACCTCTTTTTCCAGCTGACTCAGCAGATTTAGTGCTCAGCTGCTTAGTGAACCCCAAAATTGGGGCTCAACTTCGGGGTGTGCATCCCCATTATTGAGAGCACTCCCTCTCCACTTCCATGGTCTCCTCAATACCTATAGCACCCACTGCCCCTCTTTGACACTAAACGAGCCCCCTAACCTTCCAGAGCACCCTAAAAGCCACCTTGGACATCCCACACACTCCCTGAGATCCCACAGCTCCCCAAAACCCCCTCGTACACCCCCCAAAAGGCACAGGATGCCTCCCCAAGCCATGCCCCTTACCCTTCGTAGCACCCTCAGCTGTACATGCAGGGGAGTGAAGGTCTCACCAGGGTTGTGGCGTCCCGCCCATATCCCAGGGCCGGGCTGCGGGTGGCCATGAGCACCAAGCTCCCCTCAGCCTCCACCGCCATTTTGCCACCTCTCCCTCCACCTGCGGGAGGGGCCCTGGCAGCGCGTTACAGGTGGTGGGGGCAGCACAGGTGCTTCCAATAACCGCAGTTAAGGCGATGTGAGGGGTGAAGTGCGCCATTCCGGGTCGGTTTTGGGTGTTTTGTGTCTTTTTCCAGCGCTGGAACGCAGTGCTTGGCGCTGTTTCGCCGCCGTGAGGGGAGGGGGGAGGGGGCGCGCGTGCGGCTCTTTTCCCGCTTTTTTCCCCACCTGAGGGGGGAGGGGGGGCGGAGCGCGAGACTCGTCTCGCGGGCGCTTGGGGCGGCGGAGGGAGCTCGGGCGCTCGGCCAATCGTGGCGGGGGATGGCACGGTGGGCGTGGCGAGCGCGGGGCTGGGCCAATGGGAAACGGGGCGGGGTGATGTGGGAGGGATCGCCGGGTGTGGGCGGTGCCAGCGCGCGCAGTCGAGGGCTCAGCGCGGTGGGTGACGGTTCTTGTCTGGGCCGAGTCGTTTGATGGGCCTTGCAGGGGTCTCTGCGGCCCTGGTGAGGGTGGGGCGCAGGAAGTGGGTGCGCGGGCCGGCCTTAGGGGTGGTCTCGTCGGGGTTTTAGCCCGTCCAGCGCTTGTTTTTCCTCAGAGCTTCTGTGAGAAATGTCCCAGCGGAAGCGCAGCAAAGGGCTCGGTTGCTCTCAGGTGAGGAGCTGCACCCCCCCCATTCTCCCCTCATTCACTCTCCCATTTCCCCCGGCCCCTCCCATTCTCCCGTCCTCGATTTTGGTCCCTTCCCCAGCATCAACTTCCCCCGCTTCTCCTGTCCTTTCCACTCAGATGACCGATGGAGCGGAAGATTTCAGCCCGAGCCAGAGGGAGCGGCACTCCCAGGACCAGGTGAACCAGAAGGTGGATTGCCGTGATCCCCTCTCTTCCCGCTCCTGTAATCCTGTGCCTGCACTCCTCTGTTATCAGCCCGCTCTTGGCCTTCCCTGCTCATTCCCCCACAGGTGAGTGAGCTGGTTCAGTTCCTGCTTGTGAAGGATCAGAAGAAGATCCCCATTAAGAGAGCAGGTAATTTTAGGGGAGCCCCCTCCCACAGCCTTTAGACCCCTAAAGCCTTACTGCCTGTGGGGAGCTCAGAGCTCCAGGCTCCCTCAGCAGTTCCCTGCCTGTTTCCTGTAGACATGCTGAAGAATGTAATCCGGGACTACAAGGAAGCCTCCTCAGAAATCCTCAGCAAGGCAGGCAGGACCCTGCAGGAGGTGGGAGGAGCGCGGCAGGGGAATGGGAGGGTTTTGGGGAAAACCGTCCCCCCCACTCGTGGATTAACCCTTGTTCTCCTGTAGGTGTTTGGGCTGCAGCTGGTGGAGATCGACGCGAAACGCCACACCTACATCCTCATCAATAACTTGCCTCACCCTGAGGGCAACTACCTGTGCAAGTGAGGGGCTGCTGGGGATCCCGAGTGATTCTGGGTGGGGGGAACCCCATCAGCATATTCCTCCCTCACCCACATGCGTGACACACCACTCTCTACCACAGGGACGAGGACAAGGAGAAGATGGGGCTCCTCTTGGTCATTCTCAGCTTCATCTTCATGAAAGGAAACTCAGTCAAAGACAGTGAGTCCTCCCCCAAAACTGCCCATACCTGACTTTCTCTTTGCACCCCTGCCACTGACACCCCCTTTTCCAGGTGCCTTGTGGGAATTCCTGCGTCTGCTCCGTGTGTACCCAGGGTAGGATGTGGGGGGACACACATGGAATGGGGCGGATGGGGCTGGTCAGTGCCACCCCTCACTAACCCCTGTCCTCAGGAAGCAACACAGGGTGTTTGGGGATGTCCGGAAGCTGGTGACAGAGGAGTTTGCTCGGCAGAAGTAAGTTGGGGGGGTCCTGGGGGGAGTTTGGGGTGGGGTTCCCTCCCGGTGTGCCCAGAGCAGCACTGGCGCCAGCCTTGGCCGGGCTGTTTATACCACACCGCAGAGCAAAGTCCGCAGCCCCTACGCCCCGCGGCTCAAGAGGTCCCTCACGGGGCCAGGGAGCGCTGGACACCCCTCTGGGGACCCCAGAACCTGCTGGGAGGGGTCACCACCACCCATCCCTCAACAGATACCTGGAGATCACCGCTATCCCCCTAACAGACCCCCCCGAATTCAAGTACCAGTGGGGGCCACGGGCGGAAAAGGAGACCTCCAAGAAGGACGTGCTGAACTTTGTGGCAAAGGTGAGGCAGGGTTGGGGGGTGTCTCTGGGTTTTGGGGGACTCCAGGCCTCAATTTATCACACCCCTCACTCTTTTTCTCCCACCCAGATGCAGGGAAAGAACCCCACATTCTGGGCAAGCCAGTATGGCGAGGCCGAGGCCAAGGCCCCCCACTGAGCCCCCAAAATAAAGACACCCTGTTGGTTTGCAGCTCTCCAGGCTCAATTGTACATCTCCAGTTTTGTTGTACAAGGTTTAATTTAGGGGAGGGCCCCCCTTGTCCCCGGGGGACCCCTCAGAAGTGCTCAGGGACAGTGTTCAGGGCATCGGCTGCGGTGCGGTTGATGTCGACATTCTGTGGGGTGAAGACGTGGGGTTTTGGGGTCTCCCCAGAATTTAACCCCTCCCAGTCTCTGGGGGGTTAATGAGATCTGCACCCTCTTTATGGGGTGGATTTGGTGGTGGGGGCCCTCACCTGGGGTCGTGCCCGGTGGGTGTTCACTGCTTCGATGTTGAGGAAGATGGACTCGACCTCACACCCTGGTTCCAGGGGAAGAGGACCTGGCTGCAGCTGGGGGTGGGCTTTTGGGGGGGTGGCCCCCATTTTGGGGAAGGACACTGGGGGCGTGGTCTTTCCATGGGGGAAATTGTCTTCATTTTGGGCTGGGACACTAGGGAACAGTCACCTTCTGCAGTGGGGGGATTGTCCCCATTTTGGGGTGGGACACCAGGGATGATGGTTCCCTTTGAGTGGGGATTGTCCCCATTTTGGGAAGGGACATGGGGAACAGTTCCCTTTTAGGGGGAGATTGTCCCCATTTTGGGGTGGGATGCTGGGGGTATGGTCCCCTCTTGGGGTGATTGTCCCCTTTTTATGCTGGGGCACTGGAAGAGATGGTTCCCATTGGGGGATATTCCCATTTTTGGGAGGAACACTGGGGAGACAGTCCTCTCTTTGCTGGGGGGACAACAACCCCACTCACCATAGGCCACAGGAGTCAGCTTTAGCACCGTGTGCAGGGGGCACTTCAGGTAGGGCAGCTGATCTGAGGGGGGGTTAGAGAGTGAGGGAGGCACAGCAGTTCTGGGGTGTCCCCAGACTGTCCCCAGTTGTCCCCAGACTGTCCCCAGGGCCTCACCCGCGCTCTTGTCCAGGAAATAGGCCAGCAGGCAGCGCATGACAGCCTGGTGGCAGATGACCAGGACGTTCTCCTGTCGCTCCAGCTCCATGATGACAGGCTCCAGCCGCTGCACCAGGTCCTCGTAGGACTGGGGAGGGGGGTCAGGGTGGGTCCCCAAAATCCTGCCCTCCCCAGGTGTCCCACAGGAGGAGCTTTTGGGGGTACCTCGCCCTTGGGGTAGCGGTAGCGGTACTTGTCCTGGTCCCGCAGTGCGAACTCCTTGGGGTAGCGCTCCTGGATCTCTTCATAGGTCATCTCCTCACAGACCCCCTGTGGGACAGGGGCGTTGGGGGTTTGAGGGGGGTTTTGGGGTGTCCCCCCATCCCCAAAAAGGGGGCGTGGCTCACGGCGTCGATCTCGTTGAGGGCCTTCCACTGCTCGTAGGGTACTCCCAGCGCCTCGGCCGTCTCGATGGTGCGTTTCATGTGGCTGGTCCATACCTTCAGCTCCCGGATGTTCTGGCTGCGGATGAACTGGGCCAGTGCCTGGGCGTACTGGGAGGGGCGGGGATAAGGGTTGGGCCATTGGGTGTGGCTTTCCCTAACCCTGCCCTCTCCCCATAGTAAGGGGGGGGGAGCATTAGGGGTGTGGCCTAAGCCCTGCCCCTTTGTGAGTGTGGCATTCATTAGCCACGCCCATTTGATGGTGTGGTCTTGTGTTCCTACCCCTTATGGGTGTGGCTTTCTGCCTGAGCCCCGCCTCTTGCACAGGGCAAGGGCTAAGGTTTTGTCTAGTGGGCGTGGCCTGCTCCCCTGGCTCCACCCCTTAATGCCATACCTGTGTATGGACTGGATGGTGTGTGGTCAGGTGAAGCCACGCCCCTTTGTGGGTGCGGTCTGAACAATTAGCTCCACTCCATTATCACCTGGGCTGACTGCTGGGTGTGGCCTCCTTTAGCCCTGCCCCACGCCCCACCTGGTGCCCGCGGGGGGACACCCCCAAGTCCCCCCCCCCCGATGCGTCCCTTCAGGTTGAGCTGGCTCTGACCCCCCCCAGCCCCACCTGGTGCCCGCGGGGGGACAGCCCCGAGTCCCCCCCGATGCGTCCCTTCAGGTTGAGCTGGCTCTCGCCGTGGCGGCTCAGGTAGATGGCGCGGGGCGTGACGTGGATGTTCATCAGGTAATAGACAGTGCGGCTCTGCACGTGGCCCTGCACCCGGTTCGCCAGGTACCGCACCCCCACGTCGAAAATCTTGATGTAGGACAGCCCGCTGGGGGGATGGGGGGACCCCAGTCAGGGCAGGGGGGGGTCCCCAGGCCTGGTGGGGCGGGGAGAGGGACACAAGGTGGGGGTCACCTGTCCAGCTCGTCATCCAGGGGCTCGTAGGTGGCCTTGTAGCAGTCGATGCGCTTCAGGAAGTCAACCACCGCCTCCTCCTGCGCGCGGCCCTTGTAGTCGGGGCTGCTCAGCTTCACTTGCTGCGGAATTGGGGTGGGGAACAGCTTTTGGGGGGGCACAGACAGCTTCCCACACTCCCCCCGCCCCAGTTGTCACCTCCAGGTCCCTGTTGTCACACCCCTGCCCAGGGTCTCACCTTGATGTTCTCCTCAATGATGGTGGGGTCATCGCAGATAGACTCAACGAACAGAACCTGGGGGGAAGGGGAAAAGGGGGGGGCACCGGTGGCTCCCCCATGCTGTGACACCCCCAAAACAGTACCATCCCTCCCCCATGTTGTGACACCCTCAAATCAATGTCACTTTCATGCTGTGACACCCCCAAAACCGTGCCACAGTGCCACCACCCCCCCCATATTGTGGGTATTTCCAAATCGGTGCCACCCCCCATGTTGTGACACCCCCAAATCAGTGTCACTTTCATGCTGTGACACCCCCCCATATTGTGCACACCCCCAAAGCAGTGCCAACCCCCCCAAAGTTATTGTCACTGCCCCCACCATGCTGTGAGCACCCCAAAACTGTCATCCCCCCATGCTGTGACACCTCCAAATCACTGCAACCGCCCCCCCATATGCTGTAGCCCCCCCAGTCTGTGCCACACCCCCGAATCACTGCCACCCTCCGTGCTGTGACACCCCCAAACCAGTGTCACCATCCCACCCATGCTGTGACACCCCCAAACCAGTGTCACCACCCCACCCATGCCGTGACACCCCCAAATCAGTGTCACCACCCCACCCATGCCGTGACACCCCCAAATCAGTGTCACCACCCTCCCATGTGCTGTAGCCCCCCCCCCAAATCAGTGCTACTCCTCCATATTGTGGATACCCCTAAACCAGTGTCACTTCCCCCCCCCCCCCATATTGAGGACACCCCCAAAACAGTGTCACACCCCCCCTCATCCTGTGGACACCCCCAAAACAGTCCTATCCTCCCAATGTGCTCTAGACCCCCCTCAAGTCTATAAACCCCCCCAAAACACCTCGTGAGCCCCCCAATGACCCCCTCCAAATTCTACCTTGTACCCATTTTCCTTGGCAAACTGAAGGATCACTTCCCTGCGTTCCCGCGTTGTGTTGGTGGCATCGAAAACCTGGGGGGTTGGGAGGTAAATTTCAAGCCCCCCCCAAATATTTGGAACGGGGGTCGTTTTCCCCTGGGGGGTTAAATTTTTTTGGGTGGGGGTCTCTTACCGCCACCTGCCCCTCCTCAGAGCTCAGGTAGGCGCGGACATCCTTAAGGGCAGCCAGCGCGCAGTGCCTGGGAATTTGGGGGGGTGTCTCTCTCAGCTCTGCCCCCCAAATGCACCCCAAAAATGCCCCCCCTCTGCCATCCCCCCCTAACCTTCGGATTTCCATCCCCTCGGGGTTATCGTGACGGAAAAACTCGTAGTTCTTGTAGTTGGGAACAGCTTCCCGCCGGTACTCGCCCACATTGAACACTGCAGAAGGATCGGGGGTGGGGGGGATTGGAGGGGATCCCCAAACCTTTCACACCCCCCCAGAAATACTCACCCCGCGTCGGGGTGCCGATCCAATTCAGGTAGCGGGTGAGTTTTCGGGAGATGTAGGTCTTGCCGCGGGCAGGTAACCCCACCAGGATCACCATGGTGGGGCAGTTGGTGAACTGGGGCACGGAGGCTGGGGGGGCATTTTGGGGAGGGGGGGTGTTAAAGCACTCTTACCCTCTCCCCAGGCTTCCCCAATTGGATTTGCACCCCCAAATCCCTCATCCACCGCGAGTTGGGGTAGAACAATCTGCCCCGAAGGGGGAAAATCCCTCCCTCAAGCAGCCGTAGGGGTGTGTTGGGGGGGGATTTTTCTCTCTCAGGGAGTATGTCTGGTACCCCCCCTCAAATTCCCCCCACCCACACTTACATCCCCCTCTTACTCGAGGGGTGCAAAGGGCCACCCACGTTTTTTTCCTGGGAGGGGTCCTTGTCAGCCGCTCCGATGCCGCCGCCATGTCCCTGCCTCTGCCCCCGCCCCCGGTCAGTGTCCCCGCGGTCACCCTCGGTGTCCCACCCCCTGAGAACTCACCCTCTGTCCCTTGTACCTGGGATTTTGGGTGATTTCTCCTCCATTTTTGGGGTGACGGGGGGGGCAAGAGGGTGCTCCGGTGCCCCCCGGGAAGGTCGGAGGTAACGTTATACCCTGGCTGCTGGCCGGGCTGGGAGGGACGAGGGGATAAGGGGGGGAGCCAGTGGGGCCCCCCCATGGGTACTTGACCCTGTCACCCTGAGGGCTTAGCCTTGGCCCTCTGGGGGTCCTGGTCCCGCTCCCCGGGGGGTCTCAATGCTTGTCCCCTAGGAGTCGTGGTCCCCCCTCCCCGGGCGATCTTGTCCTCCGCGGGGTCCCAATCCGGACCCCTTGGGGGGGCTGGAACTGTCCCCCTGGGAGTCCCAATCCCATCCCCCTGGGGGACCGCATCTTGTCCCCTCAGGGGGTCCCCATCCTGTCTCTTTGGGGTCCTCGTCCCCCTCCCCTTGAATGTCTCAATCCTGTCCCTTTGGGGGTCCCAATTTTCCCCTCTTGGGGTCGTTAGTCCCGGGGATGAGGAGGCAAAGGGGATCGGGACCCCCGTAAGGGGGGCACGTGGGACCCCTCCGCACCCCCCTGACCCCCGTCGGTCTGCGGGACCCTCAACGCCTCGGTCACGCCCCTCCCATTCGGGGGGCTCCCTGGCCCTCCTCGCTTGGCCTAGGGAACCCCCTTATCCAGATCCCCTCCCCCCGGGATTCCCCACTCGTGTCCCCCCGCCCTGCCCGGTCCCTCCCTCGGTGTCCCCCCAGGTTCTCCCCCTGTCCCACCCCCGAACCCTCCTTTGGCCCAACCCCCGGTCCCTCCCCCGGTGTGCCCCAGGTCCTCCCCCGGTCCCGCCCCTGAGTCTCTCCCCTGGTCCATCCCCCTGGTGTCCCCCCGTCTCTCCCCGATCCCTCCCCGATCCCTCCCCGATCCCTCCCCGATCCCTCCCCGTCCCTCCCCGGTGCCGCCCCCCGCGGGCATTGGCCGGACGGCGGCGATGGCGGCGATTCGCAGCGTGAAGGTACCGGGACCCCCGCCGACCCCGCGGACCCCGGGGATGTGTGCGGGGGTCCCCCCTCCTCGCTGACCCCCTTCTCTCCCCCTCCCCAGGGCCTGGTGGCGCTGGTGACCGGCGGCGGCTCCGGGCTGGGCCGGGCCACGGTGGAGCGGCTGGTGCAGCGCGAGGCGCGGGTGGTGCTGCTGGACCTGCCCACGTCTGCCGGGGGCCAGCTGGCCCAGGAGCTGGGCGACCACTGTGCCTTCGCCCCCGCCGACGTGAGCACCGGGGGGCTGCGGGGGCTTCTCCTGCACTGTGTCCAACGGTGATGTCCCGCCTTGACCCCTGTGGTGATGTCCCACCTCAGCATGGGGCTACCTTGACCCCACCGGTGACATCTCGCCTTGATGTGGGGCCAGGTGGACCCCACTGTTGACATTACCCCTGAAGGTGGGGCCACCTTGACCCCACTGGTGACCTTTGACCCCTCAGGTGACATCCCACCTTGATGTGGGGCCCCCTTGACCCCACAGGTGGCCTCGACCGAGGAGGTGCAGACCACCTTGACCCCACTGGTGACATTCCCCCCCTCGACTTGGGGCCACCTTGACCCTGGATGTGACCTTGGCTGAGGAGCTGGGGGTCACCTTGACCTTGCAGGTGACATCCCACCTTGACCCCTCCGGTGACATCCCCCTCGACTTGGGTCCCTTGTCCCCCAGTGACCTCACCTAAGGAGGTGGGGGCTGCCTTGACCACACTGATGACTCCCCCTTGATATGGGACCACCTTGACCCCACAAGTCATGTCCACCATGACCCCACTGGTGATGTCCCACAATAACCCCCATGCTACCGTCCCACCTTAACTCCACCAGTGATGTCCCAACATGACCCCAGTGGTGACACCCCCCCTCGGTGGCCCCTTCGCCCCCAGGTGACCTCTCCCGAGGAGGTAGGCGCAGCACTGGCTGTGGCCCAGAAGAAGTTTGGGCGCCTGGACCTGGCTGTGAACTGCGCCGGCATCGGCATTGCCGTCAAGACCTACAACAGCAAGAAGGACAAAGTGCACGACCTGGAGGATTTCCGGAGGGTCATCAATGTGAGTGTGGGGCTTGGGGGTCCCTGGACAATGGGGTGAATGTAGGGGGGTCCCTGGTCAGTGGGTTGAATGGGAGGGTTTGTGGGTTGAATGAAGGCGTTGCCTGGTCAAGGGGGTGAATGTGAGGTGTCCCTGGACAATAGGGTGAATGTGGGGGGTCCGTGGTCAATGGGGTGTTTGTATTCTCCAGCCATCCCTGGTTAATGGGATGGCTGTGGGTATGGGGACTTTGGGGGAGCACAGGGGGCTGTGGGGGTATCAGTGGGATTTGGTGGTGCCCACAAGACCCTCCCCAAACCCTTCTCCCTCCCCCAGGTGAACCTGGTGGGCACCTTCAACGTGATCCGCCTCAGCGCGCAGCTGATGAGCCAGAACAAGCCTGATGCCGACGGCCACCGTGGGCTCGTGGTCAACACCGCCAGCGTGGCCGCCTTCGAGGGACAGGTGAGGGACCCCCCGGGGACCCCGGGAGCTAATGGGGGGTCAGGGGACCCCGCAATGACCACATGTCCTCCCCACAGGTGGGTCAAGCAGCCTACTCAGCCTCCAAGGGGGGCATCGTGGGCATGACCCTGCCCATCGCCCGGGACCTGGCCCCGCTGGGCATCCGCGTGGTGACCATTGCCCCAGGTAGGGCCACGGGGGCACCTGGGTGGGGGGATGAGGTGGGGACGTGTCTCGATTCACCGCCTGCTTTTGGGGTTCCCCAGGGCTGTTCTCCACCCCGCTGCTGGCCGGTTTGCCTGAGAAGGTCCGGAACTTTTTGGGACAACAAGTGCCTTTCCCATCCCGGCTTGGGGACCCTGCTGAATACGCCCACCTGGTGCAGGCTCTGGCCGAAAACCCCATGATCAACGGGGAGGTGGTGAGGCTGGACGGGGCCCTGCGCATGCAGCCCTGAGTCCAGGGGATCCCCTCCCCGAATTTTGTGGTGGGGAGCGGCCACGCTGGGGATGGAGAGCAGGGATGGACGCTGTGGCTGGACGCTCTCCGGGGACACTCCAGGATGGGAATGCTGCGGGGACAAGGACTGGGGGCACCATATGAGTGGGGACACTCTCCCCTGAGTGGACACAATCCCCTCCCCGAACGGGGACACCACATGAGTGGGACGCCCTGGGATTTGGGGACAAACCTCAGGAATGTGACCATGACGCCCCCCGGGAAGATGGGATGAGGGCCTTGCTCAGATGTGGGGACCCCATCCCAAACCCCCCCGAGCGTGGGAACCTCCGTGAGACCCTCCGGGACCCCCCTGTCCCTCCCCCGGAGCCCCTCCCCCATCGCAATAAAGCGTGTTCTGCCACGCGCCCTCTGAGCTCTGCGCTGCCCCGCCTTCTCTCCCTCCCCATTGGCGCTTTCGGCTGTCGATCATTAGCACAGCCAGACGTGATTGGGTAGCGAAGGGGGAGTGAGAGGGCAAAGCCCGCCCCCGCTCGGCGCGCGCCGAGGCACGCGCGGAACTCGCCTCTGATTGGCTGATGGCGGAAGGGAGAGCGGGGCGGGGCTTGGCACACCCCTCCATTCATTGATTGGCTGAGGCGCCTGTCAGCACGCCGCCTGCGGAGTGGTGCGAGCGGGTGGGCGGGCTCAGCGCTGATTGGTCGGAGAGGAAGTTCCGCCGGAAGCGGCTCGTGAGGGGACCGGGACCAGGATCGGGACCGGGAACGGAACCGGGACCGAGAGCAGGAACAGGATCGGGAAACGTGACCCACACCGGCCAGCCGCAGCCATGAACATCCGGAACGCGCGGGTGGGCGGCCTGGGGAGTCAGGGGGGCTCAGCCGGGGTTTGGCGAGTGGGAGCTGGGGACCCGGGAGGGATCTGTCGGGGATACCGGGGCCTGACGGGGAGGTCTGAGGGGAACACCGACCCCTAGGAGGGGTCTGAGGGGGACACCGGGCCCTGGGCAGGGGGAACTGGGATCTCATGAGGGGTCAGAGGTGGGGACCGGGCTCCGGCGGGTGCTTTACCGGCCCTCCAAGAGCGGGAACCGGGGTCTTATGGGGAGTCTGGGAGGGACACCGGGCTTCGGGAAGGAGGTACCGGAGTCCCATGGCGTGTCTGAGGAGAGTATCGGCCGCTTGAGGGGCTCTGACGGCCAGTACCGGATCTCGGGGAGGGGGAACCGCGGTTCTTGCGGGGCTCTGAGGTGGGTCCTGTGCCCTGGAGGGGGTCTGAGAGAACCCCCCCGTGTTGGGCAGCACCAGGGCCGGTTCCGGGGTGACCCCCCCGCTCCCCGGGGCCGCCCCCGCGCTGACTCCCGGCTCCCCGGCAGCCCGAGGACCTGATGAACATGCAGCACTGCAACCTGCTCTGCCTGCCCGAGAACTACCAGATGAAGTATTACTTTTACCACGGCCTCTCCTGGCCCCAGGTGCGGCCCTGGGTCCTCCCCTGAAACACCCGGCTCCCTTCCCCTGGAGGCCCCTGAATTCTCCCCTGGGACACCTGGCTCCCCTGTGGAACACCCGGATCATCCCCCACCATGGGCTTTCCCCTCGCTGGGGTCCTAGACCCCTCCCTGGAACACTTGGAATTTCCCTCCCCTTCACCCTTATAACCCCCCGTGCATTTCCCCCCACCTCAAACACCTGAATCTTTCCCCTGGGGCTCCTGGGTTCCCCCCCAGGAACTCCTGGATCTTTTCCCCCTCCCCGACCAGGGACACTTGGGGTCCTGGGATCTTTGGACCCCTCCCCCAGGGACACCTGGAATTCCCCCCCAGGGACACCTGGCCCCCTTCTCCCCCTCAGCTCTCCTACATCGCCGAAGACGAGAATGGGAAGATTGTGGGATACGTCCTGGCGAAGATGTGAGTGTGGGGTGGGGGGTCTTCCCCCCCTTCTCCTGGGGTTTGGGAGGGTCGGGGGGGGGTCGTTGCCGATGGGATTTGGGGATTTTACCCCTCCCCCCCCCCGCTCACCCCCGCCTCGTGCTTGTGCAGGGAGGAGGATCCCGATGACGTTCCACACGGACATATCACATCCCTGGTAGGGCAGGGCAGGGGTTGGGGGGTTTGGGGTGCTCTTGGAATAGCTCAGGAGGTTTGGGAGGGCTCCTTGGCGGTCTTTGGGGTCACGAGGGTTTCTTGAGGGGGTTTCAGGGCTCTTGGATGGGGTCTGAGTGCTTGGGGTACACTTTAAGGTCACTTGAGGGGTTTTGGGGTGCTCTTGAAGGGCCTTGTGGCTCTTTAAGGGCTTTGGGAGGCTCATTGAGGGGGTCTGAGACTTTGGCGGCCTTTTGGGAACCAGGATCTGGGGGTGCCCGGGGGTGTGGGGTAGTTTTTGGGGTGCCCTGGGGTTTTCTGCGTAACGAAACACTTCCACTGACGCCTGGGTTGGTTTACAGGTGCTCTGGGATTTTTTGGGGTCCCCCAACCAATTTTTCCCACCCTCCCCCCAGGTGGTGAAATGTTCCCACCAGCCCCTGGGTGAGTTCAGGGGAGCCCTGGGGTTTTTGGGGTGCCTCCGACTATTTCTGGGGTCCACCGGGGGTAGTTTTAGGATGTTCCTGGGTGGTTTTGGGGTGTCCCAGCCCATTTTGGGGTCCCCCCAGGCAGTGAAACGCTCGCACCGGCGCCTGGGGCTGGCACAGAAGCTCATGGACCAGGCGTCCCGGGCCATGATCGAGAACTTCAACGCCAAATATGTGTCCCTGCACGTCCGCAAGAGGTGAGACCCCCCCCCCCAAAAACCCCCTGGGGGGGCTCAGACCCCAAGGAACACCCCCCAAAATAACTCCTCTGTTTGTCCTTGGTAGCAACCGGGCAGCTCTGCACCTCTACTCCAACACTCTCAACTTCCAGTGAGTCTGCAGAGGGTAAAGGGGGTTTGGGGGAGCTGCAGTCAGAACTGGGGGGGCTTGGAGGGTGCTTGGGGTGGGGGTGGCTGACATATGGGGGTGGGGGGGTTAAAGCAACTTCAGGAGAAGTTAAGGAGACAGAAGTGGGGGCTGGCTGCAGGGCCACCCCAAAAACACCACACCCTGTGTCCCCCCCCGACCCAAAACACCCCCACCCGCCGTGTGAGACCCCCAAATCGCCCCCCTGTGTCGTGGCCCTCCAGGATCAGCGAGGTGGAGCCCAAGTACTACGCAGATGGGGAGGACGCCTACGCCATGAAAAGGGACCTCACCCAAATGGCGGATGAGGTAGAGCTCCCTAGGACCCCCCAAACCCTTTTGGGGGGCATCCCCCCACCCCCAGGGCCGTTCCTAGCCTCTTTTCCCTCAGTAATGTACTTTTCCACTCCCCCTCAGCTGCGGAAGCAGGTGGAGCAGAAGGAGCGGGGCCGCCCCCCGGCCCCCACCGAGCCCCCCCGGGGTGGGGACGGGGTCTGCGGTTCGGGGGGGCCCCCCTCACATGCCCCCACCGGGTCCCACCACCACGAGGATGGGGGGGGCGACAGCAAAGATGTCAGCGAGGTAAGCGAGACCACCGAGAGCACTGACGTCAAGGACAGCTCCGAAGCCTCCGACTCCGCCTCATAGGGACCCCCGGAGCCCCCCCAAATCCCCGGGACCCCCCTGGGGCCCCCCAGACTACTGGGAGCCCTCGGGGACCCCCCTTGGTGCTTGGGGGGGGCAATAAAGCCTCTCCCTCTCCAGCCTGGGCTGTGTCTCTGTGTGTGGCCCTGATGTGGGGGTGTTCATGGCTTTTTGGGGGTCATACGGGAGTGATTTGGGGGATTAAGGGGGGGGGTCTCGCCCCCTCCCCCAGTCCCGGGGCTCTCGGGCAGAGCCTGTGGGCGTGGCTCCTGATGCTCACGCCCGCCTAGGCCACGCCCCTCTCATTGCCACTGGGCGGTGCCGAGTGCAGTTCGCGTGGGGGCGTGGCCTTATCTGATCCCCCACCCGCTGATTGGCGGGGGCGTGGCCCCCCTCAAGTCCTGCCCGCTGATTGGCGGAGACGCGCAGTCGCGGCGCCACCATGCGGGAGGGCGGGGAGGAGCAGCCGCCGCTGCTGAGCCGGGAGGAGGCGCTGGGCCTGGGCCGGGACCGGGACCGGGACTCGGACCGGAGCGGGGCCGGGGAGACAGGAACGGGGCCGGGGCCGGGCTGGCGCCACGCCTGCCATGTGCTGCTGCACGCGCCGCTGCCCGCCGGGGCCCCGCCGCCGGGACACGCCGTGCTAGTGCGTACGGGGGCGGTGGGGCGGACCCTGCCCGGAGCGGGGGGGTTTTCTCCGCCGCTGATCCCTCCGCGGCCCCGCAGATGCAGCTGCGGTTCGATGGGCGGTTCGGGTTCCCGGGGGGGCTGGCGGAGCCCGGGGAGCCGCTGGAGGCGGCGCTGGAGCGGGAGCTGCGGGAGGAATTGGGCCCGACAGCGGCGGCGCTGCAGATCCGACCGCAGCACCACCGCGGGGGGCGCGCCTGGCCGCGGGGCGGAGCCGGAAGTGACGGCGGGCTCGTGACGCACCTGTACGTGAAGCGGCTGCGATTGGACGAGCTGGAGGCGCTCGAGAGGGGCGGGGCCAGAGCGCCCGAGCACGGGCTGGAGGTGGGGGGGCACCGGGATCGGGGAGGGAATGGGGGGGGTGGGTGGGGGGTGTCACCGGAAACAGGAGAGGCGGGGGGAGCACCGGGACCGGTGTGGAAATGGGGGCGGCCACTGGAACAGGTGGGGTTAAGGGGGAGACTTGCACCGGGCGTTCAGGGACATACCGGCAGCAAATTGAGGGGCGGTCCGGAAACGGGAGTGAGGTCACGTGTATTGGGGGGAACCGGTACTTGGGGGGATTTGTGAGCGGTACCGGAGGAGGAGGAGGGGGTCTAAGGCGGAGTCTTGCACTCGAGGGTTCTAGCGGTACCGGCAGCAGATTCGGGGGGAAGCGGCACTGGGAGTGTCTGAGGAGGGAACCGGTTCTATTGGGGTCGGGGTGTCGGATGGGGAGGTCGGTGCCGGCACCTGGGGGGGTTCAAAGGGGAGACAGTACGGGGGACAGGTGGGTGGGCTCGATCTGGGTGCCTCCCCCTCTTTGTGGGGCTGGGGGGACACTCGTGGGGGTCCCGGCACTTTGGGGGTTTCCCTCCCTCCCTCCCAGGTGCAGGGGCTGGTGCGGGTCCCCCTCGGGGTGGGGCTCCCGGCGTTCCTGCGGAACCGATTCGCCGGCGATGCGCGGGAGCAGCTCCTGGGGGCCCTCCCGACCTTCGGGGTCCAGCCCCCACCAGGGCAGGACCCCGCGGGGGCCCCCCCAGAGCCAGGGGAGCCCCTCACCCCAACACCGGTGGCAGGTGAGGAGGGGAATGACCCTGTGGAGTGAAATCACCCTAAAATCCGCCCTCGACCCTATCACCTGCGGGGGGGGGGGGGGGGCGGGGGGGGGTTCAAGGGAGGTCTCTGTGACTCTGTTAAAACTTTCTCTTTATTATAATATATTTTTAGATACAAAAAGAAAATTTTACAAGTTTTTAACCCAAAATGTACAAAAATGGTCAGGAAATGGTTGTTTTTCCCCTGGTGGGTGGTGTGTACTGGGGAGGGATTTGGGGGGGACCCCCCCACCCCCCCCAGGTGATGGAGCTGGGGAGATTGGGGGTCCCTGGGAATGGGTCATGAAAGGTTTGGGGGGGAGGGGGGGGTTGAAAGGCCTTCAAACACCCTGAGCTGTGTTGGGGGCCCCCAGCCCCTCATTACCCGCAATGCCGGGGGGAGGGAGAGGGAGGAGATATGCAGCACCCCCAAATTCCCCCCCCATTAGATTCTGCCCCTGTTGGGGTCCTTCTGTCCCACGGGGGGGTTGGGGGGCTCCTCAGTCGGGACCTCTTCCACACCACTGCCTGGGGATGAGTGTCAGGAGGCACAAAATCAGCCTCTTCTCTCCTTCCAAGAGGACTTTGGGGGATCACAGACCCCCATTTCCTCAGGTGAGGAGTTTTGGGGTCCATGCCAGGTTTTGGGGGAGGTCACTTACCGTCCCCATCATCCGGGATCTCCTGCACATCCTCGTCATCATCCAGGATTACCACACAGTCCTCGCCACTCTCACTGGGGAAGGGTTAATGGGGGGGATAAAGCTTTGGGGTTCCCTCCACAAACCCCCAGGGTGTCCCCAGCCCCTCCCGGGGTGCAGCTCACCTGTCCGGGGGTCCCTCAGCACCCTCCCCCAGCAGGTAGAACTGGAGTGGGTTGGGCCAAAGCTCCTCCTTGATAATCTGGAGGGGAGATGGTGGGGTCAGGAGGGTACTGGGAGCACTGGGAGGGGTCACTGGGAGCACTGGGCTCACCTCAGCCACACGGTCCCCCGCAGGGAAACTGTGGTCCCCAAACCACGCGAAGAAGCTGCGGGGGGCTGGGGGGCCCTTGTGGGGACGGGAACGGGGGTCCTGCCCCTGCCACCACCGGATGGGGGTCGAGTGGGACACCAGGTGACCTGGGAGGAGGAACACATGGGGGGGGGTCACGCTGGCCCCCTCAAACCCCTTCGTGGGCTGTAGGAAGTGGGGGTGCCCCCCTGCCCCCATCACCCACCGGAGGGGCCACGCACGAACTCCTTGGCCACGACGTCGTTCTGGAAATAGGGGTTGACGCTGAAGAAGAACCGGATGCGGCACCCGAGGCGGGTGTGGCCGAACTCCTCCACCTGTGGGCCCAGGTGTGTTACCTCAGGGGAGCCACACGGCCCCAAATTCCCCCCCAAAACCCCCTCCAGGCACCTGCAAACTCGTCATGTAGCTCAGCGCGTCCTCGTCGCGGTCACTGATCATGGCCGAGAGCTGCGGGTGGTTCAGGAACTGGGGACGGGGTGGCGTCAAGGAAGGATCGATCTGGAGGTTCCCACGTGCCCCCCACCCCCAAATCACAGCCCCCCAAGGATACGGCGGTGACCCAGAAGCCAGGGATGTGCTGGATGAGGCGGTTGCGGCGCTGCAGGTGGGGCCGGCGGCGGAGGCAGAACCGGGCACGGAGGCGGCGGAAGGCTCGAGCCGCCTCCTCCTCCACGGCCTCCAGCTCCAGCTGCACTGCCTCCAGAGCTGCCAGGTACCGCGCTGGGCCTTCGTCCCGCTCCTCCTCCTCCTCCTCGTCCTCATCCTCGCCCAGGGAGATCACCGCGCTCTCCTCGGCCTCATGCTCCTTGGGGATTGGGACCCCTGCAGGCTCTGGGACCCCCACAAGGTCTGGAAGTCCCGGGCCACCCCGGCTCTGCCCAACACAGGCTGTGGGGGTGGGCTCCAGGCCCTCCTCGGGCTCCGTGGTGGTCTCCAGGCCCCCTTTCTGCTCTGTGTCCTGCTTCACGTGGCCAATGATGGTGGTCTCCGGGCTCCCTGTGTCGTCCCTGGTGGTCTCCATACACCCCAAGACCTCGCCAGTGGTCTCCATGTCCCCCTTCCCGCTCCTCTCCCAATCCAAGCACTGGGTACTGGCAGTCTCCGCACTCCCCTTGGGCCTCACAGGGGTCTTCCCCTTGCGCCTGCTGGTGCTTTTCAGGCCCCCACCAGGGGAAGCATCACTCTCCATGCTCCCCAGGACCTTGGCAGTAGTCTCCAGGCCCCCCTTGCTCCTTCTCCCTTGCTCCAAGCAGCGAGAGACGGCTGTCTCCAGGCTCCCTTTGCGCCCGTTGGAGATCCCGAGGCTCCCTGTGACCTCCCTGGTGGTCTCCAGACCACTCATGGCCTCTCCAGTGGTCTCCAGGCTTCCCTTGGATTCCACGGGAGTCTCCAGGACACCCTTGTCCTGCTCCAAGGAGTGTGTGACAGCAAACTCCACGTCCCCCATGGCCTCACTGGTGGTCTCCAAACCTCCTTTTTCCTGCTCCAAGCAGTTGGTACTGGTGGTCTCCAGACTCCCTTTGCATCGGTTGATGCTCTCCACGCTCCCCTGGAGCCCACTGGTGGTCTCCAGGCTCTCTATGGTCTCTCCAATGGTCTCCAGGCCCTCTTTTTCCTGCTCCAAGCAGTGGGTGATGGTGGTCTCCAGGCCCTCCTTGGCCTCCTCCACCAGGATGTCCACGGCCTCTCCGGTGGTCTTGGGCCCCACCGTGCCCTCCCCGGGTCTCTCCAGCCCTTCCCCGGCCGAAGCCGCGATCTCCGGGCCGCCGCCAGAGGGCGCGCGCGCGTCCCCTCCGCCGCCCCGCGCATGCCCGGACCCGTCGCCCCGCGCGCGCGCGCCGCGGCCCTCACCGCGACCTCCGGCAGGGGTGGGGGAACGGGCCGTCTCCCCGCGGGTTACGGCAGCGGCAGAGCCCGTCCCGGTGGGCTCGTCCAGGCGGCGGAGCTTGGCCGGGGACGGCCGGTCCGCACCGGCCCCGGCTCCGCTCATGGCGGCGGCTCCGGCGCCCGCCATGGCCGAAGCAGCGGCCGAAAAAGCGCGCGCGCTGCCGCCGCCGAAGCCCCGCCCACCCGCTCGTCACGCGCGCGCTGCCCATTGGCCGGTTGCCATGGCGACGCCCGTCACGCGGGGCGGGCGGGAAGGAAGCAGCCAATGGGCGCGCGCCGCTTTGGCGGGCTCAGGGAGCCTGGTGGGCGGGGCAGGGGAGCCGCGCGCATGCGCAGCGTGAGGAGCGCACGTGCAGGCGCTGCGAGAGCCCCGTCGTGAGGGGAGAGGCCCCGCCCCACCCCCGCCCATGAGGGGCTGAAGGACCACGGAAGGAGCGGGACCCCCGCCCACTGTCACCTGAGGGATTGGGACGCCCCCCACAGTAACTTCAGAAGGACTGTTCCCCCCCCCCGCTGTCACCTGAGGGACCGGGACCCCTCCCACTGTGACTCCAGAAGGGCTGGGACCCGCTCTGCTGTCACCTGAGGGACTGGGACCCCCACCTCCCCAGTGACTTCAGAAGGGCTGGTTGCCCCCTTCCTTCTTCCCGTCACTGTCACCTGAGGGGCTGAGGAACCATGGGGGTGGGACGAACCCCCCCTCCCCATCACCTGAGGAATTGGGACCCCACCACAGTGACTCCAGAAGGGCTGGAACCCCCACCCAATGTCACCCAAAGGACTTAGGGACTACCGGGGGAGCAGAACACCCCGAGAGGACAGGATACCGCCACAGTGAGTCCAGAAGGGCTGGAACACCTGTCCCCTCCGTTGTCACCTGAAGAGCTGAGGGACAGTTGGGGGGAGAAGGACCCCCCGTAGGGGACGGGACCCCCCCCGATAGTCCCGAGGGACTGGGATCCACCCATAGTGACTTTCAGAAAGCTGTCACCCACCCCCGGCTGTCACCTGAGGGGCTGAGGGACCGCGGGGGTGGGTGGAACCACCCCGAGGGGACAGGACCACAACTCCCACTGTGACTCCAGAGGGGCTGGGACGCCTGCCCCCCCACCCCGTCACCCAAAGGGCTGAGGGACTGCAGAGGGAGCAGGACCCCCGGGAGGTGAAGGGACCTCCTCAGAGTGAGTTCAGAGAACATGGACCCCCCACTGTCACCTGAGGGACTGGGACCCCACAGTTAAATCCAGGGGGCTAAGAGCCCCCCCAGTTGTCACCCGAAGCACTGGGACATCCCCCACAGTGAGTCCAGAGAACTTGGGCCCCACCCTGTGCTGTCACCTGAGGGACTGGGACCCCCACAGTAAGTCCAGGGGGCTAAGAGCCCCCCCAGCTGTCACCTGAAGCACTGGGACATTCCCCACAGTGAGTCCTGAATCCCAGTGTCACCTGAGGGGCCGGGGGACCCTGTCCTGGCCACCTCCAGGATACTCAGGACCCCCTTGGCTGCTCCCAGCATGCGCAGGACCCTCCCCTCAGATGGTCCCAGGACACTCAGGACCTCCCAGTTGCCTCCAAGGGGGCTTAGGACCACTCCCCAGTTCTTCCAAGGGGGCTCAGGACCACCCCCCAGCTGCTTCCAGGATACTCAGGACCCCCGGCTGCCCCGCGGGGGTCACAAACCCTTCTGTCACGACAAAGCACCGACAAGATGATGCCGAAGGTAAGCTCCCCCCGCGTCTCCGTGGAGTTTGGGGGGGCTGTTTGTCATCCATGGGCCCCATGACCTTTGCTGGGACCTTCCCCGGGGGCAGGAAATGGCTGCGACAGCGACGGGAAGGGGGGTAAACGGGCCCCTACCCCCCAAGACGGGGACAGACAACCCTCCCCTACCCCCCCCACCCCAAACCTCCCCCCCAACCCCCCCCCACATGACAAGAACTCGGGGACACCATCGTTCCATGGCTGTATGTACACAGGGGCGTCCCAAAACCCGGGGGGGGTGCACACGAGTCGGGGGGGTCCCACACAGTGACAGCGCCCCCACCCCGGGGGGGGGCAATTTGGGGGTGCCCTTCCATCACCCCACGCCGCAACTCAGCCTCCCCCCACCACTGATTTAGGAGTGTCCCATGTTCTCAAGGGTGAAATGGAGGGGGGGGAGCTGTGACGATTTTGGGTGGTGACAGTTTTGGGTGGTGACAATTGGGCTCCCCCCCCACCTCACGTGAGCCAGGCCAATGCCAGGTAGAGCCCCAGGGCCAGCGCGGCCGTGGGGCCCCCCCCCGTCCCCCCAGGCCACCGGCACCAGCACGGCCAAGGCCAGGACCACCCCGCACCCCCTGAGGGCCCCCCCCAGACTCGTCCCCCGTCCCCGGGGGGGCCGTGCCGGCACCACCAGCGCCCCCTCCACCGGCCCCCCCCCTCCCCAGCAGCACCGGGGGGCTGCACCGCCCCCCCCCCTCGTAGCGCAGGGCCATCTCGTTGGCCAGCGAGGTGTTGGGGGCACGCTCGGGGAAGGGGGGGCCCCCGTTTCTCGGGGGGGGGTCGCTGTCGCCGGGATCCCCCCGCAGCCGGCGCAGGTGGGACAGGTAGAGCTGCTCCAGCTCCCGCGCCACCGCCTCATCCTCGGCGCCCTGCGGGGGGGGGGCACAGTTTGGGGTACCCCCGGTCTCGGGGAGGCACGGTTTGGGGTACCCCCTTCCTTGGGGAAAGGGGGCACCCTAATTTTGGGGGGGAAGGGGGGTTGTCTCACCTGTGCCGGGGGCTGCTCCACATCCGGGGGGGGCGTTGGGGCAGGGTCAGGCTCTGTGGGAAGGAAAGAGGGGGATGAGGGGGTAAAGGACCCCCAAAATTCAAGGGGATCCCCCAAATTGAGAGGATCCCCAAAACTGGGGGGTGCCCCAATAATTGGGGGTGAACCCCCAAAATTGGGGGGGGCTGTACATACCTGTGCTGTGGTCGGGGGGTGGGGGCTGCACATCCTCCGCCTCCTGCGGCCTTTTGGGGGGACACGGGTGTGGGGGGGTCACGGGAGAGGACCCATTCCCCCTCCCCCCCAAATTAGGTGTGGGGGAGCAGTATCTGCACCCCCCCCAGAGAAGGTGACCCACATCCGGGGCCCTAGGGGTCCGGGGGGGACACAGACATGCGCCACAAGCTCCCCCCTAAATTTCGGGGGGCACATGCGGGGGGGAGGGGGTTGACCCCATTTTTGGGGGTCCCCCATGCAGATTCCCCCCCCCCCCCATCTCTTACCTGCCCTTCCCAGGCCTCATCCAGATCCCGGGGGGTGGCGGCTCTCCCACCGCGCCCCCCTCCCCCCCTACGGGGGGTCCCCCCCCGCCCCCCCCCGGCGGCCCCCCCCGCCCCCGGGGGTCCCAGGGCCGGTATTGCCGCAGGCGGGTCAGGGGCAGCCCCAAAGCGTCGGCGAAAAGCACCCGCCGGGACCCCCCACCCACACCGGGGGGCGCGGGGCTGTCGGGGTCCCCCGGGGGTACAGCGGGGGGCTCGGGGACCCCCGGCGGGGGCGCGGGGACGTCCGGGAGGGGGGGGGGACGGGGTCGAGGCGGGCGGGAGGGGGGTCCCGCCGGCCGAGGGGTCATGGGGGGCAGGGGAGGGGGTCCCGGGGGTCTGGGGGGGGGTCCCGGGGCGCGGGGGGGGCTGGGAGGGGCCCCCCCCGCGCGGGGCACGCCGGGAGTCCGGCCACGGGGGGGGGCGCCGGGGCGGAGGCGGGAGCCCGGGCCATGGCGGAGGGGCGGGGCCGGGAGCCGCAGCGCGGGGGCGGGGCCGGGCGGAGGGGCGGGGCCGGGGCGGGGCCTGCTGGGGGCGGGGCCTGCTGGGTGCGGCGGGGGGGCGCCTTGGGGGTCCCCGGGGGCGGGGCTGTGAAACGGGGGGGGGCACCTCCTCGGACTCCTGGCTTCCCTGAGGGGTGTTTGGGGGTCCTGGAGACTCTGGGGGTCCCCAGCGGGTCGGGGTCATAAGGGGGGTGTTAAGGGGCCGCTCCTGGGGGGCAAAGTGAGGCCCCCCCCACTTGTCTGCACCTCTTGGGGGAGCACTGAGCGTTAAACGGGGTCCCCCAGGATGCCTGAGTCTCCCGGGGGATGTTTGGGGGGGTCCTGGAGATTGGAGGGGGAGTCCCAGCGGGTGAGAGTCTTGAGGGGGTGTTAAAGGCCCCCCCCCCGGTCTCATGGGTCCCCAGGGTCTTGTAACAATAAAGGGGTCCCCCCAATATCTGATCCCCTTGGGGGGGTTAGGAGTGGAGTGGGGTCTCTGTGGGGGCCATTAGCACCCCCAAACACCTCGGTCTCCCAAGGGGTTTTTGAGGGGTCCTGGAGTCCGGGGAGCCCCCAGCGGGTGCGGACTTTGAGGGGGCATTAAAGGACCCCCCCCCTCCGAGATCCCCACACGACTGCACCCCTGGGAGAGGTACTGGGGTCCCGTTCATGACCCCCCCAAAAAAGGAGCCTCAGCACCAGTGAAAGTTTGGGGCGGTGCTGATCCCCCCCGCCATGGGGAGGTGGTGGAAGGGGGGGAGTGGAGGATTTTAGGGGCCCTCAGGACCCCCCCCAGGTGTGGGAGGGTTCTCTGACATCACGGGGGGGCCCATAAAAATCGGGGTGCCAGGGCGGGCAGAGCGCGGGGTGCAGCCGGTGAGCAGATTTGGGGGGGTGGGGGGCACGGGGAGGGGGTGGCTGTGCCCTAAAACCCACCCGAGGGGAGGGGGCAGCGTGCGAGGGCCTTCGCACGAGGGGCCTGGTGCCGCACACGTGGGATGGGCTGGGGGTCCCTATGGGGGGGACCCTGCAGCCAACTCTGCTTTCCCCCCCCAAAATCCACCCCACCCCCCGCCCTTATTTCCTGCCGTCTCGAGCTCAGTTTCACGTCTCTTCGAGCTGGGGAAGTCCCGGGGGTGGAAAAACTCCCAACCCCACCCCGAAAATGGGGAGGGGTCCCGGGTGCTACACCCAGCACTGCTTTGGGGCAAAACACGGCGAATTCGGGGCTGGAAAGCATCAAAAACTGACCTTTAACCGAGTGGATTTTGGGGCTGTTTCCGTGGAAAAAGGGCAAAACTCAGGGCCTGAAGGTGGAAAAAAGCCCCCAAAAATATGGGGGTGCGGGGTGGGGGGGGGGCTTTGCCCGTGTTTTTTCCCTCTTCTGAGCCGTTTTCAGGCAGTTGGGGTACCCGAGCGATTTGGGGCCATTTCCCGGCTTTTCGGAGGGGGATTTTGAGCTGCTTTTTCCGACGGCGTCATTTTGGGGCGTTTTAGGGAGTTTTGGTGGGGTTTGTGGTGGGGTGGGACACGGAAGGTGGGATGGAGTTTGTGGGACCCCCAAAGGCTCCGAGGTGCCAATTTTGGGGGCTTTCTGCCTGGTTGGTCTAGAGGTGTCTCTCCCAGCAATTTTGGGGTGTTCCACTGCTTTTTGGGGCATCTGTGGTCATTTTGCGGGGTCTCTACCCTGTTATTTTGTGGCATTTCTCCTCCTTTTGGCGCATCTCAGCTTGGTCAATTTGGGGTGTTTCTGTCTGGCCATTTTCAGGTGATTCTCTGTTTTTTGGGGTAGTTTTGCTCAGCTGTTTTGGGGCGTTTCTCCCCATTTTGAGTTAACCTCTTTACGGCCATTTTTAGGGTGTCTCTGCCTCGCTGTTTTGGGGCATTCTGCCTCATTTTCGAGTGGCCATTTTGGGGCGTTTTGCCTCATTTTGGGATTTCTCTAGCCATCTTAGGATGTGTGTGCCGTTATTTTGGGGCTTTTCTCCTCATTTTGGGGTGTCTCTGCTTGGGGCGTTTCTGCTCTGTTGTTTCGGGGCATTTCTTGCTATTTTGGGGCATCTCAGCCTGACCCGTTTGGGGTGTCTGTGCCTGGTCATTTTGGGGCATTTCTCTGCGTTTTGATGTGTTTCTGCCTAGCCAATTCAGGGTGTCACCATCCATCCATTTCGGGGCATTTCTGCTGGGTTTTTTGGGGAGTTTCTCCCTGGTCATTTCGGGATGTCTCTGCCCTGCTGTTTCGAGGTATTTCCTGGTGTCTCTGGCCAGTTTGGGGTGTTTCTACCTGGTCTTTTTGGGGCATCTCCCTGCATTTTGGGGTGTCTTTCCATGGTGCCTTTGGGGTGTCTCTGCCCTCCCATTTTGGGCCATTTCCTCGCGTTTTGAGCCGTTTCATTCCACACATTTCAGGGCATTTCTCAGCTGTTTGGGGGCATTTCTCTGCATTTTAGGATGTCTGTGCCCCGACCGTCTTAGGGCACCTGTTTGGGTCTGGGGGGCCCATCCCGGCCCCCCGCCCCCGCTGTGACTCAGGGCTGTGGTTTCCCGTCTATAAATCGGAGGTGGAAGCGCCCGGTGTCGCCCAGAGCCATGGCGGGCGCCCGGGACCCGTGAGCTGGGGGCACTGGGAGCCACTGGAGGGACTGGAGCACACTGGAGGGCACTGGGGTGATGCTGGGTGGGACTGGGAGGGCTCTGGAGTGACTGGGGGGGCACTGGGAACAGTGCGAGGCACTGGGTGGGGACTGGATGGACTGGGGAGTGTCGGGAGGGGTTGGGGAGCACTGGGTTGGGGAAATGGGGAGGCTGAGATGGACTGGGGGGGACTGGGATGGACTGGGTGGCACTGGAAGGGACTGGGACTTGCAGCTTACTGGGGAACGCTGGGAAGTACTGTGGGAAACTGGGAAGGAGTGGGAGGGTAACCAGGAGGGATTGGGACGGACTGGGGAGATGATGAGAAGGACTGGGTAGCACTGGAAGGGACTGGGAGGGATTGCAGCTTACTGGGAGAGACTGGAGGGGTGCTGGGAAGGACTGGGAGGGCCTGCGGCTTACTGGGGATACTGGAAAGGACTGGGGCAAACTGGAAATGACTCGGTGCTTACTGGGAGGGCTGGGATGACATTGGGAGGGACTGGGATGAACTGGGAGCTCAATAGGGCGATGGTGGATGGGATGAGGGTGCCAGTGGAGAACAGGAGTGAGCCCAGCCCATACTGGGAGCACTGGGAGGTACTGGGGGGGTTACTGGACCAGGACGGGGTGGGGGGGGCCGCCGTCCCCCCCCCGCGCGGGTTCCGGGACTCGCAGTGACGCAGGAGCCACGGGGGACACGTGTCCAGGCCTGGCACACACGTGTGTCACACGCACGGCGGGGGGGTCGGGGGGGGGGCAGGGAGAGGGTCGGGGGGTCTCACCCCCTACCCACCCCCCAGGCAGCGCCGCCCCCCCCGCAGCCCCCAGGACCGGCCCACGGTGCTGACCCGCACGGACGGGGGGGTCCCTCGGCGCACTCAGGTGGGGCAGAGCCCGGGACACCAGTTTGACCAGTTTGGGGGGGTGGGGGGTGTGCCAGGTTGGGGGGGTTCACCTCCTGTCCCCCCAAACACACAGGTGCCGCCCGAGGGGGGGTCGTGCCCGCCCCTCCTGCACGTGCACCACCCCGGGGTGCTGGTGATGAGAACTCGGCTGCCCCCGGCCCACGGTGAGATCCCCGGACCCCCCTCCCCTCCCTTGGGGGTGTCCCCTTTTGTGACCCCCCCCCCCCAAAAACTCCTCCAGGTCTCCCCGGTTTTGAATGGGGGCCCAAAGACCCCCCGGGCCGCGACAGAGACCCCTCACCCACCCCCGCCGGCAGCGACCCCCCCCCGCCGCCCCCCGGCGCTGCACAGCCTTCTAGGTGAGTGGGGGGTCTTGGGGGGGATTTGGGGGGATCCCGGACCCTGGTCCTCACCCCCCACCACCCAAAAATTCCCCCCAGGGCCCCCCGCCGGGAGCCGGGAGAGGTGGCTCAGTGCCTGCGGCAGCTGGAGAGGATCCAGGAGCTGGAGCAGCAGGTGGGGGGGACCCCCAAAATCCCCCCCGGGCCCCCCCCAGTCCTACCCTGACACCCCTCAAATCCTGCCCCAACCCCCCCGAGTGCCACGGGACCCCCAAGACTCTCAGGGGGGCCATAGAAACACAACTCCCTCCCCCAGGCCTGTGCCCACCCTGTCCTCCCCAGATCTGGGAGTCCCCTAAACCAAACCATGTCCTCCCTGTGCCCCCCAAACCTGTGCTCCCCCAAACCAAACCATGTCCTTCCTGTGCCCCCCAAACCTGTGCCCCCCCAACCAAACCATATCCTCCCTGTGCCCCCCTCAAACCTGTGCTCCCCCAAACCAAACCATGTCCTCCCAGTGCTCCCCAAACCTGTGTCCTGCCCAAATTCCCCCAAACCAAACCATGTCTGCCCTGTGCCCCCCAAAAGCTGTGCTCCCCCAAACCAAACCATGTCCTCCCTGTGCCCTCCCAACCTGTGCCCCCCCAGAATCCCCCAAATCTGTGTCCCCCCAACCAAATCATGTCCTCCCTGTGCACCCCCCAAACCCATCACCCCCACAAACCCCCACCCTCCCAAGCCTCATGTCTCCCTCAACCCCATGACCCCCCCAAACCTGTGTCCCCCCCATGTTCCTCAAACCCCGCGTGTGACCCCCCCACCCCCCCGGCCCCCCAAACCTGTCCCCCCCGCAGTTGGCCCGCGAGCGGCACCGCCTGGGGCTGTTGCAGGCGCAGCTCCTCCGGAGGGGCCCCCCCAGCACGGTAAGGGGGGAACACACCCCAAAACAGGGGGGGCGGAGGGCTGGGACCCCCCCACAGTGGTGCCAGCCCCTCACGTGTGTGCTCCCCCCACCCATCCAGGGCCCCCCCGGGAAGGGCCAGGCTGGGCTCCCCACAATTTGGGGTCCTGCAGCCCCCCCAGAGGCAGAGCGGGACCCCGAGGTGACACTGCCCGCCCTGGGACACCCCTGGGAGCTCGGGGGGCTCTGCCCAGGTGAGGTCCAGGTTTTGGGGGTGCGGGGGTGTCCCCCCCAAATAACCGGGGGGGGCTGGGTCCCGGCTGACCCCCGCTGACCCCCCAGAACTGGAGTATTACCGGCTCAGCACCGCGCGGCCCCCCTACACCTACGCCACGCTCATCCGCTGGGTCAGTGTCCCCCCGGACCCCCCAAAACACCCCCGGACCCCCCCGTGTCCCCATCCGCCCCCCCAAACCCTCCCCCACTCCCCTCGAGGAATTGCCCACCCCAAATTCCCCCATCCCGGACATCCTAGAGCCCTTCCCATGTCCCCCCCCGAACTGCCCCCAAAGCCCACCCTATGCCCCCTCCAGTCCCCCCAGGCCACCTCACAGTGTCCTCAAACCTCCCCCCATGACCCCAAGTGTGTCCCTGTACCCTCCCCAGAGCCCCCCAAAATGTCCCCCCAACCATCCTAAGCTGTCCTTGTCCCCCCCCCCACCCCAAATGTTTCTCCCCCCGGTGCCCCAACCTTCTTGTGCTCCCCCCAATATCCCAAATGCCTCCCATAATGTCCCCCAATGTCCCTAATGCCCCCCAATGTCCCCAGTGTCCTCAATGCTCCCCAATGTCCCCAATGTCCCCCCCCGCCCCCCAGGCCATCCTGGAGTCCCCGCAGCGGCAGCGCCCCCTGGCGGAGATTTACCATTGGTTCAGCCGCAGGTTCGGCTTCTTCCGGCACAACACCCGAACGTGGAAGGTGGGGACCCCCGGGACCCCCGAAACAACCGCCCCCGGGACCCCAAAACCCCCCGGGACCCCAAAATCCCCCCAGGACCCCCGAAACAACCGCCCCCGGGACCCCAAAACCCCCCCGGGACCCCAAAACCCTCCCAGGACCCCCGAAACAACGGCTCCCGGGACCCCAAAATATACCCCAGGACTCTAAAACACACCCTGGGACCCCAACACATATCCCGGGACCCCCAAAGCACCACCCCGGGCCCCCCCAAAGCACCGCCCACGGGACCCCAAAACACAGCCCGGGAACCTCAAACAGACCCCTGGACCCCAAAACGCAGCCAGGGACCCCCCAAACACATCCCTGGGACCTCAAAACAGACCCCTAGACCCCCAAAACACCACCCGGGGCCCCAAAACACAGCCTGGGACCCCAAAACACAGCCCAGAACACCCCAAACACATTCCCGGGACCCCATAACACAGCCCAGGACCCCCAAATGTGCCGCCCGGGACCCCAATTCTGCCCCGGACCTCCCCAACACACCCCACCCCAAAATGGGGGGGAACCCCAAATCCTCCCTACACTACCTCAACAACTCCACCCCTCCCCAGCACTCTCCAAACCCCTAAACCCTCCCCAGTGCCCCCAGAAATCCATCAGGGAATGGGAGGGGGGTCGGTCCAGCCCCCCAATTCCGGGGTCCCGCCCCGATTTTGGGGTGTGTCCCCCACCCCAGAACGCCGTGCGCCACAACCTGAGCCTGCACAAGTGCTTCGTGCGCGTGGAGGCTGCGCGCGGCGCCGTCTGGACCGTGGACGAGGCCGAATTCCGGCGGAAGCGGGGCCAGCGCTACCCCAGGTACCCCAAAACTCCCGCCCGGGGCACCCCAAACCCCCCCGGGCACCCCAAAAACGGGGGGAGCTTGTAACCCCCCCCAAAACACCCCGATAACCCCGGGGTGCCGCTCTAACCTCCACAGGGACTGCGACCTCAAGTACTTTATGCCCCCCCGGAGCTGAGGGGGGACCCCAAAAGTACAGGGGGGCCCCCAAGAGGAACACGACACCCCCAAATCCTCCCCCCCCACACCCCGAGAGCAACACGAGACCCCCAAATCCTCCCCCCACCCCCAGAGGAACACGACACCCCCAAACTGCTGCACGGGGATTTATTAAAATCATAAAGAAACCGCTCCCCCCCAACGCTGCGGGTGCATTTTGGGGGGCACCCCCAGACCCCGCTGGGTGTGGTGGGGGGGACAGGGCCCCCCCGGGGGGTTTTGGGGTGCAGATCCCCCCCGGGTTTGGGGTCAGGCGTGGCGGGCTCGAGCTGCCAGCAGCGCGTTCTCCTCCCGCAGCGCGCGGCAGTCGCTGAGGATCCGCTCCAGGCTGGCAGGGAGCTTGGCACTCGTCTCCCCCTCGATCTGGGGGGGCCGGGGGGGCGCAGAATTTGGGGTGGGAGGGGTAAAAATTGGGGGGGGAGGGGAGGATAAAATCGGGGGTAAGAATGGGAGGTAAAAATCAGGGTAAAAATGGGATGGGGGGGAAACAGGAGGTAAAAATTGGGGGGGGGAATGGGAGGAGGGAGGCAAATGTGAGGTAAAAATCAGGAAAGGGCAAGTAAAAATTGTGGGGGGTAAAAGTGGGGGGGGAATGGGAGGTAAAAATTGGGGATAAAAATGGGAGGGGGAACAGGAGGTAAAAATTGGAGGTTAAAAATGTGAGGGGTAAATAGGAGGTAAAAATGGGGGGGAAAGGGGAGGTAAAAATGGGGGGGAAAGGGGAGGTAAAAATTGTGGGGTAAAAATGGGAGGGGAAAATGGGAGGGAGAAACAGGAGGTAAAAATTGGGGGAGAAAAAAGGGAGAGGGGAGAAATGGGAGGTAAAAATTGGGGGAGAAAGAGGGGGAAATGGAAAGTAAAAATGGAGGTAAAATTGGGGGTAAAAATAGGAGGGGGAAAAGGGGAGGTAAAAATTGTGGGGTAAAAATGGGAGAAGGGGGAAATGAGGTAAAAATGGGGGGGGAATCAGGAAGAAAGTTGGGGAGGGGCACAAAGAGTTGGGGGCACAAAGAGGAGATGTGAGAGGTGGATTATAGATCTGGGGGGGCCCCCCAGAGGCACCCGAAATCCCTGAGCCCCCCAAACCCCCCCAAAGCTCACCTGCTCCTCCAGGTCCCGGATCTCCCTCTGGATGGTCCCGGTGTCCTCGATGGTGCGGATCAGCTGGGCACAGTTCTGGGGGGAGGGGGGGCAAAATGAGAGGTTTTTAGGGACCCCCCCCAAATTCCAGTCCCCCCTCCCACCCAGTGACCCTCCCAATTCCACCTGGACCCCCTCAGAGCCCCCCCCAGCCCCCCATTACCTCGTGGAGAGCTGCCAGGTACTTGTAGGCCTTTCTCACCACCTCGTCCCTCTTGGCGTCCTGGGAGGTGACAGCGACACTTTGGGGGGGGGGGGGACAGTTTGGGGGGACATGGGACAGTTTGGGGGGGGCACAGTTTGGGGGGTCATGGGAGATAATTTGGGTAATTCGGGGGGTGCATGGGACACTTTGGGGGGTGCAGTTTGGGAGGGGTCACGTGTGATAATTCAGATAATTTGGGGGGGCCATGGGACAGTTTGGGATGCACAATTGGGATCATGTAGGATAATTCAGATAATTTGGGGGGGGCATGGGACATTTTGGGGAGCACCATCTGGGGGGGGTCCCAGCACCTCATCCCCATCCCTTTGGGGCCATCCCACAAACGGGGCACCCCTGAGCATAATCCCAGCCCCAGGCCCCCCAGAATCCCACCGTGACCCCCCCGGGGCCCCCCCGAGCACAATCCCAGCTCCAGACCCCCCAAAATCCCACTGTGACCCCCCCGGGCCCCCCCCACCTTGAAGAGCAGCTCGTCGGTGACGCTGAAGGTCCTCTCCAGTTTCCCCACCAGGGCATTGATCTCCTTCTGCAGCGCCCGCGTGTCCTCCAGGATCTGGGGGGGTCCCCGGGGGGGTGTGAGGCCTGGGGGGGAAGGCTCCGACCCCCCCAAAACCCCTCCCCAATTTGGGGGCGTGCCCAGCCCCCCACACCAACCCCCAACCCCCACAGCTCCCTCCCCAAAAACTCAAACAGGACCGAACAAGGCCCCCCCAGACACCTCCAGGCTGCCTGAGAGACCCCACAACTCTCCCCCCAAATTGACTCTGGGGGGGCTCCGAGCCCCAAAAGACTCAGAGTACCCCCAAACCCTCAGAGCGCCCCCAAAAGCGCCCCCCACCTTCCCGATCTCCTCCTTCTGCTTGCGGATGTTGCCCACGATCTCCAGGATGCGCTGCGTGTAGACGGCGCGGGAGACGTCGCGGGGCAGCGCCTCGAGCTCTGCCACCTGCGGGGTTTGGGGGGTCAGCTGGGGGGTCCTGAGCCCCCCAAACCTCCCTGAGAACCCCAAAACCTCCCCAAGAACTCCAAAACCTCCCTGAGAACCCCAAAATGCCCCTGAGCTCCAACCCCACTTGAGCCACCCCAAAGCACCTCGAGGTTTCCCTTAGTGAGCCCCCAAAAAACTTCAGCGAGTCCCCAAATGCTGGTGAGCCACCCCAAAGCACCTCGAGGGACCCCCCAAAATCCCCGGTGAGCCCCCAATTCCTCCTGAGCTTCCCCAAAATGCTTCAAGGTCCCTCCTGGCAACCTCAGTGATGCCCCAAACCCCTCCGGGCCCCCCTAGAACTCCTCGAGGTTCCCCCCAGTGACCCCCAAACCCCTCTGGGCCCCCCCAGAACACCTCAGAGTGACCCCTGAGCCCCCCTAAAACGCCTCGAGGTCCCCCCAGTGACCCCCAATCCTCTCCAAACACCTCGAGGGACTCCCAAAAGCTCCAGTCACACCCCCCCCCAATTCCTCCTGACTCCCCCCAAAACACCTCGAGATCCCCCCCGTGACCCCCAACCCCCTCCAAACACTTCAGGATGACCGCTGAGCCCCCCCAAAATACCTCGAGGGACCCCCAAAAGCTCCAGTGACCCCCCAATTCCTCCTGAGCCCCTCAAAACACCTCAAGGTCCCCCCCCCGGTGACTCCCAAACCCCCCCAGAACACCTCAGGGTGACCCCTGAGCCTCCCCAAAACACCTCAGGGTGCCTCCCCATAACCCTTGAGCCCCCCCAAAATGCCTCGAGGTCCCCCCAGTGCCCCCCAAGCCCCCAGCCCCACCAGCTGGGCGTGCAGGCTCTCTTTCCGTCGCGCCTCCTCGGCGGCCGCGCGGCTGCGCTGGAGCAGTGCCCGAGTCTCCGCCAGGCGCCGCGAGGATTCGCGCTGGGGGGGACAGGAGGATCCCCAAAATCACCGGGAGGGGGTCAGGGAACCCCCAAACCCACCCAGGAATGGGAACTGGAGACCCCAAGATCCCTGAGAATGGACTCCATTCTCAGGAACTCGTTCTCTCCATCCCAAAACCATCAGGAAGGTGGACCAGGGACCCCAAAACTGATGAAGAAAAGATCTGGGGACCCCCAAACCCATGGGAAGGGACTCCAGGCACCTCAAAACCAACCAGGGGAGAAGCTAAGGACACCTGAACTCACCAGGGAACGACCTGAGACCTCAGAAATTCATAGGCAAGGAACCCCAGAGCCCCCAGGGACCCCAAAACTGACCAGGAAAAGACCTGGGGACCCCCAAACCCACCCAGGAGAGGGAACTGGAGACCCCAAGATTCCTGCGAATGGACTCCAGGGGCCTAAAACCATCAGGAAGGGATCTCACAGACCACAAAACTGATGAGGAAAAGACCTGGGGACCCCCAAACCTACAGAAAGGGACCCCGGGCACCCCAAAACCAACCTGGGGAGAATCTGGGGACACCCAAACCCCCAGGAAATGAACCCCACAGGCCCCACTTGAAAACATGGGCACCCCAAAGCCCCCTGGAAAGGCAACTCCACACCCCTGGGGACCCCAAATTCCCCCGGGAAGGACCCCGATACCTGTGCGGAGTCGCGCAGGGCGCGGAGCTGCCGGAACTCGGCCAGGAGGGGCCCGCGGTGCCGCTCCCACTGCCCGGCCAGGCTGACGATGCGGCGGCTGCTGGACTCCACCACCAGCTGCGGGCAGGGCCAGGGGCCGCGTGCTGAGACCCCCGGAGTGACCCCCCCGAAATGCCCAACCCCCCCGGAGTGACCCCCAAACTGCCCAACCCCCCCCGGAGTGACCCCCCCCAAAATCCCCAATGCCCCCCGGAGTGACCCCCAATCTGCCCAACCCCCCCCGGAGTGACCCCCCCGAAATGCCCAACCCCCCCGGAGTGACCCCCAAACTGCCCAGGGCTGAGACCCCCCCTGACTGACCCCCAAATTGCCCAATGACCCCAGAGTGACCCCCCGAAACTGCCCAACCCCCTCGGAGTGACCCCCCCAAAATGCCCAACTCCCCCCGGAGTGACCCCCCCAAAACTGCCCACGGCTCCCCAAAATGCTGAGACCCCCCCATGAGTGACCCCAAACTGCCCAATGCTCCCCAAACTGCCCAACCCCCCTTACCTGCCCCCCCAGGGCCACTCTATCCCCCAAACTGACCCCCTGAGCCCCCTCCCCGCATTTTCTGTGACCCCCAAGCCCCCTCCCCACATTTTCTGTGCCCCCCAAGTCCCCTCTCCACACACCCAGTGCCCCCCAAGTCCCCTCTCCACACACACTGTGCCCCCCAAGTCCCCTCCCCACATTTCCCGTGCCCCCCATGCCCCCAGCCCCTCACCTGCAGCTTGGCCATGTTGTTGTGTGCGTCCGGGAGCAGCTCCACCGCGCGCGCCTTGAGCCGCAGGGCATCCTCACGCCCCCCCAGAGCCCCCCGGCCCTGCCGCACCTCAGCCTCCGCCTGGGATTGGGGGGGTTGGTCAGGGCACCCCAAAAACCTCCAGAGCCCCCCCAAAACCCCCCAGTGACCCCCAGAGCCCCCCAGCCCTGCTGCACCCCCAGCGGGGCATGGGGAGGGGTCAGTCAGGGCACCCCAAAACCCCCCAGACCACCCCGCAAAACCCCCCGGAGCTCCCCAAAACCCACAGTGACCCCCCAAAACCCCCCCAAAACCCCCCAGAGACCCCAGAGCCTTCCCCAGCACCCACCAGGGCACAGGGGGTGTCAGTCAGGGCACCCCAAGACCCCCTGTGCCCCCCCGGACCCTTCCCCAGCACCCACCAGGGCATGGGGGGTCACTCAGGGCACCCCAAAACCCCTCAGTGACCCCCAGAGCCCCCTGGTCCTGCCGCATCCCCACTGGGGCACAGTGTGGGGTCAGTCAGGGAACCCCAAAACCCCCCGGACCCCCCCCAAGCACCCACCTGGGTGAGGCTGAGCTGCGCCGCCCGAATCTCTCCCCGGCAGCCCTCGATTTCGGCCTCCAGCCGGGCCAGGGTCTCCTCCAGCGCTGCCTCCTCGCTGGCCTGGCGGGAGTGGGGGTCCTGGGGGGACACGGGGGGTGAGAGTGACCCCACGGAGCCATCGGGGGCTCAGAGTGACCCCAGAGAGCCATCGGGGGTCCCACAGTGACCCCAGAGAGCCATTGGGGCCCAGAGTGACCCCATGGAGCCATTGGGGGGCTCGGAGTGACCCCACAGAGCCATGGGGGGTCCCACAGAGCCATCAGTGACCCCACAGAGCCATCGGGGGTCCCACAGTGACCCCACCCCCTCACCTCCTCGGGGCCCTTCGGGGTCTGCAGGGTCTCAGTCGCGGCCTGGATCTGCTGCAGGAGGACTTGGGGGTCCTGTGGGGGGGGAGACCCCCGAGCAGCTCAGAGCCAGGGGGGAGAAGAGCCCCCCAAAATAACCCAGAACCCCCCAAAATAACCCAGAGGCCCCCAAACCAACCCAGAGACGCCCAAAGCAAACCAGAGACCCCCAAAGCAACCCAGAGACCCCCAAAAATAACCCCCAGACCCCCAAAAACCAAACCAGAGACCCCCTAAAATAACCCCCAGCCCCCCCAAACCAACCCAGAGACCCCCAAACCAACCTAGACCCCCCAAACCAACACAGAGACCCCCAAAAATAACCCCCAGCCCCCAAAAAGAGTCCACTGCCCCCCAAAAACAACCCCCAACTCACCCCAAAACAACCCCCAGCCCCCCTAAAACCAACCCCCAGCCCCCCAAAAACACCCCCAGGCACCCCAAAACCAACCCCCAGCCCCCCAAAAACACCCCCACCCCACCTGCTCGTGGGTCAGGTGTTGGGTGCGGGTGAAGCGGGACCCCTTGGGCAGGGCCCCCCCAGCGCCCCCAGCCCCAAAAGCCTCCTGGAGCCAGGCAGGGTCCAGGGGGGGCCCCGGGGGGGGGCCCTGGGGGCGAGGGGGGCAGGCCTGGCGCAGGGGCTCCAGCGCCCGGAGCCGCGCCCGGAGCCGCTTCCGCCCCAAATATTCCTGGGGGGCGAAAAAAAGGGGGGGTTAGACATACAGGGACCCCCGAAACTGACCCCAAATAACCCAAAACACCCCCTCCCCATATCGCACTCCCTCGAATTGCTGGGAGGGGGAAGGGATTTCGGGGTCTCACCTGGGGGGGCAGGCGGGAGGCCAGGCCGGGGCCCCCCCACTCAGCCTCCCAATCGTGGCGGGCGCTGAGCTGAGCTGTGTGGGTCTCCAGAAGGGCTGGGGGGGTCTGTGAGGAAAGGGGGGGCTGTGCCGGCACTGGGGGGGCGGCACCCCCAAAATATTCCTGCAGTTCTGTGGGGACAGCGGGGGGTGAGCGGGAACCCCAAAAGACAAGGACTGCCCAACCCCCCCCCCAGGGATTGCACTTTGGGGCAAAAAAATACCCCCCGACCCACCCAAATTTTATATGGGGGTCCCCACTTTGGAGTAACAACCCCAAATCCCCCCCCAATTTTACATGGGGTTCCCCACTTTGGGGCAACAATGACCTCAAATCCCCACCAGTTCTTACCTGGGGCTCCCCCACTTTGGGGCAGGACCAGGGGACAGGTAGTGAACGGCTGGAGGTGACTTGTGCCCTATGAAGGGTTAATTAACAGGTTAATTAACGGGTTAATCACCCCCCCAATTAGGAGGGGAGCCCCCCCAGTTCAGGGGGGCCCGGACCCCTCCCCGTTCACCTGCAGCCGCTGCAGTCGGGGCGTGCGGCACACGGGGGGCACCCAGGGGGTCCCCAGCTGCTCCCGGATCTGGGCGCCGATGGCTCGGAGCAGCGCCCCCGATTTCCCTGCCGAGGGGACAACGAGGGAGTCAGGCCCCTCAAAATCTCCCCCGGGGCTCCCCAAAACCCCAGGAGACCCCCCCAGGTCCGTACCGGGGGGCTCGGCCCCGCGCTCGCCCTCGTCCCGCGGGAGCTTCTCCACGAGGAAGAGGAGCAGGCGGCGGACGTCGTGCTCGGAGCTGTACAGGAAGGTCTGGTAGCCCACGTCACCCCCAAATCCCAGCTCCTGCGGGAAGGACAGCCCCAAAAATGTTGGGGTCCCCCCTTTTCAAGATTTGGTGGCTTTGGGGGTGGGGGGGTACCGAGGTTTGGTACCGCAAATCGCAGCTCCCGCGGGAGAGCGGTGAGGTGAGGGCTCCCCCAGGGTTTTGGGGTGCCTCTCTCGGGGTTTTGGGGTACCTGGCAGGCCGCGGCCAGGTCGGAGGCGAGGCGGAAGCGGGCGGAGATGCCGGGGGGCAGCAGGGGGCTCAGGGGGGCTCCCAGCGCGGGGCGCACGGCCCGCAGGCAGCGCACGGCTGCCTCCACCACCAGCTCGGGGGTCAGGTCCCGCACGCTCTGCACCTCGGGGGGCACCGCCCTGGGGAGGGGGGGACACGGCCGTGGGGACCCCCCCGAGCACCCCCAAACCCTGGCAGCGCTGACCTAAATCATCGCCCCCCACCAAAATCCTGGCACCCCTTTCCTGTGGGGCACAGCGCTCCCGTTCCCCAAACCCTTAGGGTGACCCCCCCAAACCCCTGGGTTCATCCCCATCCTCAGTCTTCCCCCAGGTTCCCTAAAACTGCCCAGAGACCCCCCCAAAAATCCCCCCTCAAAAGTCCTCAGGGTCTGCCCCGTGACCTCCCCCAACCCCCACTCAGGGACCCCCAAATATCCTCACACTCCCAAATCCTCAGGGTGTTCCCCCAGGGACGCCCACCCAAACTCCTCGGGGTCCCCCCAGTGACCCCCCAAACCTCCATCGGGGTGTACCCCTGCCCCTCCATCCTCTCCCCTTCTCAGACCCCCCAAAACTCCTGAGAGTCCCCCCAGAGACCCTCTCAGGTCCCTCCGCCCTCCATATCACCCCTCCCGAGCCCCCCCAGACCCCGCGGGTCGGGCTTTCCCCACCCAAATCCCCCCCACTCACGTCCCCGCCTGGCGCAGGGAGTGGATCAGGATCTTGTCCACCTCCTCCATGGTTGGGGGGCTCGGGGGGTCCCCAAATTCTGCGGGAGAGGGGGAGGGGATTTGGGGCAACCCGGGGCTCCCACACCCAGCGCGAGGCCGCCGGTCACGTGAGGGAAAAGGGGCAGAGCGCCGCACGCGGGGCACGATGGGAGTTGTAGGCAGCTGTGGTAGAGCCGCGGGACGTGACGGGAGTTGTAGGCGGCAATGGCGGAGCATGACGGGAGTTGTAGGCGGTAGCGTGTGGCGGGAAACTGCGGGGGCGCGAGGGGCGGGAAAATGGCGGGCGGGGCGATGGGGGCCGTGAGGGGCGGGAAAATGGCGGGCGGGGCGATGGGGGCCGTGAGGGGCGATGGAGCCCATGGGGGGATGTGGGGAAGGAGTGGCGCCCATGAGGTGTCTGAGGGGAAAATGGTGCCCGTGAGGGGCGGGAGAGCGGGAAATGTCACCTGTGGGGTTGGAGGGGCAGCTGAGGGGGCAGATGGAGCCCGTGAGGGCGGTGAGGGGGAAATGTCACCTGTGAGGGGCAGCTGGGGGGAGAAATGCGTGGATGTGGCACCTGGGGACATGCTTAGTGGTGGTCTTGGCAGTGCTGAGGGAGTGGTTGGACTCAATAAACTTGAGCGTGTTTTCCGAACTGAACAATTCTGTGATTCCATGAAAATGGGAAAATGGCGCCTGTTTGGGGACACTGTGACACCCACAGGGTGTGAGGGGAGCGATGGTGGCAGCGCATCCCTCACGCACCTGTTCCTGACGCTCCCATGGGTGTGAACCCGACCCCTCCCACCTGTCCCCAGCCCCTCCCATGGGTGTGACCCTGACCCCGCCCATCTGTCCCCAGCCCCTCACACAGGTGTGACAACCCCGACCCCTCCCACCTGTCCCCAACCCCTCCCACAGGTGTGACCCCGACCCCTCACATGGGTGTAACCCCAACCCCTCACACCTGTCGCTGTCCCCTTCCACGGGTGTGACCCCAACCCCTCCCACCTGTCCCCACCCTCTCCCACCTGTCCCCAGCCCCTCCCACCTGTCCCCAGCCCCGCTCGCTCCCGTCCCGACCTCTCCCACGCGGGTTCCTGGACACGTGGGCAGCGCGGCCCCCTCGCCCCCCCGTTAATCCCCGTTAATCCCCGGCACGGACGAGCTGGGACGAGCCCTGGGGAGGCCCTGGAGAGACCCCAGTGCCCACAGACCCCCCGAGCCCCCTGAACACCCCCGAGCCCCCTGAACACCCCCGAGCCCCCCGAAACACCCCCGACCCCCTCAAATCCCCCCAGTCCATATCCCCGATGCTCCTAAACCCCAACAGACCCCACAAATCCCCCTGAAAGCCCCTTGGACCACCCTCCCCCCTTCCTGGGACACCCCAAACCCTCCCGGACAGCCCTAAACCCCCGCCCCCGGGTGCCCCCACCCCTCAGAAAGACCCCCCAGAGTCCTCCACCATGTCAGAGTCAGAGGAGAATGGAGAGGGTGAGTCTGGGGGGGATGTGGGGGCTCTCGGGAAAAAGTGAGGATTCAAGGGGGGGTCCCTGAGGGCTTGGGGGGGGTCCCTGATCTATGGGGTGGGGGGTTCAGGGATGGTCACTGTGTGTCTGGGGGGTCCCAGATTTGAAAGGGTTTGCAGGGTGGGGGGGTCCAGGAAGATTTTGAGGTCCGAGAGGGGTGGGGGGGGGGGTCCTGGAAGGTTTGGGGGGGTTCAGGAGGGATTGAGGGTGTACAGGAAGGTTTGGGGGAGTCCAGGAAGGTTTGGGGGGGTCCAGGAGGGGTTGGGGGTGTCCTGGAAGGTTTGGGGGGGGCCCTGCTCAATGGGATGGGGGTGTTCAGGGGTGGTTGCTCAGTGCCTAAGGGGTCCTGGGGTTGGGGGGAATTGGAGGGGGGGGTTCCAGGAGGAATTCGGGGGGGTGGGCAGGAGGAGTTTGGGGGTTCCAGAAGGACTTGGAGGGGTTTCTGCTCTATGGGATTGGGGCATTCAGGGGTCATCCCTGTTCTTCTGGGGTGTCCTAGGGTTGGAAGGTCTTGGGGGGTCCAGAAAGGTTGGGGGGGGTCCAGAAAGGTTTGGGGGGTCCAGAATGGTTTGGGGGGGTCCCTCCCTGCCCTTGACCACCCGTTCCTTCTCCAGGCCCCCCCAAGGACCTGTCCCCCTTCGCCGAGGCCATGGGGCAGCCCCTGGGCTGGGGGTCCAGCGATGGCACCGGGGGGGCGGCGGGCGGGGGGACCCCCCCGGGGCAGCGGCAGCGCCGCCCCCCACACCCCAAGCACAAGGGCCAGGGGGGCACGGGGGGCGTCCATCGCTCCCCCCGCGCCCTCTTTTGCCTCCGCCTCAACAACCCCATCCGCCGGGCGGCCATCAGCATCGTGGAGTGGAAGTGAGTGGGGGGCTCGGGGGGCTTTGGGGGTCACCATCAGCATCGTGGAGTGGAAGTGAGTGGGGGGCTCGGGGGGCTTTGGGGGTCACCATCAGCATCGTGGAGTGGAAGTGAGTGGGGGGCTCAGGGGGCTTTGGGGGTCACCATCAGCATCGTGGAGTAAATGAGTGGGGGGCTCGGGGGGCTTTGGGGCGGCCATCAACATCGTGGAGTGAGTGGGGGGCTCAGGGGGGCTTTGGGGGGGCCATGACCATTGTGGAGTGGAATTGAGTGGGGGGCTCAGGGAGCTTTGGGGGTCACCATCGGCATCGTGGAAGTGAGTGGGGGTCTCGGGGGGGTTTGGGGGTCCTTGGGGACCCCCCCCCACCTGCTGCCTCCCCTCCCCCCAGGCCCTTCGACATCCTCATCCTCGCCACCATCTTTGCCAACTGCGTGGCCCTGGGGGTCTACATCCCCTTCCCCGAGGATGACTCCAACGCCGCCAACCACAACCTGGTGAGACCCCCGGACCCCCAGAACGGGGGGCACCCCCACCCTGTCAGTATCAGGGGGCCTGAACTGGTCCCAGTTGGGCATTGGGAGAGTGCTGGGAAAGGAGGGTGACCCAACCTGGCCTGGCCTGGGGGCTGGGGGGTGACATTTTGGGGGGGTCTGGACACTGTGGGGTGGCACTGTGGGGACCCCGGAGGGTCCCTGTGTCACACGTGTCCCCTGGCACACGCCTGGGCCCGGCCTTAATCCGCTTTGCCGGGCCGGGGGGGGGCGGGGGGGCCTAATCCCGGCTGAGCCGCCCCAGACACCCACGGGGGACACGGTGGGGGGGGCGGCCCGAATGTCCCTTGTCACCCCGAGGGAGGGGACACTGGGGCAAGACACCCCAAATATCTGTATCCCTTGACCCCCAAAGGAAGGGGACTCGGGGGGCAGTGTCCCCAGATGTTCCTGTCACTCGTCCCTAGGCAAAGAGAATACTGAGGGGGCGGGGCAGGGTCAGCGGAGGTCCCCAGGGGAAGGGGACACTGGGAGGTGTGAGGGGCTCCCAAGTGGCTTTGTCCCTAAAAGGAAGGGGATCTGGGGGGTTCCCAAGTGTCCCTATCTCTTGTCCCCAAAAGGTGACAAATATCCCTATCTCTTGTCCCCAAAAGGGGACAAATATCTCTGTCTGTCATCCTTCAGGAGAAGGGGACACTGGGAGGGGGATCCCCAAACAACCCAAGGGATGCTGGAAGGGGTGGGGGGTCCATGAGGGTCCCCAAATGTCCGTGATCCCCAGGGAAGGGGACACTGTGGGTGACAAGGGCCGAGGGTGCCCTGAAATGTCCTCCTGGAGGGGGTCCAGGGCGGCAGGGCAGGAGGGGGAGGGGACACTGTGAGTGACAGGGGGCCGGGGGTGTCCTGAAATGTCCTACCGGAGGGGGTCCAGGGAGTCAGGGCAGGAGGGGTCCCCAAAAGGGGACACTGTGAGTGACAGGGGGTGCCCTGAAATGTCCTCCCGGAGAGGGTCCAGGGCACCAGGGCAGGAGGGGACGGGGACAGTGGGCGGGGGGCGCTGACCCCCACCCGCCGGGCCCCCCCAGGAGCAGGTGGAGTACGTGTTCCTCATCATCTTCACGGTGGAGACGTTCCTGAAGATCATCGCCTACGGGCTGGTGCTGCACCCCAGCGCTTACATCCGCAACGGCTGGAACCTGCTCGACTTCGTCATCGTCATCGTGGGGTGAGCGGCGCCGGGGACGGGGCACACGCGTTAAAAGTGTTAAAAACATATTAAAATCGTAAAAAAAAAAAAATTAAAATCGTTAAAACCACATTAAAAATAATCTAAAAAAACCACATTAAAATAATTTTAAAACATATTAAAAAGCATTTAAAAAACGCATTAAAAAGCATTAAAAACACATTAAAATAATTTTTAAAACATATTAAAAATAATTTTAAAACACATTAAAAAGCATTAAAAAACACATTAAAAGTTATTTAAAAACACATTAAAAATCAGTAAAAAACATTAAAAATCATTTGAAACCACATAAAAATAATTTAAAAAACACATTAAAATCACTAAAAAACACATTAAAATAATTTTAAAAACATATTAAAAATCATTGAAAAACGTTAAAAATCATTGAAAGCACAATAAAAAGCATTAAAATGCATTAAAAATTATTTAAAAAACATTAAAATAATTTTTTAAAACATTAAAAATCATTAAAAAAAATTAAAAGTATTAAAAAGGCACATAAAAATAATTTTAAAAACATTTAAATAATTTAAAAAGCACATTGAAATCAACACTCAACATACAATCTCAACTTAGAACAACAAAAAAGAACAACTAAACTAAACAGATAGAAAAGTAAAACATTTTTCTCACCGAATCTGCAAATAACGCCATCACAACACGGAACAAAAGGACAAATTGCACACAATCCACACCTAGAACTCTCCCTACGATTACGCTGCAAACGCTTCGTTATGGTTTTACTTTAAAAACATAATGATCATTAATAATAATTAATAATTCTGTGCCCCCCAGGCTGTTCAGCGTGATCCTGGAGCAGGTGTCGCACAAACCGGGCGATGCTCACCACATGAGCGGCAAGCCCGGCGGCTTCGACGTCAAGGCCCTGCGCGCCTTCCGCGTCCTGCGGCCGCTGCGCCTCGTGTCCGGCGTCCCCAGTGAGACCCCGGGGGGAAATCGGGGGTTGGGGTCCCCTCCCAGCCTCCTGCTGACCCCCCCCCGTGCCCCCCACCAGGCCTGCACATCGTGCTCAACTCCATCATGAAGGCGATGGTGCCGCTGCTGCACATCGCGCTGCTCGTGCTCTTCGTCATCATCATCTACGCCATCATCGGCCTCGAGCTCTTCATCGGCCGCATGCACAAGACCTGCTTCTTCATCGGGTCGGGTAGGGTCTGGGGGGTCACCCCGTGTGCCCCCCACCCCAGTCCCCGGGACCCCCAGGAGGCCCTCAGGTGCCCCAACCCAGGGACAAGGATCACTCAGGGACACCGAAACTGAGACCACCCTAAATTCCCTGAGCACCACCCTGGAATTGAGGATCCCCCAGGGACAGCCCAGCAGGATTTTGGGGCTCCTTAATACACTGAGCCCCCCCTGAGACCCCTCCCCAGCACCAAGGATCCCCCAGGGACAGCCCAGCAGGATTTTGGGGCTCCTTAATACACTGAGCCCCCCCTGGGACCCCTCCCCAGCACCAAGGATCCTCCAGGGACACCCCAGGAAGGTTTTAGGGCTCCTTAACATACTGAGACCCCCCCTGAGCACCCCCCCCCGGGATACCCCAGCAGGGTTTTGGGGCTCCTTAATACACTGAGACCCCCCTAAAGCTCCTGAGACCCCTCCCCAGCACTGAGGATCCCCCAGGGTCACCCCAGGAAGGTTTTGGGGCTCCTTAATACACTGAGACCCCCCTAAAGCCCCTAAGCACCCCTCCAGAGTCACCCCAGGAAGGTTTTGGGGCTCCCAACACCACCCTGAGACCCCCCTAAAGCTCCTGAGACCCCTCCCCAGCACACAGCATGCCCCACCAGGACACCCCAGCAGGGTTTTGGGGCTCCTAACATCCCCCTGAGCCCCCAGAAGACCCCTGAGACAGGAATGTCAGGGATGTGAGTTGCCAGGAGGGACAAGGGTGAACAGTGGGGACAGGAACTGTGTCAGGTGAAAGAGAAGCTCAGGGACAGGAATTGCCAGTGGGGACAAGAGTGAACCATGGGGACAGGAGCTGTGAGTGGGGACAGGAGCTGTCAGAGGGGACAGGAGTGAACCATGGGGACAGGAATTGTCTGTGGGGACAGGAATTGTCTGTGGGGACAGGAGCTGTCAGTGTGGACAAGAGTGAAGCATGGGGACAGGAGCTGTCAGTGAGGACAGGAGCTGTCAGGGGGGACACGAACTGTCAGAGGGGACAAGAGCTAACGATGGGGACAGGAACTGTGTGGCAGCAGTGACAGGGGACACCCAGCCATTGTCACCTGTCCCCAGACCTGGAGTCGGAGGACGATCCCTCTCCCTGCGCCTTCTCGGGGCACGGCCGTGCGTGCCTGCAGAACAACACCGAGTGCCGGGGCCGCTGGGAGGGCCCCAACGGAGGCATCACCAACTTCGACAACTTCTTCTTCGCCATGCTCACTGTGTTCCAGTGCATCACCATGGAGGGCTGGACCGACGTGCTCTACTGGGTGAGACCCCAAAATCCTCATAAACCCTCCCCAAGCCCCCCAAAATCCATACACACACACCTGAGCCCCCAAAATCCTTACAAAAATCCATACACACCTCCCTGAGCCCCCCAAACCCAGTGCATCACCATGGAGGGCTGGACCGACGTGCTCTACTGGGTGAGACCCCCAAAATCCTCATAAACCCTCCCTGAGCCCCCCCAAATCCTCATACCTATCCCTGAGCCCCCCAAAATCCTGACACACACCCCTGAGCCCCTCCAAATCCTCCTAAACCCTCTCTGAACCCCCAAATCCTCATAAACCCTTCCTGAGCCCCCCAAAATCTCCCCACACACCCCTGAGACCCCAAAATACCCTGCACACATCCCTGAGCCCCCCAATCCTCCCCAGGGCCAAGACAGATCCCCAAACCTCTCTGCTGGGTGTCACTGGCCTCACCTGAGGGCGGATTTGGGGTCCCAAACTCCCCCCCATACCCCAAATCTGCCCCCGCAGATGCAGGATGCGATGGGCCACGAGCTGCCCTGGATTTACTTCGTCAGCCTTGTCATCTTCGGCTCCTTCTTCGTCCTCAACCTCGTGCTGGGGGTGCTGAGCGGGTGAGGAGCCCTCCGTGGGGCCGAGGGGCAGCAGTGGGGCAGGAGTGGTGTCCGTGGCGTTTTTGGGGTCACACCTGTGCCTCCTCCGCAGGGAGTTCTCCAAGGAGCGAGAGAAGGCCAAGGCCCGCGGGGATTTCCAGAAGCTGCGGGAGAAGCAGCAGATGGAGGAGGACCTGCGGGGCTACATGGACTGGATCACCCAGGCCGAGGACCTGGAGGGCGAGGAGGAGGACGGGGAGCACGAGAAGCATCGTGAGTGGGACTGGGGGGGTGTGGGGGTCCCCCCAGATGCTGAGCCCCCCAAACCTCCGTGACCGCTGTTTCCCACAGGCCTGACTGCCGAGGAGCTGATGGGGAAGCGGAAGCCGAGGCTGAAGTGGCTGCGCCACGCGAGTCACTCCACCGACACTCACGGTACCGCCGGGCACCCCAATTCCCCGGGGCACCCAAATCCCCCGGGCACCCCAAATCCCCCGGGCACCCCAAATCCCCGGGGGCACCCCAAATCCCCGGGGCACCCCAAATCCCCTGGGGCTGGGCACCCCAAGTACCCGGGGGCACCCCAAATCCCCCAGGGTACCTCAAATTCTCTGAACCTAGGAACACCAAATTTCCCAGGGCTGGGCACCCCGACTTCCCTGAACCCAGGCACCCCAAATCCCCCAGCCCCGGGCACCCTAAATTCCCCAGCCCCGGGCACCCCAAATCCCCCAGTCCCGAGCACCCCAAATCCCCCAGCCCCAGCACCCAAATCCCCCAGCCCCGGGCACCCCAAATCCCCCAACCCTGGGAACCCCGAATCCCCCAACCCTGGGCATCCCGAATCCCCCAGCCCGGCACCCCGAGCCCCCCGGGCTGAGCGGTGCCCCCCATCCCAGCGAGCCTCCCCGGCAGCGAGACCACCTCGGTGAACACGGAGACGGTGGGCGAGGAGGAGGCGCCGCCGACCGCGTGCGACCGCTGCCTGTGAGCCCGAGAGGGGCACGGCACCCCTCGGGATCCCCCACAGACCCCTGGGACACCCCACAGACCCCTGGGACCCCACCCCCAGATCCCTGAACACCCCATAGATCGCTGGGACACCCCACAGATCGCTGAACACCCCACAGATTCCTGGGACCCCTCTAGGACCCCAAAACTGACACCTAGAGCACCTCAAAACAATTTGGGACCCTCCCATAGCCCCCTCATAGCCCCCAATACCTGAGGGACCTCACCCCCCGATCCCTGTGCCCCCTGAGACCCCAAAATTGACCCACACAGAACCTCAAAGCCATCTGGGACCTCCCCATAGTCCCAGGGACCCCCCCATACTTTCCCCCAGGACCCCCAAACTGACCCCAGCATGACTATGGCCACCCCCAGATACCTCAACCCCCCATAGCCCCCCCCCAACACCCACATCTGACCCCAGCACCCCATAAACCCCCCCAGGTGTCCCCCCATGGCCAAGGGACACCCCTCCAGAACCCCCAGAACTTGAGGTAACTCTGTGCTTTTCCCTCCCCAGGGGCAAAATTACAAAGACAAAATTCTGGTGAGTGGGGGAAAGAACGGGGGCTGTGGAAAAAAGGAGGGGGGGCACAGTGGGGCCCCAACTGAGCCCCCCTCTCACCTGACCGGGGGTCTTCTGTGTCTCTGTCACCCCCCACTTCCCCTCTGTCCCCAAAACCCCACCACTCCCACATCCACCGATCCTGTCCCACATCCTTCCACCCCCCTGTGACCCCTAACACCCTGTGACTCCAAACCTCCTGTGACCCCAAAACCCCTGTGACCCCAAAACCCCTGTGACCCCAAACCCCCCCCCTGTCCCCGACCCCCGTGCCGCCCCCAGGCGCCGCCTGCGCCGCCTGAACCGCCTGTGGCGCCGGCGCTGCCGCGCCGCGGTGAAATCCGTGTCGTTCTACTGGACCGTGCTGCTGCTCGTGTTCCTCAACACGCTGACCATCGCCTCCGAGCACCACGGGCAGCCGCCCTGGCTCACCGAGACACAGGGTACGGCCCCCGGGACCCCCCGGTGCCCGCCGGGACCCGCCCGGGACCCCCCGGTGCCCCCCGAACCGTCCAGTGCTCCCTGAGAGCCCTCGGTGCTCCCCAACCCCTCAGTGCCCCTCAGACACAAAGTGCTTCCCAAACCCCTCAGCACCCTCTGTCACCTCCCCAGTGCCCCCCGACATCTCCCAGTGACCCCCAACACCTCCCAGTGGCCCCCAAACCCCCCAGTGACCCCCCCAACAGTGCCTCCCAACACCTCCCAACACCTCCCAGTGCCCCCCAACACTCCCCAGTGCTGCCCCGACACCCGCCAATGCCCCCCCAACACCTCCCAGTGTCCCCCTAACACCTCCCAGTGCCCCCCAACACCTCCCAGTGCCTCCCCAACACCTCCCAGTGCCCCTCAACACGCCCCGTGCCTCCCCAACACCCCCCAATGCCTCCCGACACCTCCCAGTGCCCCCCAACACCTTCCAGTGCCTCCCCAACATCCCCCGTGCCTCCCCAACACCTCCCAGTGGCCCCCCAACACCTCCCAGCGCCTCCCAACACTCCCCAGTGCCTCCCCAACCCCTCAGCGCCCCCCGACACCCCCAGAGCTCGGGGGTCCGTCCCGCTCTCGGTGCTCCCAACACCCGCCACGTGTCAACATCGCCCGGGGGGCGGCGGGGCCCGGTAACCCGGGCCTGTCCCCACCCGCGGTGACCCGCGGCCCTCAGCTTACGCCAACAAGGCGCTGCTGTCGCTGTTCGCCGCCGAGATGGTGCTGAAGCTGTACGCGCTCGGCCCCTCGTGCTACTTCGCCAGCTTCTTCAATCGCTTTGACTGCTTCGTGGTGTGCGGGGGAGTCCTGGAGACCGCGCTGGTGGAGCGCGGGGCCATGGAGCCGCTCGGCATCTCCGTGCTGCGCTGCGTGCGCCTGCTGCGCGTCTTCAAGGTCACCCGGTGAGGGACAGCGCAGGGGGACAGCGCGGGGACACCGCAGGGGCCTGGGGGCCTGGTGTCCCAAAGCTGTGACACCCAAACACCGCGACACCCAATCGCTGTGACACCCAAACACTGTGACACCCAATCGCTGTGACACCCAAACATCGCAATACCCAATCACTGTAACACCCCAATGTCCCAAAACCGTGACACCCAATCACTGCGACACCCCAATATCCCAAAGCTGTGACACCCAAACACCGCGACACCCTAATGTCCCAACATCCCAATGCCCCAGCAGCCCAATGCCCCAACCCTGCAGCATCCCAACCCCACAATGTCCCAATGCTGTGACACCCCAATGCCATGACACCCCAATGTCCCAACACCCCAATGCCACGACACCCCAATGTCCCAACACCCTAATGCCATGACACCCCAATGTCCCAACACCACAATGCCCCAAACACCCCAATGTCCCAACACCACAATGTCCCAACCCTGCAGCATCCCAACCCCGCAATGTCCCAATGCCGTGACATCCCGATGTCCCAAGGCAGCGATGTCCCAGTGCTGTGACACCCCAATGTCCCAATGCTGTGACACCCCAATGCCCAAACACCCCAAAGCTCCAACCCTGCAGCATCCCAACCCTGCAATGTCCCAATGCCGTGACACCCCAATGTCCCAAGGCAGCGATGTCCCAACATGGTGACACCCCAATGCCGCGACACCCCCCACAGCCCCTTCCCAGTGCTCCCAGTAACCCCAGTGTCCCACAGGCACTGGGCATCGCTGAGCAACCTGGTGGGGTCGCTGCTGAATTCCATGAAATCCATCGCCTCCCTGCTGCTGCTGCTCTTCCTCTTCATCATCATCTTCGCGCTGCTGGGCATGCAGCTCTTCGGGGGCCGCTTCAGCTTCGACGAGACCCAGACCAAGCGCAGCACCTTCGACACCTTCCCGCAGGCCCTGCTCACCGTGTTCCAGGTACCCCACACTGAGAGGGACCCTGAAATCCCACAGAGAGACCCCAAAGGGGGTCCCTGGAACCTGCGAGAGGCTCCGAAAGTTGTGGGGAGAGTCCAAAATGTATGCGGGATCCTAGACACATGAGGAGACCCTAGAACTATGGGGAACCCGTAGTGAGAGACCTCAAAACCTATGGGAGGCTCTGAAAGTTGTGGGGAGACCCCAAAACTATGGGGAACCCATAGTGGGAGACCTCAAAACCTGTGAGAGCCTCTGAAAGTTGTGAGGAGACCCCAAAACTACGGGGAACTCCAAAATATGTGGGAGACCTCAAAACCCATGAGAGGCTCTGAAAGATGTGGGGAGAGCCCAAAATGTATGGGGGACTCTAAACCCATGAGGAGACCCCAAAACTATGGGAAACCCAAAATCTGTGGGAGATCTCAGAACCCATGGGAGACTCCAACATCTGTGGGGAGCCCTGAAATCCTATGGGACCCTTAAACTTGTGGGGAGACCCCAAAATTCAGGACCCCCCCAAAACACCCCATCACCAGCCTGCAGCCACTCCAGGGTGATGCTGCACACACAGAACTGGGAGGCGGTGCTGTACTGGGAGCACTGGTGGGGGATGCTGGGGGATGGCACTGAGGTTTTGGGGTGTCCCCGGTGTTTGGGGACCCCCAACTCCTGCAGATCCTGACGGGGGAGGACTGGAACGCGGTGATGTACGATGGGATCATGGCCTACGGTGGCCCCGTGTTCCCCGGGATGCTCGTCTGCGTCTACTTCGTCATCCTCTTCATCTGCGGCAACTGTGCGTGGGCACGATGGGCACTGGGAGCGCTGGGGGCACTGGGAGGGACTGGGAGGGACTGGGGGCACGGTGGCACTGGGAGGCACTGAGAGCACTGGGGGCACTGGGAGGCATTGGGAGCACTGGAGGCACTGGGAGCACTGGGGACACTGGTGGCACTGGGAGGGACTGGGAGCACTGGGGACACTAGGAGGCACTGGGGACACTGGGAGGCACTGGGGACACTGGGAGGCACTGGGAGGCACTGGGGACACTGGGAGCACTGGGGGCACTGGGGGCACTGGGAGACACTGGGAGTACTGGAGGGACTGGGGGTACTGGGAGACACTGGGAGTACTGGAGGGAGTGGGGACACTGGGAGGCACTGGGACAGGGAGCTGGGGAACTGGGAATGGAGAGCCGGGTAACTGGAAGGGACTGGGAATAGGTCATGGGGTAACTGGGGATTTTGTGTGGGAGACAGCAGGGTTGGGAATGAGAAAGGGGGAGTGGGGGCACTGGGAAGATACTGGGAGCACTGGTGAGCCTGTCCCTCCCCTCAGACATCCTCCTCAACGTCTTCTTGGCCATCGCCGTGGACAACCTGGCTGATGGTGACAACATCAACTCGGGAGGGGACAAAAAGTGAGCCCGGAGCCCTGGGGCCCTTTTGGGGATGCTGGGGGGGGTCCCCGACCCCTGGGACCCCTGGGGGGTCCCCAAACCCCTGGATCCTCTGGCTGAGCCCCCCTTTGCCCCCCAACCCAGGGACAAGGCCGGGGAGGCAGAAGCTGGGACGGGGAGCCAGGACGTGGCTGTGAAGGTGAGTGGAGGTCCTGGGGGGTCAGTGTGAGTGGGGGGTTCTGGGGGATGCGTGTGAGTGTGAGTGGGGGTCCTGGAGGGGTGAGTGTGAGTGGGGGGTCCTGAGGGGTGAGTGTGAGTGGGGGGTCCTGGGGGGGTGAGTGAATGTGAGTGGGGGTCCTGGAGGATGATTGTGTGAGTGGGGGGTCCTGGGGAGGGTGAGTGTGAGTGGGGGGTCCTGGGGGGTGAGTGAATGTGAGTGGGGGGGTCCTGGGGGGTCAGTGTGAGTGGGGGGTCCTGGGAAGGTGAATGTGTGAGTGGGGGTCCTGGGGAGGGTGAGTGTGAGTGGGGGGTCCTGGGGGTCCCTCTCCCCCTCTCAAGTGTGCACAGCCCTCACCCCCCCCTTCCCTCCCCAGGTTGAGGGGGATCAGCCGGAGGAGGAAGAGGAGGAGGAGGAGGAGGAAGGCAGTGAGGAAGGTGAGTGTCACCTGCCCAGACATCAGGGTCCCAGGGGAGGTGACAGTGCCATGACATGGGGTCCCTGCAGGGGGATGGCAGTGCCTGGAGTGGGGGTTCCCAGAGGGGGGTGACAGTGGCTGGACATGGGGGGGGGCCCTGGGGGATGACAGTCCTTAGCCATGGGGTCCCCTGGAGGGGTGGAGGGTCCATGGGGGGTGACAGTCCTTGACCATGGGGTCCCCTGGAGGCCTGGGGGGTTCCCTGGGGGTGACAGTGCCCTAATTTGGGAATCCCTGGAAGGGCACAATGGTGCCATGGGGGTGTCCCTGGGGGGGTGACAGTGCCCTGATTTGGGAATCCCTGGAAGGGGACGATGGTGCCATGGGGGGGTCCCTGGGGGGGTGACAGTGGCAGGACACGGGGGTCCCTTGCAGGTGACGAAGAGGCCGGGGGGGAGCACGACAGCCTGGGGAGGGCCCGGCTGGAGTCCCTGGAGGAGCCCCCCAAGCCCAAGGTGACCCCGATCCCGGAGGGCAGCGCCTTCTTCGTGCTGAGCAGCACCAACCCGTGAGTGGCACTGGGGACACTGGGGACACTGGGGACACTGGGGACACTGGGGACACTGGTGCTGGGAACACTGGGAGCACTAGGGACATTGGTGTTGGGAGCACTGGGAGCACTGGGGACTCTGGTGCTGGGAGCACTGGGGACATTGGTGTTGGGAGCACTGGGGACACTGGTGCTGGGAACACTGGGAGCACTGGGGACACTGGTGCTGGGAACACTGGGAGCACTGGGGACATTGGTGTTGGGAGCACTGGGAGCACTGGGGATTCTGGTGCTGGGAGCACTGGGAGCACCGGGGACATTGGTGTTGGGAGCACTGGGGACACTGGGACTGGAGGGCTGGGAGCACCGGGGACGCTGGTGCTTGAGGCCCTGAGAACAATGGGGGAGAGGGGACACAAGGAACATGGCACAAACTGGGGGGAATGGGAGCACTGGGAACACTAGGAGCACCAGGAACATTGGGATTGAAACCGAGAGCACTGGACTGGGGACATAAAGAACAGTGGGGACTGGGGACAAACTGGAAGCACTGGGAGCACTGGGGCTGCGGGTACTGAAGGACTGGGAGCACTGGAGACACTAAGAACAATGCAGGGACTGGGGGCACAAACTGGGGGCACTGGGACTGGAGGGCTGGGGACACTGGGAGCACTGGGAGCACTGGAGACACTAAGAACAATGCAGGGACTGGGGGCACAAACTGGGGCAGACTGGGGGTTACTGGGGGGACTGGGAGCACTGGAGCACTGGGGGGACTTGGGGCATTGGGAATGCAAACTGGGGCAGACTGGGGGCACTGGGGGGACTTGGGGCACTGGGAGCACAAACTGGGGCAGACTAGGAACACTGTGGCAAACTGGGAGCCCTGGAGGGCTGGGGGAATTTGGGACGCTGGGATCACAAACTGGGGCAGACTGGGGGCACTGGGGGACTGGGAGCACTGGGAACTGACGGTGTGCCCGGCGCAGGCTGCGGGTGAAGTGTCACGCCCTGATCAACCACCACATCTTCACCAACCTCATCCTCGTCTTCATCATCCTCAGCAGCGTCTCCCTGGCCGCAGAGGACCCCGTGCGCGCCCACTCGCCCCGCAACCACGTGGGCTACTGGGCGCACTGGGCAAACTGGGAGGGACTGGGGGAAGTGGGGAGGTGTGGGAGGGAACTCCTCCCGTAACCACACGGGACATGGGGGGAGTTGGGGGGCAGAAATGGGGGGCTGGGAAGGGCAAGGGGGAGGTGGGGGAGACCTGGGTGGGTGTGGGGGGGTCCTGGGAGGTTGGGGGGTCAGGGGGGTTTAAGAGGGGTTGGGGTCACCCCATTTCCCCCCACCCCAGATCCTGGGCTACTTCGACTACGCCTTCACCTCCATCTTCACCGTGGAGATCCTCCTCAAGGTATGGGGGGGGGTTCACAGGGTTTTGGGGAGGATTCCCGAGGATTCTGGGGTGTTCCCAGGGTTTTGGGGGTGATTCCTGAGGATTTTGGGGGGGATTCCCGAGGATTTTGGGGGGATTCCCCTGGGTTTTGGGGGAGGATTTCCCAGGGTTTGGGAAGGGGTTCCCCAGGGTTTGGGGGAGATTCCCCAGGGTTTTGGGGAAGGATTTCCCGGGGTTTGGGGGCATTTCCCAGGGTTTGGGGGGGGGTTTCCCCAGGGTTTGTGGGGGATTCCCCAGGGTTTGGGGGTCCCCAGGGACAGGGGGGGTCCCGAATTCGGGACTCACGGCCTCCCGCAGATGACAGTGTTCGGCGCCTTCCTGCACAAAGGCTCCTTCTGCCGCAACTGGTTCAACCTCCTGGACCTGCTGGTGGTCGGCGTCTCCCTCATCTCCTTCGGCATGCAGTGAGCTGGGGGCAACTGGGAGCACTGGGAGCGCTGCTGGGGGCACTGGGGGGCACTGGGAGGGGCTAGGTTTAGCACTGGAGGCACTGGGAGAGTATGAGGTATGGCACTGGAGGTACTGGGACCATAGCTGGGGATGGCAGGAAACAGTGGAGGTGCTGCTGGAGGCACTGAGGGCATTACTGGGAGCACTGGGGGCGTTACTGGGAGCACTGGGGGTGTTACTGGGAGCACTGGGAGTGTTACTGGGAGCACTGAGGGCTTTACTGGAGGCACCAGGGGCATTACTGGGAGCACTGGTAGCGCTGCTGGGGGCACTGAGGGCATTACTGGGAGCACTGGGGGCTCTACTGGGAGCATCGGGGACGTTACTGGGAGCACTGGGGGCGGTACTGGGAGCACTGGTGTGTCCCTTGGCAGCTCCAGCGCCATCTCGGTGGTGAAGATTCTGCGGGTCCTGCGCGTCCTGCGGCCTTTGCGAGCAATCAACCGGGCCAAGGGCCTGAAGGTGGGCAACTGGGAGCACTGGGAGCACTGGGAGGGGCACCCAGCAGTTCCCCTGGCAGGCTGGTGGGACTGGGAGCATGTGCTGCTAGTGGCACAGGTGTCCCCAGCGTCCCTGTTGTCCCCATGTCCCCATGTCCCTGACACCACCCTGTCCCTATCCCCAGCATGTGGTATCCCCATGTCCCCGTGCCCCGGTGACACCCCTGTCCCCATCCCCGTGCTCCGGTGACACCCCTGTCCCTGTCCCCATCCCCGTGCTCCGGCGATACCCCTGTCCCTATCCCCATGCCCTAGTGACACCCCTGTCCCTGTCCCTGTCCCCGTCCCTGTCCCCATGCCCCAGTGACACCCCTGTCACTGTCCCCGTGCCCCGGTGACACCCCTGTCACTGTCCCCCTGCCCCGGTGACACCCCTGTCCCTGTTGCTGTCCCCAGCACGTGGTGCAGTGCGTGTTCGTGGCCATCCGCACCATCGGCAACATCATGATCGTCACCACACTGCTGCAGTTCATGTTCGCCTGCATCGGGGTGCAGCTCTTCAAGGTGGGCCCTGGGGGTCCCCAGCCCCCCTGAGGGGTCCCTAGCCCCCCCCCCGAGGGGTCCCCACCTCCCCCGAGGGGTCCCTGTCCCCCACAGGGGCTGAGGGTCCCCCTGACCCCACGGTCCCCCCAGGGCAAATTCTACAGCTGCACTGACGAGGCCAAACACACACCGGGAGAGTGCAAGTGAGTGTCACCCCAAAAACTGACCCCACCCTCCCCAAACTGACCCCCTCACCCCGAACTGATCCCCGCATCCCCAAACTGACCCCACAAACCCCCAAATGCTCCCCCACACTCCCCAAACTGACCCACTCACCCCAAACTGACCCCTGCACCCCAAACTGACCCCACACCCCCCAAACTGACCCTTGCACCCCAAACTGACCCCATCCCCCCAAACTGACCCCACAAATGCACCCACACCCCCCAAACTGACCCCTGCACTCAACTGACTGCTGCACCCCAGACTGACCCCTGCACCCCAAACTGATCCCACAAACCCTCAAATGCATCCCCACACCCCAAACTGACCCCTGCACCCCCAAATGGTCCCAGGGGGACATTCCTGGTGTACAAGGACGGGGACGTGTCCCACCCGTCGGTGAGGGAGCGCCTCTGGCACAACAGTGACTTCAACTTCGACAATGTCCTGGCGGGGATGATGGCCCTGTTCACCGTGTCCACCTTCGAGGGGTGGCCCGCGTGAGTCCCCGGGGGTGGGCGTGGGGACACTGCTACCCACCGTGGGGACATCCCCCCAAGTCCTGTGTCCCCCCAGGCTGCTGTACAAGGCCATCGATGCCAACGCCGAGGACCAGGGGCCCATCTACAATTACCGTGTGGAGATCTCCATCTTCTTCATCGTCTATATCATCGTCATCGCCTTCTTCATGATGAACATCTTCGTGGGCTTCGTCATCATCACCTTCCGTGCGCAGGGCGAGAGCGAATACCGCAACTGCGAGCTCGACAAGAACCAGGTCAGGGGACATGGTGGCTCTGTGGCCCTGCAGTGGCCCTCTGGTGTCCCCATGGCCCTGCAGAGTCCCATATTCCTGTGACAGCCCCATGTCCCCACAGTGGCAGTGCAGGTGGAGTCTGTGGTGTGGCAGTGTCCCCACAATGTCCCCACAGTGTCCCCAGTGTCCCCATGCCATCTCCTTGTTCCCACAGCGGCAGTGTGTGTAGGGGCAGTGGGGTGGCAGGGGGGTGGCCATGTCCCTGCAATGTCCCCACGTTGTCCCCACAGCAGCAGTGCATGTAGGGGCAGTGGGACGGCAGTGGGATGGCTGTGTCCCTGCAATGTCCCCACACCGTCCCCATGTCCCCACAGTGGCAGTGTGTGTAGGGGCAGTGGGGCGGCAGTGGGATGGCTGTGTCCCTGCAATGTCCCCACACTGTCCCCGTGTCCCCACAGCGGCAGTGTGTGGAGTACGCGCTGAAGGCGCAGCCCCTGCGCCGTTACATCCCCAAGAACCGCACCCAGTACCGCGTGTGGGCCATGGTCAACTCCACCGCCTTCGAGTACATCATGTTCGTCCTCATCCTGCTCAACACCATCGCCCTGGCCGTGCAGGTGGGGGGGACACCTGGGGGGACCGAGGGGTCATGGGGGGACAGTTCCAGACCCCTGTGTGTCCCCCCCAGCACTACGAGCAGTCGAAGCCCTTCAACTACGTGATGGACCTGCTCAACATGGTGTTCACGGGGCTCTTCACCGTGGAGATGGTGCTCAAGATCATTGCCTTCAAGCCCCGGGTATGCTGGGGGGCTGTCACATTGAGGGGTCACACCAGGGGTGTCACACCGGGGAGTTACACAAGAGGGGTGTCACAGGACAGGAGGTCCTCACCATGTTTCTCCCTCAGCATTACTTCTGCGACGCCTGGAACACCTTCGACGCCCTCATCGTGGTGGGCAGTGTGGTGGACATCGCTGTCACCGAAGTTAACGTGAGTCGCCCTCCTTGTCCCCTGGGTTGGGGGAGGTTGGTATTTTGGGGTCCTGGATGTCTGGGTCTCGCCCTGTCCTGGTCCTCATGTCCATCTGTTTGTCTTCATCATCTCCACCATCTCCATCATTTCCATCTCCATCATCTCCATCCACCTCCATCGTCATGTCTGCATGTGACAACAGAACGGGGGACATGTCGGTGAGGTATGGGGGGATGTCCCCAGTTGGGGTATTTTTGGGGGAGGTTTTCAGGGGTTTTGGGGTGCTCCTGACCCCGCTCCCTGCAGAGCTCGGAGGACAGTTCCCGCATCTCCATCACCTTCTTCCGGCTCTTCCGCGTGATGCGGTTGGTGAAGCTGCTCTCCAAGGGCGAGGGCATCCGCACGCTGCTCTGGACCTTTGTCAAGTCCTTCCAGGTGGGATGTGGGGAATGTGATGGGGGACACAGGGGAGGGGGGCACGGGGGGGACAGCACCCCCTCACCCCCCACTCTGTCCCCAGGCCCTGCCCTACGTCGCCCTGCTCATCGCCATGATCTTCTTCATCTATGCCGTCATTGGGATGCAGGTGAGGGGCCTGGGGGAGACCCTCCTCAGGTGAGGGGTGTGGAGGGGTGTGAGGGGCATGGGAGGGATGTCCTGCCAGTCCCCGGCTACCCAGACCCCCTGTCCCCCCCAGACCTTCGGGAAAGTGGCGCTGCAGGATGGGACCCAGATCAACCGCAACAACAACTTCCAGACCTTTCCCCAGGCTGTGCTGCTGCTCTTCAGGTGGGGCTGGGGGCTGGGGGGCTCTGGGCTTCCTGTGGGACTTGGAAGCTTCCTCTAGGAACAGGTGTGCCATGGGGGGTACAAGTGTGCTACAGGGGGTACAAGTGTGCCCCATGAAGGGTACAGGTGTGCCATGGGGGATACAAGTGTGCCACAGGGGGTACAGGTGTGCCCCATGAAGGGTACAGATGTGCCGGTGGGGGTACAGGTGTGTCCCATGGGGTGCAGGTGTGCCATGGGGGTACAGGTGTGTCCCGTGGGGTGCAGGTGTGCCACGGGGGAGGCGTGGCAGGAGATCATGCTGGCCAGCCTGCCGGGAAAGCGCTGCGATCCTGAGTCAGACGCAGGCCCGGGGGAGGAGTTCACCTGCGGCAGCAACTTCGCCATCGCCTACTTCATCAGCTTCTTCATGCTCTGCGCCTTCCTGGTGAGAGACATGGGGCCACGGCCCCACAGATCTGCCCCATCCCACACCTCTGCCCCATAGCCCTGCCCCACAGCACCACAGCTCTGCTCCACAGTCCTGCCCCACAACCCCAGCACTGCCCCACAGCCCTCCCACCCAGCCCTGTCCTACACTTCTGCCCCATAGCCCTGCCCCACAGCACCACAGCTCTGCCCCATGGTCCTGCCCCCTAGTCCCTGCCCTGCCCCACAGCCCTCAGGAGCACCTGGGGGATCCCAACCCCCCTTCGCCCCCCCAGATTATCAACCTGTTTGTGGCTGTCATCATGGACAACTTCGATTACCTGACGCGGGACTGGTCCATCCTGGGCCCGCATCACCTGGACGAGTTCAAGCGCGTGTGGTCTGAGTATGACCCCGCGGCCAAGTGCGTAACTGTCCCCCTGTGCCCAGCTGGGGGAGTCCAGGTGTCCGGAGCACCTGTGACCCCCTGACCCCCCCAGGGGCCGCATCAAGCACCTGGACGTGGTGACGCTGCTGCGCCGGATCCAGCCCCCGCTGGGCTTTGGGAAGCTCTGCCCACACCGCGTGGCCTGCAAGGTCTGGGGGGTCCTGGGGGGATCTGGGGAAGGTCCTGAGGGGGAGCCACCCAGATTCACCCCCCTCTTGTCCCCTCCGCAGCGCCTGGTGGCCATGAACATGCCCCTCAACTCGGACGGGACCGTCACCTTCAACGCGACACTCTTCGCTCTGGTCCGCACCTCCCTCAAGATCAAGACAGAAGGTTGGCAGCTAGGGTGGGGTCCAGAGGGGACCAGGGGACAGCAGGGAGTGACAGTCACGGATTTGTGTTTCCCCCTGCCCCATGTCCCCTCCCTCCAGGGAACCTGGACGTGGCCAACAAGGAGCTTCGTGCCGTGGTCAAGAAGATCTGGAAGAGGACGAAGCCGAAGCTGCTGGACGAGGTCATCCCCCCGCCCGAGGGTGTGTGAGGGCCGTGTCCCCTGCCCTGCCCCCCCGCAGACCCCCAGCTGCCCCCTGACCCTCCGTGTCCCCCAGAGGAGGAGGTCACCGTCGGGAAGTTCTACGCCACCTTCCTGATCCAGGACTATTTCCGCAAGTTCCGGCGGCGGAAGGAGCGGGGGATGCTTGGTAACAGCGCGGGCCCCAGCAATGAGTGTGCCCTGCAGGTGCGACCCCTCCCTGGGGCGGGGCTGGGGGGTCCCAGGTGTCACCAGGTGACCCCCCTGACCCCCCGTGTCCCCCCAGGCCGGGCTGCAGACGTTGCAGGCGCTGGGCCCTGAGATGCGCCGGGCACTGAGTGACCTAGAAGGGGACGAGGGTGGCGACGCCCCTTCGGAGGAGCCACTCACCTACGCTGTGAGCCCCGCCCCACCCTGGCCACGCCCACCGGCCACACCTGTCCCATGGCCACACCTGCCCAAAAGTCACACCAAGCGGCCACACCTGTCCCATGGCCACACCTGCCCAAAAGTCACACCAAGTGGCCACACCTGTCCCATGGCCACACCTGCCCAAAAGTCACACCAAATGGCCATACCTGTCTCATGGCCATGTCCCCCAGCCATACCTGTCCCATGGCCACACCTGCCCAAAAGTCACACCAAGCGGCCACACCTGTCCCATGGCCACACCTGCCCAAAAGTCACACCAAGTGGCCACACCTGTCCCATGGCCACACCTGCCCAAAAGTCACACCAAATGGCCATACCTGTCTCATGGCCATGTCCCCCAGCCATACCTGTCCCATGGCCACACCTGCCCAAAAGTCACACCAAATGGCCACACCTGGCCCATGGCCACACCTGTGCCATGGTCACACCCACTGGACACACACCTGCCCCAAAGCCACACCGAATGTCCACAGCTGTCCCGTGGCCGTGCCCACCGACTCCGCCTCTCTCCGCAGGCCCCCGAGACGCTCTACGGCTCCGCACCCGGCTCCCCCCTGCTCTCGGAGCCGCCCCCCGCCCCCAGCCCGGCCCCCACCGAGGCGGAGGACCCCGCGCCCCCCTCCCATGGTGGAGCCCCCCGCCCTGGCGGCAGGTACGGGGGCGCGGGGGACACCCCGACACGGGGCGGGGGTTCCCCGGGGAGGGCGGGGGTGCTCATGGCCCTGTGCGCAGGCGGCGCTCCGAGGGTGGGGACCAGGACGAGGAAGCCCCCGCCGAGGACGTGGAGGAGCCGCTAGGGGACCCGGGGGACATCAGCCACGACGAGGAGCTGGAGAGCTCAGCACCGCCCCGGCACCGCTGGGCCGGGGACAGGTACCGCGACCCTCGCGACCCTGGGGGGGACCCCCATCTGGAGGGGGGTGTCCCGTCAGTCCCTGACGCTGTCCCCGTGCCAGGTTGCCGGGGCCCCCGAAAGGCGGGGCTGTGCCTGTAACTGGGGAGGGGATGATCCTGTCACCGCTGGGTCCCCCCGCGCTGGGAGGTGTCCCAGGGGAGGGTCCCAGCCCCCGACTGACGCCCCTGTTCTTCCCCAGGCTGCCGGGACCCCCGCGCTGGGCGGCGGAGCTGCCCCGGGGGGGGTCGCTGCCGCTGCCCCCCCGACACTTCGCGCTCGGCAGTGGCGCCCGGGAGGGGCAACAACTGAAACGGCGCCGCCTCCTGCCCCCCACCCCCGCGGGTACGGGCGGGGCCGGGGAAAACGGGGAGGGGGCAAAGGAGGAGGCGGGGCTCCTGTGAGACCCTCCGTGTTCGGCCCCGGGAGTGCTGACCGAGCCCCCGGTAGCTCGGGACGGTTCCGCGGTAGCCCAGGAAGGTCCCTGGGGCTGATGGCAAGCGGAGATGACCCTGCCTGGTGCCTCGGAGAGACCCGAGGGGGAAAGACACCTTCCGGTGCCCCGTGGTACTCCAGAGGGTCCCTGGAGCCGGGGGTGACGCTGCCCGGTGCCCCCCGGTACTCTGGAGAGTCCGTGCCCGAGAGGGGTGATCCTGCTCGGTGCCCCGGAGGTTCCATGGCCGGGGGATGACCCTGCCCGGTACCCTCCTTTAGCGTCCCTGGCCGGGGGCTGACCCCTGCCCGGTTTCCCGGAAGGTCCCTGGCCGGGGCTGACTCCTGCCCGGTTTCCCGGAGGGTCCCTGGCCGGAGCTGACCCTGCTCGCTGCCCCCCAGGTCGAAAGCCCTCGTTCACCATCCAGTGCCTGCGGCGCCAGGGTAGCTGCGAGGACGAGCCCATCCCGGGCACCTACAACCCCTCGGGCCCGCCCGGCCCCGCACGCCCGCAGGTACTGCTGGAGCGGAGTGGGACACACGAGGAGGGGACACCTTCCCAGTGTCACCCCGCACTGACCCCTCCTTACCCGCAGGGCTACGGCAGCTCCGAGACCTGGCGCCTGGGGGGCTCCTCGCAGGCCTGGGCGGCCCCGGCCCGCGGGCACGTTCTGTACGCGCCGCTCATCCTGGTGGAGGGGGCTCCGCCGGGGGGCGCGGGGGGCAGCCTGCCCCCGCTCAACCGCTGGTTCCCCCCGGCGCCGCTGCGCCTGCGGCCCTGCGGGCCCCGCGACGCCCTGGCCCGAGGCTCGGCCGACAGCCTGGTGGAGGCCGTGAGTGTGGGGACACGGGAGAGACATGGGGGGGACGCGCGATGATACGGCTCGGGTGACAGCCTGGTCCTGGAGGCTGTGAATGCAGGGGTGTCGTGGAGGAGAAACACTGGATGGGAGATGGTGGGGGGACATGCAGAGGACATGGGACAGGGACCGCTCAGAGATTGGCCAAGAGCCTGGTGCAGGTGTGGGGGAAACACATAGGGGGGACACTGGGGACACCCCACGGCTTGGCCGACAGCCTGGTGGAGGCAGTGAGTGAGGAAGGGGACACGGGGGGACACAGGCCCGCACCCGGTGCCGGTGCCAGCGCCTCCCCCTCGCCCCCCTTCAGGTGCTGATCTCGGAGGGGCTCGGGCTGTTCGCCCGCGACCCCAAGTTCGTGGCCGTGGCCAAGCGCGAGATCGCGGACGCGTGCGACATGACGATGGACGAGATGGAAAGCGCGGCCGCCGACCTGCTGACCCGGCGCCGCGCCCCGCCCGCGCCCGCACCCGCCCCCGCCGTCTACAGCGACGAGGAACCGCTGCGGCCGCCGGCAGAGGAGGAGCTGGCGGACGAGATGGGGTGGGCCGGCGGAGTCTAGAACCCGGGGCCGGCACCGTGGGGCCGAGCGGGACCGGGGGTCCGGATCTAGAACCCGGAGCCGGGACCGCGGCTGTGGGCAGACGGGCTCTAGAACCCGGGGCCACAGGGCCGGGCGGGCTGGCTCTAGAACCTGAGCCTCGCGCGGGGGCTCTAGAACCCGGGACCGCCGCCGTGTGGGGGCGATGTTACCTCAGGAAAAAAAGGGATTTTTATCAAAGAAGTTTCTATTTTTTTCCTCACACAAGGAGGGTTTTCCTCTGGGAAAGGGGTATTTGCCTCAGGGAGGGGTTTTTCCTGGAAAAAGGTGGGTTTTTTCCCTCAGGAAAAGGGGTATTTATCTCAAAAAACCCAAGTTTTTATTCAAAACCAAGTGTGTTTTCCTTCAGAATAAGCAAACCGTGTTTTCTTAAAAACAAAAAAAAAAAAAAAGAAAAAGAAAAAAAGAATAAAAAAAGGGCTTCAAGAAAAGATGAGTCTTACCTCAGAGAAAGGGAGGATTCCTCAAAAAGGAAGGAGTTTACCTCAAAAAGAGGAAATTTTCTTCGTCTGGAACACAGATATACCTTGGGGGTGGGGGAAGTATCATCAGAAAGTGAGTTATTTTCCTCAGGAAAAGGGATATTTACCTTAAAAAGTTTTTTCCTCAAAAACAAACCCCAAAACCACCAACCGTTTTCACTCAAAAAAAGGAGTACTTTTGCCTCAGTTTAGAAGGATGAGGGGGTTATGTAAAAAAAAGAATCTATAAAGAAAAGAAGGGGAGATGTTTTCATCTAGAAAAAGGTTATTTGCCTCAAGGAGGGGTTGCTGCTTAGAGGGCTTTCAAGAAAAGGGATGTTTACTTCAGAAACCCAAAAGTTTTTATTCAATAAGGAAAGGGTTTCCCTCAAGGAAAACAAAACCATGTTTCCTTACAAAAAGAAGGAAAAGGGTTTTCCTCCCAAAAAAAAAAAAAAAAAAAAGTAAAAGGGTTTTTTTTTCTCCTGGAAAAGGGATATTCACATCAGGGGAGGGATGGCAGGGAATGTCCTCAAAAAAGGAGGTTTTTATCTTGGGACATTTCTTAAGAGAAAAGGATGTTTCTTCTCAAAAAGGAAGTTTTTACTCAAAAGATGGGGGACAAAAATCTCCCTCAAAAAAAAAAAAAAAAAAAAAAAAGGAGTTTTACCTCAGGAAAAGAGACATTTACCTCCTGGGGAGGGTGAAGTGCTCTCAAAAAAGGAATATTCCCTCTTGAAAAGGGATAATTACCTAAAAAAAAAAAGTCCTTTAAAAGAAGTTTTGCCTAAAAAAGAAGAAAGTTTTCACTCCAAGAAAAGGAGGTGTCTTCCCTCAAAAGAGGAGCTTTACCCTCGGCAAAAAGGAGATTTACACCCCAAAAGGACTGACTGTCAAAAAGAAAAAAAAGAGTTTTTCCTCCAGATAAAGGTTTTGTCCAAAGGAAGGAGTTTTACCTCAGGGAGGGAAGGATTCCTCATAAAAGGATGATTCCTCCTTAAAAAAGGAATTGTTACCTCATGGAGGGGGATTTCACATCAGGAAAAAGGCTTTTCTCACCTCAGAAAAGGCAAATTTTACATTACAAAGGAGGGGTTTACCTGAGGAAAGAGGAATTTTCACCTCTGAAATGGGGATTTTACCCCAGAAAAGATGAATTTTACCTCAAAAAGGAGGGTTTTACCTCAAAAAGGCAGGATTTACCTCAAGCGAGTTTTACTGCAAATAGAGGAATATTAACACAGAGGGGAATTTTACCTCATGGAGTGGAGTTTTATATCAGGAAAAAGGATTTTTTTATCTGAGAAAAAGTAAATTTTACCTCACAAGAGGGGTCTTACCTGAGGGAGGGGGATTTTACCTTGGGCAATGTAAATTTTACCTCAGAGACAAAGATTTTATCTAAAGAAAGGGCTGAATGTTTTACTTCAGGAAGGGTAAAATTTTCCTCAATGAAACAGTTTTACTGCAGGAAAGAGCATTTTTCACCTCAACAAGGGGATTTTCACCTCAGAAAAGGTTTTTACCTAAGGAAGGGTAAATTCTGCCTCACAAAAGAGGGTTTTTACCTTATGAAAGAACATTTCACACCCCAAAAAGGGGGATTTTACCTTCGGGAAGGGGTGTTTTACTTCAGAAAAGGGGATTTTCCCTCAGAAAAAGTAACTTTTACCCCACAGAAGAGGGTTTTACCTTGGGAAAATGCATTTCTCCCCTCAGGAAGTGGGGACATTACCTCAGAAAAGGTCAACTTTACCTCACTCACTGAAGAGGGTTTTACCTCATGAAGGTGCTTTTCATGTCAGGAAGGATTTTATGTCAGGAAAGGGGCTTTTACCTCAGGAATGGTAAATTCTACCTCATAAATGACGAGTTTACCTCAAGAAAGGGACACGCTTTACCTCATGGAAGACAGTTTTACCACAGAAAAGAACTTTTCACCTTGGAGAGGCAGATTTTACCTCAGATGTAAAATTTAACTCACTTAAAGAGGTTTTTACCTCATGAAAAAACATTGCTCTCTTAATGAAAGCAGAGTTTTACCTCAGAAAAGTGGGTTTTTACCTCACTAAGGTAAATTTTACCTCACAGAAGCAGGTTTTATCTCATGAAAGAACATGTCACACCTTAGAACAGGGAATTTTACCTCCGTAGAGAGGTGTTTTACCTAAAGGGGAAGGTTTTACCTCAGACAAATGGATTTTTACCTCAGAAAGGTAAATTTTACCTCACAGAAGCGGATTTTATCTCGTGAAAGAACACGTCACACCTTAGGGAATTTTACCTCTGTAAAAGGGGCGTTTTACCTTAGGGGGAAGATTTTACCTCAGACAAGATGATTTTTACCTCAGGAGAGGTAAAGTTTACCTCACGAAAACGCATTTTTCACCTCACGGAGGGGGTTTTTCCCTCAGGACAAGGACGCGCTCCGGGCGGAGGTTCCCGCGCCCGCCCTGCCCCCGCCCTGCCGCGCGCCCATTGGTGGAGCCGATGGCCAATGGGGAGGCGGCTCCGAGCGCAGCGCGAGCGCCCCCACGAGGCTGCGCGGGGCGTTCGGGGGGGGGGGGGCGAACCCCCAAAATCCCGACCCCCCAATAACCCTGAACACCCCAAAATCCCAAACCCTACCCAAAATCCCGAACCCAAATAACCCTGAGCACCCCAAAATCCTGAACCCCCCCAAAATCCCAAACCCTCCCCAAAATCCCGACCCCCCAAGAACCCTGAACACCCCAAAATCCCGACCCCCAATAACCCTGAACACCCCAAAATCCCAAACCCTACCCAAAATCCCGAACCCAAATAACCCTGAGCACCCCAAAATCCTGAACCCCCCCAAAATCCCAAACCCTCCCCAAAATCCCGACCCCCCAATAACCCTGAACACCCCAAAATCCCGACCCCCAATAACCCTGAACACCCCAAAATCCCGAACCCAAATAACCCTGAACACCCCAAAATCCCAAACCCTACCCAAAATCCCGAACCCCAATAACCCTGAGCACCCCAAAATCCTGACCCCCCCCCCCAAAATCCCTAACCCTCCCCAAAATCCCGAACCCCCAATAACCCCGAACACCCCAAAATCCCAAATCCCCCAATAACCCTGAACACCCCAAAATCCCGAACCACCCCCAAAATCCTGAACGCCAAATAACCCTGAACACCCCAAAATCCTGAACGCCAAATAACCCTGAGCACCCCAAAATCCCGAATCCCAATAACCCTGAACACCCTAAAATCTTGAACCCCCCCCAAAATCCCAAACCCTCCCCAAAATCCCGACCCCCCAATAACCCTGAACACCCCAAAATCCCGAACCCCCAATAACACTGAGCACACCAAAATTCTGAACCCTCCCCAAAATTCTGACCTCCCCATAATCCCGACCCTCTCAAAATCCAGAATCCCTCTGCAACCCTGACCCCCCCCAAAATCCCCGAAGCTCCAAAAATCACGAACGCCCCCAATAACCCCGACCCCCCCCGAGTAACCCCAACTTCCCCAAAATCATCCCAGACCACCCCCAGGAACCCCAAATACCCCAAAATCCAAACCCCTCACAGTAACCTTGAACACCCCCAAATCCTGATTCCCCCCTCAGTAACCCAACCCCTCCATAACCCCAAATCACCCCACCCCCCCAATAACCTCCGACTCCCTTTAACCTCCAAAGTTTAATAATAATAAAAAAAAATCATAATACAATAAAATAAGGCCCCCCCGCCCCCGCCCCGCTACAAAGAGTTCGAGACTTGTTAGTGTCGGCGGGGGGGCAGGGGGGCCCCAAATCCGCCCCCCCCCGCCCCCACCCCCCAATCCTATAAAAAACCCGGTGCAGGGGGGATGGGGGGGGCTGGCCCTGCTGTGCTGGTTGGGGCCCCCCCTCCCCGGTTCGGGGGGACCCCTGGACCCCCACCTGGGTGTGGCCCACCCCCCCCCGGGGCTTAACGATACAAAAGAAACAACTCAAATAATTACATCGCGGGGGGGGGGGGGGGGGGGGGGAGGGGGGAAGGGGAGAGCCCCCCCCCGATCGGGGGGGTTTTGGGGGGCCCCAGAGTGGGGGGGGGCCCGGCACGGCCCCCCCAGTCCATCCCCACCGCCGACAGGCGCGTCCATCCGAGCTGAGGGCTCCACGTCACGAGTCCTGGGGGGCACAGGGGACAGAGTTGGGGGGGGACATCCCGAAACTGCATGGGCAGCCCTCCCCCCTGGATCCCATAACCCCCTGGATGTGGGGGACTCTCCCAAACCCTCTCCCCTGCACCCCATAATCCCACCATGGCCCCCCGTAACCTCCTCAACTCCCCCCTGTACCCCAAAAACTCCCCAGTTCTCATCCTGGGATACCTCTCACCCCAAAATCCCCCCATAACCCCCCCAGTTCTCATCCTGGGACACCTTTTCATCCCAAAATCTGCCAAACACCCCCCATAACCCCCTCAACTCTCCCCTGCACCCCATAAATCCCAATTCTCATCCTGGGACACCCTCTCACCCCATAATCCCCCCAATTCAACCCCCATATACCCCATAAACCCCCTTCACCCCCATAACTCCTCCCTGTACCCCATAAACTCCCCAATTCTCATCCTGGGACACTCTCTCCCCCCACAATCCCCCCAACCATCCCCCATAACCCCCTCAACACCCCCCTGCACCCCATAAATCCCCCATTAACCCCCCCGTACCCCATAACTCACCCCTGGGGCCTGGGGGCCGGGTGTGGGGCTGTCCCGGGGGTCGCCCCCCTCGGGCCCCCGACTCCTCTTTGGCTCCAGCTCCTCCTTGGCGAGGGGCGCGAGGTCTCCCCGCTCCGCCCGGCGCTTCCGGCGCCTCTCGGGGTCACGGCCTCGGGCGCGCGCCCCCCGACGCTCCGCCTGCTCCAGCTGGGGGGGACACCCCGTCAGTGACCCCGAAACCACGAGCGGGGGGCCGGGCTTGCAGGGAAGGGTGAGTTTGGGGTCCCCCGAGGGATTTTTGGGGTACCCAGGGTGGGCTGAGGTGGTGGGCGAGGGTAAAGGGAAGGATTTGGGGTCACCTGAGGGATTTCTGGGGTACCCAGGGTGGGCTGAGATGGTGGGTGAGGGTGAAAGGAGGGATTTGGGGTCTTCCAAGGGATTTTTGGGAGGGATTTTTAGGAGGGATTTGGGGTTTCCCGAGGGATTTTTAGGGTCCCCAGGGTGGGCTGAGGTGGTGGGCGAGGGTAAAGGGAGGGATTTCTGGTCTCCTGAGGGATTTTTGGGAGGGATTTCTAGGAGGGATTTGGGGTCTCCCGAGGGGTTTTTGGGGTCCCGAGAGAGCTGAGGTGGTGGATGAGGGTAAGGGGAGAAGCACGAGGACTGATTGGGGTCTCCCGAGGGATTTCTGGGAAGGATTTGGGGTCTCCCGAGGCACTGGGGTTTTGGGGGGGGTTTCTGTGTCCCCAGGGAGGGTATTTGGGGTGTCCTGTGCCCCCGGGGCAATTTTGGGGTCCCTGGGGCAGTTTTGAGGTCCTGGGGCAGTTTCAGGGTCCCCGGGGCAGTTTTGGGGGGGGTTCTGTGCCCCCGGTGCAATTTTGGGGTCCCTGGGGCAGTTTCGGGATCCCCGGGGCAGTTTGGGGGTCCCGTACCTCGAGCAGCAGGCGGAACAGGGCCAGGGGCGGGGGGCGCGTGGCCTGCAGCAGCCTCCAGATGCTCTGCGCCTCGTCCAGCGTCACCTCCAGCAGGTCCCCCTCCATCATCAGCTCCTCCAGCGGCCGCCGCGTGCCCTCGGCCAACTCCAGCACCGGCCCCTGCAGCCGCGGCAGCGCCGCGCTCAGCGCCTCCAGCTCTGCGGGGACATGGGGACATCGTGGGGACACCGTGGGGACATGGGGACACAGGGACATTGGGCATTCCAGCACCGGCCCCTGCAGCCACGGCAGCACCACACTCAGCGCCTCCAGCTCTGCGGGGACATGGGGACATCGTGGGGACACCATGGGGACACCATGGGGACATCGTGGGGACATGGGGACACAGGGATATGGGGACACAGGGACATGGGGCATTCCAGCACCGGCCCCTGCAGCTGCGGCAGCACTGCGCTCAGCGCCTCCAGCTCTGCGGGGACACGGGGACGTCGTGGGGACATTGTGGGGACACCATGGGGACATCATGGTGACACCACAGAGACATCGTGGGGACACCACAGGGACACAGGGGGTTCCAGCACGGGCCCCTGCAGCTGTGGTAGCGCCACGCTCAGCGCCTCCAGCTCTGCGGGGACATGGGGACATGGTGGGGACATGGGGACATGGTGGGGACACCATGGGGACACCACAGAGACATCGTGGGGCCACCACAGGGACATGGGGGATTCCAGCACTGGCCCCTGCAGTCGCAGCAGCGCCACGCTCAGTGCCTCCAGCTCTGCGGGGACACCATGGGGACATCGTGGGGACAGGGAGACACCGTGGAGACATCATGGGGACACCACAGGGACACCAGGTCCCACCCTGAGATCCACTGGAGCCCAGGGACTGAGGGATCCCTGCAGCCCAACCGTGTCCCCATGGATCCTATGGGGTCTGTGGGATCCCCGCAGCCCATGTCCCTTATAGGATCAATGGGATCCCTGCAGCCTAACCATGTCCCTATGGATCCTACAGGATCTGTGGGATCCCTGCAGCCCAACCGTGTCCCTATGGGGTCTGTGGGATCTCACAATGGATCTCTGGAGCTCCAAGGCATTTCCTACACCAACAAGGGAGCCACTGGATCCTACAGCACCCCCACAATCGCATGGGATCGACAGGATCCCACTGTCCCTATAGATCCATAGGGTCTCCCAGCCCCCTGTGCCCATCAGGGATCCCTGGACCCCCCCAGCCCCTCCCGGAGCTGCCCAGGTGGGACCCCAAGACCCCGACCCCACTCACCCGAGGGCAGGGGGCCGTTCTTCTCCGGGCTGGGGGCGTCCCCGTTCTCCACCGATACCTGCGGGGGGAGGTAAAGTGTTCTGGGGGGCCCCAACACCTCCCGTGGAGCCCCCAAACCTGCCCCACACCTCCCCATTGCCCCTCAGAGCCTTTCTGCTTGGTCTGCTCATTGCAGCTAGCCTCACGCAGGGCTCTGACACCCCAAATCCCCCATAAATGTCCCCAAATCCCCCAAAAATCCGCCCCAAAACCCCACAAATCCCCGTATCTTGGTCTGCTCGTTGTGGCTGCCCTCGCACAGAGGTCTGACACCCCAAATCCCCCCTAAAAACCCCCAAACCCCCCTCACCTTGGTCTGATCGTTGCGGCTGGCCTCGCGCAGGGCTCTAACACCCCAAAACCCCCTCAAAATCCCCCTTAACCACCCAAATCCCCCATACCTTGGTCTGCTTGTTGCAGCTGGCCTCAGAGAGGTCTGACACCCCAAAAGCCCCCTAAATCCCCCATAAATCCCTGTAACTTGGTCTGCTCATTGCGGCTGGCCTTCTGCAGCGCTCTGACACCCCAAATCCCCCATAAAACCCCCAAACCCCCCCTAAAATACCCCAACTCCCCCCAAAGCCCCCGTAACCTTAGTCTGCTCGTTGCGGCTGGCCTCGCACAGGGCTCTAACACCCCAAAACCTCCTCAAAACCCCATAAATCCCCCAAATCCCCACACCTTGGTCTGCTCGTTGCAGCTGGCCTCGCGCAGGGCTGTGGACACCGCAAATCCCCCCAAAACCCCATAAATCCCCCTCACCTTGGTCTGCTCATTGTGGCTGGCCTCGCGCAGGGCTCTGACACCCCAAAACCCCCCCAAATCCCCCAAAAATCCCCCAAACCCCCTCACCTTGATCTGCTCGTTGCACCTGGCCTCTCAGAAAGATCTAACACCCCAAATCCCCCCTAAAATCCCCCAAACCCCCGTACCTTGGTCTGCTCGTTGCGGCTGGCCTCACGCAGGGCTCTGACACCCCAAAACCCCCCCAAATCCTCCCTAAAATCCCCCAAATCCCCGTACCTTGGTCTGCTCGTTGCGGCTGGCCTCGCGCAGGGCACCGTCGCCGTCCCCGTGGTGCAGACGGTGCCGCAGGGCCGCCAGGCGCTCCAGGGGCCCGGCCACGTCCGGCGATGCCAGGAGCTGGCGGGCACGGTCCTGCCAGGTGATGGCCCTCTCGGTGAGACACTGCAGCGCCTCGCCCTCGGGCAGCCGCACCGGCAGCTTCTGCAGGGCCACCAGCAGCGCCAGGATGGTCTCGAGGCGCGGCCGCCGCGAGCGCTGGCACAGCGGGCACAGGAATTTGGCGTCCCACTCCCACCAGGCCGGTGACGGTTTTTGGGAGCCCAGGCGGGGCCAGGCCACGCAGGAGCCATGGAACCAGTCCCGGCAGAGCTGGCACTGCAGCATGGCCGGCCCTGCCGGCTGCCCGCACACGCAGGACGGGGGGCCCGGGCCCGGCAGGGGCGGCGCGGCTTTCTGGGCGTTGGCGTGGCGCAGACGGAGCATGCCCTCCTTCTCCTTCTGCTCGCCCTCCTTGAACGCCACGATCTGGGGGGGGGAGAGGGGCAGGGATTGGGGTGACCCATAACCTTTGAACATCACAATCTGGGGTGGGGAGAGTGGGATGAGAGGGGCAGCGATTGGGGTGACCCCAAACCCCTGAATGATCTGGGGTGGGGAGAGTGGCGTGAGAGGGGCAGCGATTGGGGTGACCCCAAACCCCTGAATGATCTGGGGTGGGGAGAGTGGTGTGAGAGGGGCAGCGATTGGGGTGACCCCAAACCTTTAAATGCCATGATCTGGGTTGGGGAGAGTGGGGTGAGAGGGGCAGCGATTGGGGTGACCCATAACCAAACCCTTCAACGCTCTGGGGTGGGGAGAGTGGCGTGAGAGGAGCAGCGATTGGGGTGACCCATAACCTTTGAACAACATGATCTGGGGTGGGGAGAGTGGGGTGAGAGGGGCAGCGATTGGGGTGACCCATAACCAAACCCTTGAACGATCTGGGGTGGTGAGAGTGGTGTGAGAGGGGCAGGGATTGGGGTGACCCCAAACCTTTGAACATCACGATTTGCGGTGGGAGAGGGGTGAGAGGGGCAGCGATTGGGGTGACCCATAACCAAACCCTTGAACGATCTGGGGTGGGGAGAGTGGGGTGAGAGGGGCAGTGATTGGGGTGACCCATAACCAAACCCTTGAATGATATGGGGTGGGGAGAGCGGGGTGAGAGGGGCGGGGATTGGGGTGACCCCAAACCTTTAAATGCCATGATCTGGGGTGGGGAGAGCGGGGTGAGAGGGGCAGCAATTGGGGTGACCCCAAACCTTTGAATGCCATGATCTGGGGTGGGGAGAGTGGGGTGAGAGGGGCAGGCATTGCGGTGACCCAGCCCCTAACCCCTGATCTGCAGGAGGTGAGGGGTGTGAGTGTGACAGGGACTGGGGTGACCCCAAACTCTTGACTGTGATCTGGGAGAGAATTAGGAATGTGAGAGCGACAGGGATTGGGGTGATGAGGGTGACCCATCCCCAAACCTCTGAACATCTGATCTGGGAGGGAATTAGGAGTGTGAGAGTGACAGGGATTGGAAAATGTGGGTGACCCATACCCAAATGCCTGATCTGCGGGAGGTGAGGGGTGTGAGAGGTGACAGGGATTGGGGGTATGAGAGTGACCCATCCCCAAATCCTTGAACACTTCATCTGGGGGGAATTGGGACTGTGAGAGGTGACAGGAATGGGGACAACGTGGGTGCCCCCCGCCCCAAACAAACACCACAATCTATGGGGAACGAGGAATGTGAGAGTGACAGGGATTGGGGGCACGCGGTGCCCCCTGCCCCAAACAAAACACCACCATCTATGGGGAATGAGGAATGCAAGAGGTGACAGGAATGGGGACAATGTGGGTGCCCCCCGCCCCGAACACTCCACTCTCGGCTGGGACAGCAGGGAGAGGAGCAGTGCCCAGGATGGGGGTCCCGGGGTGCCCCTCACTCCTCACCACAGCGCCGGGGTCCCGCAGGTCCTGCGCCGACAGCCCCAAGCTCTCGGCGTCCAGCCGGTACAGCCCCGGCTCCTGCCGCCACTTGAGCCTCTTGCTGCTGTCCGAGCCGGCGTCGGCGCAGGGACACAGCACCTGGGGGACATCGGGGAGGGGTCAGCGCCCTGCCGGGACCACCCCCACACCCCCCCAGAGCCCCCAGCGCCCACCTCGAGCAGGGTGTAGCAGGAGTTCTTCTTGAGGAAGGTGCGCGAGGCCTTGTCCCGCCAGGAGTGCGCGGTGCCGACCTGCACCTCGAGCTGCCGCAGCTCCTCCAGCCGCACCGGCAGGTCCCGGCCCACGGCCACCAGGCCCTCCAGGTCATCCAGGCACGGGTAGTGGTCACCGTTCTGGGGGGACATGGGGTCAGGCATGGGGGGGATGGGATGTGGGGGAGGGGATGTGGGAGTGGTGTGACATGGGGACAGGAATGGGACGAGAGTGGGACATAGGAGAAGTGGGGACATGGGAATAGTAGGGACATGGGGGGACAGGAATGGGATGAGAGGGGGACGTGGGGATGGATGGGGACATGGGAAAGGTGGGGACATGGGACAGGAATAGGATGAGACGGGGACACGGGAATGGTGGGGACACAGAGGGGACAGAAATGGGATGAGAGTGGGACATGGGAGTGGTGGGGACACAGCAGGGACAGGAATGGGATGAGAGTGGGACATGGGAGTGGTGGGGACACAGAGGGGACAGGAATGGGATGAGAGTGGGATGCGGGGATGGATGGGGACGTGGGAAGGGACATGGGAGGGACAGCATGGGGTCATGGGTGGTAGGGACATGGCAGGGATGCGATAGGGACATGGCAGCAGATAGAAGGTCCGTGGGGACAGGACAGGGACACAGAGGTGTCCAGGGTCCATGACAGGGACAGAGGGATGCCCACTGTCCATGGGGACAGGACAAGGACACAGAGATGTCCACTATCCATGGGGACAGGACAGTGACACAGGGCTGTCCAAAGGGACAGTGGGGACACTCAGGGGTGCAGTGCCCACAGGGACAGGACAGGGACACAGGGCTGTCCAAAGGGACAGTGGGGACACTCAGAGGTGCAGTGCCCATGGGGACAGTGAGGACACTCAGGGGTGCAGTGCCCATGGGGACAGTGAGGACACTCAGGGGTGCACTACCCACGGGGACAGTGTGGTCACTGGGGGGTGCAGTGCAGGGGTCACAGGGGGTCCAAGCCCCCCGGGTGGCAGCAGAGCCCACCTGGATCTCCTCGACGTCGGCGATCCAGGCGCGGGCCTTGGCCAGGGCCTCCTTCAGGGCCTGGATGTTGGGCAGCAGCGCCGGAATGTTCTCGGCCTCCTTGATGATGGCAGCCAGCGTGGCCGGGGGGTGCTTCTGCCTGAGGGGGGACACACAGGGACCCTGAGACCCCCTGTGACACCCCAGAGACCACCCCGAGGGACCCTGAGACCCCCTGTGACATCCCCAGGGACCCCTCCCTGACATCCCCAGGGACCCTCCCGACACCCCCAAGAACCCCCCAAAACCCCTAGAGACCCCCCTGACACCCCAGGGACACATCCCAGATTCTTCATATCCCCCCAGAGACATGAGGGACAGCCCCCAGACCCTTTATATCCCCCCCAGACACATAAAGGACAGCCATCAGCCCCTTTACACCCACCCAGAGACACGAGGGACAGCCCCCAGCCCTTACACCCACCCAAAGCACACAGGCTGAAGCCCCCAGCCCGTTTACCCTTGGCTGCAGCCCCCAGACTCTCTACACCCACTCAGAGCACACAGGCTACAGCCCCCACCCCACCTTCCCCCTGGGCAGGGGTCCCACGCCCTGACCTGGCCTCGAGGCACATCTGGGCCTTCTCCTCCCAGCGCTGGGCGATGGTCAGCAGCTCCTGCAGCTCGGCCATGGCCACGTCCACGGCGGGGCTGGGGGCCACGGTGCGGCCGGCCTGGATGAGGCCGCGCATGACGGGCAGGGGGACGCGGGCGCGGGGCGAGCGCAGCGTGGCCGTCACCTCCTCCAGCCACGCGGCCTGGGCCAGCTGCCGCTCCAGCCGCCGGCCCTCGGGCACCTCCACGCCCAGCCGGGCCCCGCGCTCCAGCAGCTCCTGCAGGGCCCCTGGCGCCGGCGGGGGAACATCCAGTGCCGCTCGGGCCTCGGCCTGGAAGGCTTCCACTCGCTCCAGGAGTGCCTGCGGGGGGGATGGGGTTAGGGACAGAGCTGGGGCAGTGTGACGTGCCTGTGTGACAGCGCTGGGACACTGTGGGACATCACCAGGACACCGTGTGACATCCCCAGGACACTGTGTGACAGCCCGGGGACACTGTGGGACATCCCTGGGACATGCAGAGACCCCTGGGACACTGCGGGACAGCCCTGGGACACTGTGGGACATCCCCATGACATGCAGGGACCCCTGGGACACAGTGTGACAGCCCTGGGACATCACCAGGACACCGTGGGACATCCCTATGACATGCAGGGACCCCTGGGACACAAGTGTGACAGCCCTGAGACATCCCCAGGACACTGTGGGACACCACTGGCACACTGTATGACACCCCATGGACACTGTGACAGACCCAGGATGCTGTGTGACACCCCTGGGACACTGTGTGACACCTATGGGACACCCGTGTGACACCCTTGGGACACTGTGTAACACCCATGGGAAACCACGTGACACCCGAGGGACACACCTGGACGTCCCCGATCTGGTGCATGACACACGGCAGTTGGTTCATCTGCTCCAGGAACGCCCTCAGCTCCTCCACCGTCAGCGCCGGCGCGGGGACCCTGAGGGGACACAGGGGACACTGCTGGGACACTGTGGCAACACTGCTGGGACACTGTGGGGACACTGAGGGGATAGAGATATGGCGGGGACACCAAGGGGACCCTGAGGGGACAGGGACACCGCTGAGACACTGCAGGAATACTGCTGGGACACCGCAGGGACACTGAGGGGACAGGGACACACCATGGGGACAGGAGGGATATGGAGGGGACAGGGATGGGGTGGGAGTGGGACATGGGGTGGGGGGAATATGGGAGGGACAGGATGGGGACACGGGGTTGGTGGGACACGGGGGAATAGGGATGGGATGGGATGGGGACACAGGATGGGGACATGGGATGGGAACGGGATGGGGACACGGGATGGGGGCAGGGGATGGGATGGGGACACGGGATGGGGACACGGGATGGGGACACGGGATGGGGACACGGGATGGGGACACGGAGGCAGCTGGAAGGTCTACAAGGAGTAGGATGGGGACAGGAAGGTGTCCAGTGCCTCTGGGCACAGGACAGGGACAGTGTCCGTAGGGACAGGACAGGGGCACAGTGTCCAGGATCCGCAGGGGACGGGACAGGGACACAGGGAAGCACAAGAAGGATCAGAACCCGAGGGGATTGACGGGACAGGACACACACAGGATGAAGGAGCCAGAACAGTGACACAGAGCTCCTGGGGACAGGCTGGGGACAACAGGGGACACTCACCCGGTCTCCTGGGAGCTGATGAGCCCCAGCGCCTCAGACACGCAGCGCTCGGCCTGGCCCAGGCAGCCCTTGAGGCGGTGCAGCAGTTCGTTCTCGGGGAACTTGCGCTCCCGCGCCTCCGACTCCAGCGCCCGCAGCTCCTCCAGCGCTGGCCGGGCACAGCCGGGGGTCAGGGCTGGGCTCGGAGCCCCCCAAACCCCCTGGGACCCCCCCGGGACCCCCACTCACTGCGCTTGCGGCCGTCCTCCACCTCGAGGGCGATGCGCACCTTGTTGGCCCACGTGTCGAAGGACTCGGCGCGCACCTTGAGCTTGTGCAGCATGGCCGGCAGCTCGTCCAGCGTGTAGCGGTACCTGCGGGGCTCGGGGTTACTCGGGGGGTCACTCTGGGGGGCACTCTGGGGGTTGGGGGTCACCCTGGGAGGGTGGGAGTCACCTAGGGGGGCTGGGGGTCACTCTGGGGGCCATCCTAGGGGGGTGGAGGTCAGCCTGGAGGTCACTCTGGGGGGCTGGGGGTCACCCTGAGGGCTGAGGGTCATCCTGGGGGACTGGAGGTGACCCTGGAGGGTCACCCTGGGGGGGGATGGGGGTCTCTCTATGGGGGCTGGAGGTCACCCTGGGGGCACTGAGGGTCATCCTGGGGGGCTGAGGGTCATCCTGGGGGTCACCCTGAGGGGCTGGGGGTCACCCGGGGGGCTGAAGGTCATCCTGGGGGGCAGGGGGTCACCCTAGGGGGGTTTGGGGGGCGATTCTGGGCTGGCTGAGCCCCCCCAAATCAGTGACAGTGAGCCCCACAAAGGCCATGGCAGTGTCCCCGTGTCCCCCACCCCCCAGGGACACCCTGAGACCCCCAAATCACACCCAGACCCCCATCCAGGGGGGCACAGCAGGACCCCCAGACCCCCTGGCCCAGCCCCACAGGTGTCCCCAGGGTCACATCAAGGGCCCCAACCCCACCCAAGTCTTACAGACCCCCCCAAAATCCCACAACCCCCCCAAATGACCCTCGTGTCCCCCTCAAGGAGACAGCAAAGCTCCCCAAACCCCTCTCCCAACTCCCCCAAGCCCCCCAAACCATCCCCAAATCCCCCTCAGGAGCACAGCCAGACCCCCAAACCCCTCTCTCATCCCCCCAAACCTCTCTCCCAGCCCTGCCAAGCCCCCAAACCATTCCCGTGTCCCCTTCCAGGGACACACTGTGACCCCCAAACCATCCCCATGTCCCCTTCAAGGCCCCCAGACCCCCCAAACCATCCCCAAATCCCCCTCAGGAGCACAGGCATCTCCCCAAACCCCTCTCCCATCCCCCAAAATATGCCCAAATCCCACTCAGGAGCACAATAAAGCACCCCAAACCCCTCTACCATCCCCCCAAACCATCCCCAAATCCCACTCAGGAGCACAGTAAAGCCCCCGAACCCCTCTCCCATCCCCCAAACCATCCCCATGTCCCCCTCAGGAGCACAACCAGCCCCCTTAAACCCCTCTCCCATCCCCCACACCATCCCCAAATCCCCCTCAGGAGCACAGGCATCTCCCCAAACCCCTCTCCCATCCCCCACACCATCCCCAAATCCCCCTCAGGAGCACAGTAAAGCCCCCCAACCCCTCTCCCATCCCCCAAACCATCCCCAAATCCCCCTCAGGAGCACAGGCATCCCCCCAAACCCCTCTTCCATTCCCCAAAATATGCCCAAATCCCCCTCAGGAGCACAGTAAAGCCCCCCAACCCCTCTCCCATCCCCCAAAATATGCCCAAATCCCACTCAGGAGCACAATAAAGCCCCCAAAACCCCTCTACCATCCCCCCAAACCATCCACAAACCATCCCCAAATCCCCCTCAGGAGCACAGGCATCCCCCCAACCCCTCTCCCATCCCCCAAAATATGCCCAAATCCCACTCAGGAGCACAACCAGCCCCCTTAAACCCCTCTCCCATCCCCCAACCCCCCCCAAACCATCCCCAAATCCCCCTCAGGAGCACAACTGGGCCCCCCAAACCCCTCCCCAGCACCCCAAGCCCCCAGCCCCCCCACCTGAGGTACTGCTTGCTGCGGGGGCACTTGCAGAGGTCGTCCATGTGGTAGAGGCAGACGAGGCCCTGGGGACAGTCGTAGCAGGCCAGGGCCGACAGGAAGCACGTGGTCTTGCACTTGTCACACTGCCGCTCGTCGTCCGGCAGCAGCTCGAAGGCCTCGCGCTCGGCCTCCGTGATGCCCTGGGGGGTGAAAAAATGGGGATCAGAACTCCCCGTGGGGAGTTTGGGGTGTCCCAGATAACATCAACCCCTCCGTGATGCCCTGGGGGGACAGAGAAATGTTCCTCAGAGCCCCCAAGGAGATTTTGGGGTGTCCCCGGTAACACTAACTCCTCCATGATGCCCTGGGGGGTGAAAAATGGGGATCAGAACCCCCCATGGGGAGTTTGGGGTGTCCCCGGTAACACCAACCCCTCCGTGATGCCCTGGGGGGGCAGAGAAATCTCCCCTAAGGAGATTCTGGGGTGACCTCTGTAACCCCAACCCCTCTGTGATGCTCTGGGAGGGCATAGAATGTCCCTCAGGCTCTGCTCCGGAGCTTCTGGGGTCCCCCCAGTAACCCCAACCCCTCTGTGATGTCCTGGGGGGGCAGAAAAATGGGGATCAGAACCCCCTGTGGGGATTTTGGGGTGCCCCCAGTAACCCCAAACCCATCCTGATCCCCTAGGGAGGAAAAAACATCCTCTGACTCCCCCAAACAGCTCCAACCCCTCCTGCTCCACACTTCTGTGATGCCCTGGGGGGTGAAAAATGGGGATCAGAACCCCCCGTGGGGAGTTTGGGGTGTCCCCGATAACACCAACCCCTCCGTGATGCTCTGGGGGGACAGAGAAATGTTCCTCAGAGCCCCCAAGGAGATTTTGGGGTGCCCCCAGTAATCCCAACCCCTCTGTGATGCCCTGGGGGGTAAAAAAATGGGGATCAGAACCCCCCGTGGGGATTTTGGGGTGTCCCATATCCTCCCAATCCCTCTGTGACCTCCTGGGGGGCCTGAACACAGCCCTTACCACCTTCCCTGGAGCTTTTGGGGTGTCCCTAACACCCCCAACCCCGAGGGAAACACAAACACGACCCTCAACCTTTCCCCAGAGCTTTTGGGGTGCCTCCAACACCCCCCAACCCCAAGGGGGGCACAAACACAACCCTCACACCCTTCCCCACAGCTTTTGGGGTGCCCCTAACACTCCCAAACCCTCTCTGACCTCCCACGGGGGCACAAACCACAACTCTCACCCCTTCCCCACAGCTTTCGGGGTTCCCCTACACCCCCAATCCTGAGGGAAACACAAACACAACCCTCACCCCCTTCCCCACAGCTTTTGGGGTTCCCCCAATACCCCCCAACCCCAAGGGGGGCACAAACACAACCCTCACCCCTCTCCCCACAGCTTTTGGGGTTCCCCACCACCCCCAACCCCTCCACAAACCCCTGAGGGGGCACCAACACCACCCCCACCCCCCTCAAACCCTCCCCCACCCCTCCCCATTTTTCAGGGTCCCCCCACACCCCCATTTCCCGGGGTCCCCCACCTTCTCCAGCAGGGCCTTGCGCAGCTTGCGCTCCTCCTGCACGAGCACGAACATCTCCTTGTGCACGGCAGCCGCCAGGTTCAGGTCCAGCTTCTCGGGGCTCGCCGCCATCTTGCAGATCAGCTCCTCGTGCGAGAACACGCAGTAGCGGCGCAGGCGGCGGTAGTGCTCGATGCACTGCCTGCCCGCGGGGAGCTGCACGGGGTGGGGGGGTCAGGGGGTCCCCGAAATCGTGGGGGACCCCTGGACACCCTAAACCCAGCTGGTGCCCCCAGCGCTGAGCCCCCAAACCTCAGGAAATTCCCTATGCCACTGAACTGGGTAGTGCTTGATGCACTGCCTACCTGCGGGGAGCTGCACGGGATGGGGGGGGTCAGGGGGTCCCCAAAATCAGGGGGCATCCCTGGACCCCTTAAACTCAGCCCTGGACCCCTAAACACAGCCCTAGACCCAGCCTGGGAAACGCAGCCCTGAACCCCCAAACCTAGGGAACCCTGAAGTGGGTAGTGCTCGATGCACTGCCTGCCCGCGGGGAGCTGGACAGGACTGGGGGGGTCAGGGGGTCCCCGAAATCGTAGGGGACCCCTGGACACCCTAAACCCAGCTGGTGCCCCCAGCGCTGAGCCCCCAAACCTCAGGAACTTCCCTATGACACTGAACTGGGTAGTGCTCGATGCACTGCCTACCTGCGGGGAGCTGCACAGGATGGGGGGGTCAGGGGGTCCCCGAAATCGTAGGGGACCCCTGGACCCCTTAAACTCAGCCCTGGACCCAGCCTGGGAAACACAGCCCTGAACCCCCGAACTTGGGGAACCCCTGAACTGGATAGTGCTCGATGCACTGCCTGCCCGTGGGGAGCTGCACAGGATGGGGGGGTCAGGGGGTCCCCGAAATCGTGGGGGACCCCTGGAGCCCTTAAACTCAGCCCTGGACCCCTAAACACAGCCCTGGACCCAGCCTGGGAAACACAGCCCTGAACCCCCAAACCTAAGGAACCCTGAAGTGGGTAGTGCTCGATGCACTGCCTGCCTGCGGGGAGCTGGACAGGACTGGGGGGGTCAGGGGGTCCCTGAAATCGTAGGGGACCCCTGGACACCCTAAACCCAGCTGGTGCCCCCAGCACTGAGCCCCCAAACCTCAGGAACTTCCCTACGCCACTGAACTGGGTAGTGCTCGATGCACTGCCTGCCCGCGGGGAGCTGCACAGGATGGGGGGGGTCAGGGGGTCCCCGAAATCGGGGGACAGCCCTGGACCCCTTAAACTCAGCCCTAAACCCAACTGGGGAAACACAGCCCTGAACCCCCAAACTTGGGGAACCCCTAAACTAGGTAGTGCTCGATGCACTGCCTGCCCGCAGGGAGCTGGACTGGGGGGTCAGGGGGTCCCCGAAATCGGGGGGCAGCCCTGGACCCCTAAACTCAGCCCTGAACTGTGGGGCTGAACCCCCAAACCTGGAGAACCCCCCTAAACACTGCCTGGAGTTTCTGGGGGCTCTCTTTGGGGTTTTTTTGGGATCTTTTAGGGCCTCCACCTACAGATTTGTTTCCCCTAATTTTTTTTTTTTGCGCTCCCCAGGTTTGTTTTTTTAGTCCCTCCAATATCCAGCGCCCCCCAGGCATTTCCTGTGCCTCCCAAGTACATTTCGTGCCCCCCTGAATTCTGACTTCTCCTGTTCTTCTTTCTGCGCCTCCACCTTCAAATTTCGCTGTTTCCCCTATATTTTTTTTAATTCCCTCCGACATCCCGTGCCCCCCCCAGGTATTTCCCATACCCCCCAGGTACATTTCGTGCCCCCCAGGTACATTTTCCACCCCTCAGGTACATTTTGTGCCCCCCAGCACTCACCCAGTCTGCAGTGCAGAAGTTGACAGCCTCGGCGAAGTTGTAGCCCTGGTTGAAGCCGCTGTGGTAGGCGCGGGGGAAGGTAATGACAAACTCTCCGGCGCATTGGTTGGTCCGGACCACCTGAGGGGGGACATTTCGGGGGTCAGTGGGGCCTGGGGGGGCCAGGGGGGACCCGGGGGACACCCCCAACTCACGGGGACGCCGTGAGCCATGAGCGTGTTGGGGTTCATGAGGGTGACGAGCTGGTGCAGGAGGTCAGGCTGGCTCTCGAACAGCTCCGGCGTCAGCTTCTTCATCACCTCCTCCAGGTGCTCGGCCGCGAACGACGGGACCCCGTACCACGTCTTGGGCTCACCCCTGGGGACCCAAAAACATCTCCATCTCACCCCAAAAACATCTTCATCCCATCCCGTACCACATCTTGGGCTCGCCCCTGAGGACCCCGAAAAGATCATTATCCTGTCCTGTGCCACCCCAAAATCTCCTCATCCCATCCCAAAAACCTCCTCATCCCATCCCAAAACCTCATCTCACCCCAAAAACCTCCTCATCCCACCACGTACCATGTCTTGGGCTCGCCCCTGGGGACCCCAAAAACATCCTCGTCTCACCCCAAAAACATTCTCATCCCACCCCGTACCACGTCTTGGGCTCATCCCTAGGGACCCCAAAACCATCGGCATCTCACCCCAAAAACCTCCTCATCTCACCCCAAAAGCCTCCTTATCATGTCCTGGACCACCCCAAAAACATCCTTTTCTCACCCCAAAACATCTCACCTCAAAAACATCCTGATCCTGTCCTGGACCACCCCAAAAACTTCCTCATCTAACCCCGGAAACATCCTTATCCTGTCCTGTGTCACCCCAAAACCTCCTCCTCCCATCCCATACTGTGTCCTGGGCTCGCCCGTGGGGACCCCAAAAACATCTTCATCCCACCCCAAAAACATCTTCATCTCACCCCAAAAACATCCTGATCCTGTCCTGGACCACCCCAAAAACACCCTCATCTCACCCCAAAACCTCATCTACTCAAACACCACCCAAACACCACCCTGGCCACCCAAATTCTTCCCCAGACAGCCCTGAAACATCTCTCTGGCCACTCAAACGTCACCCAAACACCTCCCCGGCCTGCCAAATCCCCCCCCCAAATACCCCTGAAACACCTCCCTGGCCACCCAAACACTTTCTTGGCCACTCAAGCACCTCCCTAGCCACGCAAATTCCTCCCCAAATAACCCAAAACATCTCTCTGGCCACCCAAACACCTCCCTGAACACCCGAAACACCCCCCTAACACCTTCCTGGGCACCTAAACACCTCCCTGGGCACCCAAATCCCCCCCAGACACCTCCCTGGGCACCCAAACATCTCCCCAGGCACCCACATATCCCCAAAACATGTCCCTGGCCACCCAAATTCCCCCCAAATACTCCAAAACATCTCCCTGGCCACTCAAAACACCTCCCTGGCTACTCAAACATCACCCAAACACATCACTGAGCACCCCAAACGCTTTTCTAAACACCCCAAACACCTCCCTGGCCACTCAAACATCTCCCCAGGCACCCACATATCCCCAAAATAGCTCCTTGGTCACCCAAATCCCCCCCTCCCAAATATCTCTCTGGCCACCCAAAGACCTCCCTGGGCACTTGAATTTCCCCCAGTACCCCTGAAACATCTCCCTGGCCACCCAAATTCCCCCCCAAATAGCCCTAAGACATCTCCATGGCCACTCAAATGCCCCCCAAACATCTCTTTGGCCACTCAAATGCCACCCAAACACCTCCCCGGCCACCCAAATTCCCCCCCAAATAGCCCAAAACATCTCTCTGGCCACCCAAATCCCCTCCAAACATCTCCCTGGCCACCCAAACATCACCTGAACACCTCCCTGACCACCCCAAATGCACCCCCAAACACCTCCCTGGCCACCTAAACACCTCCCTGGGCACCCAAATCCCCCCCAAACACCTCCCTGGGCACCCAAACATCTCCCCAGGCACCCACATATCCCCAAAACATATCCCCTGAAAAGTTTCCCTGGGCACCCAAATACCCCCCAAACACCTTTCTGGGCACTTAAACACCTCCCTGGTCACCTAAATACCCCCCAATACCCCTAAGACATCTCTGTGGCCACCTAAACACCCCCCAAACACCTCCCTGGGCACCCAAACATCCCTGAAACATTTCTGTGGCCACCCAAATACCCCCCAAACATCTCTCTGGCCACCCAAACACCTCCCTGGGCACCCAAATCTCCCCCCAAACATCTGTGTGGCCACCCAAACGTCACCCCAAGGCCGCCATACCAGTGGAGGTAGTTGATGGAGTAGCTCCAGTGGTCCTCGATGTGCCAGCAGAAGGCCGAGAACACCATGCCCACGTAGAGCCAGGGCACCTTCATGCCCGAGATGTCGGCGTTGATGTGGCACAGCACCGACTGCTGCAGCACCGGCATCACGTTCAGGTTCCAGCCGCTGCCCGCGTACTCCTGGGGACAGGGACGGCGTCACCGGATGGGGACAGTGGCACCGCACAGGGGACAGGGGCATTGGATAGGGACAGTGTCACCGGATGGGGACGGCGTCACCAGATGGGGACAGGGGCAGCGTGCAGGGGGCAATGTCACTGGATGGGGACAGGGGCACTGGACAGGGGACACGGGCACTGCACAGAGCATGGTGTCACCACACTCCTATGGGGACACGGACAGCGTCACTACACAGGGAACAGTGTCACCAGGCAGGGGACAGGGATAGGGTGTGGTGTCACCACACTCCCCATGGGGACAGGGTCACCGCACAAGGGACAGTATCACCAATCAGGGGACAGGGGTACCAGACAGGGGACGGGGTCACCACACTCCCATGGGGACAGGGACACCGCACAGGGGATGGGGATAGGGTGTGGTGTCACCTCCCCATGGGGACACGGATAGGGCACCACACAGGCAACAGGGACAGGGCGTGGTATTACCACACCCCATGGGAACATGAGGACAGTGTCGCCAGACAGGGGACAGGGCGTGGTGTCACCACCCCCCCGTGGGGACATGGATGGGGGAACCACACAGGGGAGAGGGACAGGGCATGGTGTCACCACCAATGGGGACAGGGTCACGCACAGGGGACAGGGCATAGTGTCACCATTCCACAGGGACACAGACAGGGTCACCATACAGGGGACAGTGTCACTGGACAGGGGACAGGGCAGGGTGTCGCCCCCAGGGAGGTGACGTCCCTATCCCACCTCCTCCTCGGGGGACAGTCGCCATTTGGGGCAGTGGCAATGACAGTGGTGGCAAAGATGGTCGTAATGCCCCCAGGAAGGTGACAACGGCCCCCAGCACAATGCCAACACCCCCCAGAGAGGTGACAATGCCCCCAGGGAGGTGACAACGGCCCCCAAGGAGATGCCAATGTCCCAGTCCCACCTCCTCCTCAGGGGACAGGCGCCACTCCGCCATTCCATTCCGGGTGATGACAATGTCCCCAGGGAGGTGCCAATGTCCCCCAGGACAGTGCCAATGCTCCAGGGAGGTGACAATGACCCCAGGAAGGTGCCAGCATCCCAGGGAGGTGACAAAGCCTCCAAGGAAGGTGCCAGTGTCCCTGGTCCCACCTCCTCCTCGGGGGACAGGCACAGTTTGGGGTGGTGGCAATGATGGTCATAATGCCCCCCAGGAAGGTGACAATGCCCCCAGGGAAGTGACAATGTCCCCAAGGCAGTGCCAATACCCCAGGAGGGTGACAGTATCCCTGTCCCACCTCCTCCCCAGGGGACAGACGCTGTTTGGGGTGGTGGCAGTGCCCCCCAGGATGGTGCCAGTGCCCCAGGGAGGTGACAATGGCCCCCCAGGGAGGTGACAGTGTCTCCATCCCACCTCCTCGGGGGACAAGCAATGTCCCCAGGGAGGTGACAATGCCCCTCAGGACAGTGACAATGCCCCAGGGAGATGACAACACCCCAGGACGGTGCCAATGCCCCCAGGAAGGCGACAATGTCCCCAGGACAGCACCAATGTCCCCATCCCACCTCCTCCTCCGGGGACAGGCGCCATTTGGGGTGGTGGCAGTGCCCCCAGGATGGTGCCAGCGCCCCAGGGAAGTGACAGAGCCCCCCAGGAGGTGACAATGTCCCAGTCCCACCTCCTCCTCGGGGGACAGGCGCCGTTTGCCGTCGCGGACAGGGAAGCCCGAGCCGAACTCCTTGGAGTGGATGTCGGCGCCGTACTCGACGGTCACGTCCTCCTCGATGCTGTTCACCAGGCGCCAGAACTCCTTCTCCACCAGCTCCGTGGGCACCATCTGCGGGCAGGGGGCTTCAGGGGGCGTTCGGGGGAGTTTGGGGGGGATTTGGGAAGGTTTGGGGGAATTTGGGGGGGATTTGGGGACGTTTTGGGGAGGTTTAGGGGGGATTTGGGGGGAATTTGGGGAAGTTTGGGGGGATTTGAAGAGATTTGGGGAGGTTTGGGGAGGAATTGGGGAGGTTTAGGGAGGATTTGGGGAAGTTTTGGGGGGATTTGGGGGCTTGTGTGAAGGAGTCAGCCTTGAAGGCGTTAGGTACATTGATAAAAGAAAGGAGGTCTGGGGTATTTGGGGAGGGGGTGGAGTGTTTGGGGGGTCCTGACGACTCAGGGGAGGCCAGGAGGTCTCGGGGGGCTCTCAGAGAAGATTTGGGCAGTCCATGAAGGTCTTGCGGGGGGTCCATGAGGGTTCTGGGGTGTTCAGGGCAGTTTTGGGGGTGCCCATGAGGCTCTTGGGGATATTTTGTGGGGTTCCCGGGAAGTTGTCAGCCTTGAAGGCCTCGGCCACCTCACCCAAGGGAGGGAAATCTGAGGGCTTTGGGAGGGTCTGGTGGGGTTTGAGGGGTCCCAGGGTGTCCAGGGGGTCTCAGGAGGGTCCAGGGCGGTTTTGGGGAAGTTCAGGGTGGTTTTGGGGGGCTCCATGAGGGTTTTCGGGGGGTCCATGGGGTTTTTTGGGGGCTCACATGGACAGACATGTTGAAGTAATCAGCCTTGAAGGCGTCACCCATCTCCCCACAGGGAGGGGGCTCAGTAGGGTCTGGGAGTCTCAGGGGTGTCTGAGGGTCCCAGAAGGGTCTGGGGGTCTCAGGGAGGTTCAGGAGGGTTTTGGGGGATCCAGGGGGGATTCTGGGGGGTTTTGGGGGGCTCATACAGACTGGAATGTTGAAGTAGTCAGCCTTGAAGGTGTCACCCATCTCCTCATAGGGAGAAGGCTCAGGAGGGTCTGGGGTCTCAGGCGTGTCTGGGAGGTTTGGGGAGGTTCAGGGTGGTTTTGGGGGGCTCCATGAGGGTTTTGGGGGGGTCCATGGGGTTTTTTGGGGGCTCACACAGACAGACATGTTGAAGTAATCAGCCTTGAAGGCGTCACCCATCTCCCCACAGGGAGGGGGCTCAGTAGGGTCTGGGAGTCTCAGGGGTGTCTGGGGGGATCTCAGAAGGGTCTGGGGGTCTCAGGGAGGTTCAGGGGGGTTTTGGGGGATCCAGGGGATATTCTGGGGGGTTTTGGGGGGCTCACACAGACTGGAATGTTGAAGTAGTCGGCCTTGAAGGTGTCATTCATCTCCTCATAAGGAGAAAGCTCAGGAGGGTCTGGGGGTCTCAGGCGTGTCTGGGGGTCTCAGGGAGGTTCAGGGGGGTTTTGGGGGATGCAGGGGGGTTTTGGGGGGATCCAGGGGGGTTTTTGGGGGGCTCACGTGGACGGGCATGTTGAAGCAGTTGGCCTTGAAGGCATCACCCAACTCCCCACAGGGAGGGGGCTCAGTAGGGTCTGGGAGTCTCAGGGGTGTCTGGGGGGATCTCAGAAGGGTCTGGGGGTCTCAGGGAGGTTCAGGGGGGTTTTGGGGGATCCAGGGGATATTCTGGGGGGTTTTGGGGGGCTCACACAGACTGGAATGTTGAAGTAGTCGGCCTTGAAGGTGTCATTCATCTCCTCATAAGGAGAAAGCTCAGGAGGGTCTGGGGGTCTCAGGCGTGTCTGGGGGTCTCAGGGAGGTTCAGGGGGGTTTTGGGGGATGCAGGGGGGTTTTGGGGGGATCCAGGGGGGTTTTTGGGGGGCTCACGTGGACGGGCATGTTGAAGCAGTTGGCCTTGAAGGCATCACCCAACTCCCCACAGGGAGGGGTCTCAGGAGGGTCTGGGGGTCTCAGGAGGGTCTGGGGGGTCTCAGGGAGGTTCAGGGGGTTTTGGGGGGATCCAGAGGGGTTTTTGGGGGGCTCACGTGGACGGGCATGTTGAAGTAGTCGGCCTTGAAGGCGTCGGCCATCTCGCCGAAGCTCTGCAGAGTGTACTCCCGCGTCGCCTGCTCGAAACCGAATGCCTCCGGGGGCCGCTTGCACTCCTGGGGGACAGCACGGTCAGGGGACACCGCGAGGGGACATGGGGACACCAGGGAGTCAGGGGACACCGCGAGGGGACACCAGGAGGGGACATAGGGACACCGGGGAATCAGGGGACAGCGGGGACACTGGAGAGTCAGGGGACACCGCAAGGGGACAAGGGGACACCGGGAGGTAAGACAAGGGACACCAGGAGGGGACACCGGGGAGGGACATGGGGACACCAGGAAGGGACATCAGAAGAGGACACGGGAACACTGGGAGGGGACACCAGGGAGTCAGGAGACAGTGGGAGGGGACACGGGGACACTGGGGAGTTAGGGACACCTGGAGGGGACGGGGGACACGAGGAGGGGACACTGGGGAGTCAGGGAGACACCAGGAGGGCTGACAGGGACACCAGAAGGGGACACTGGGGAGTCAGGGGACACCACGAGGAGACATCGGGGAGTTAGGGAGACACCTGGACGGGACAGGGGGACACCGGGAGGGGACACCAGGGAGTCAGGGGACACCAGGGAGTCAGGGGACACCAGGGAGTCAGGGGACACGGATGGGGAGCAGAGGGGCCCCAGGAACACAGAGCTGGGGTCCCCAAGGACAGGGAGGGTCCCCAGCCCCACAGATGGGATGAGATGTGAGGTATGGGGTGGAGTGTGGGGTTCCCAGCCCCACAGATGGGACCCTAAACCCCTCAGATGTGACCCCAAGCCCCCAAATGAGAGTCCCTGTCCCCAAATGGGGATCCCCAGCCCCAGTCAGGACTGGGAGAGATTTGGGACCCCCCACCCCTCAAATCAAACAGACCTCAACCCTCCAGGCAGGACAGGAGAGGAGAGAAGGAGTCCCCAGTCCCACAGATGGGACCCTAAACCCCTCAGATGTGACTGTAAACCCCTCAGATGCAACCCCAAGCCCCCAAATGGGGGTCCCTAAGCCCCAAAATGGGGGTTCCTGTCCCCAAATGGGGGTGCCCAGCCCCAGTCAGGATAGGAAGAGCTTTGGGACCCCCCAAACCTCAAATCAGACTGACCCAGACCCTCCAGCCAAGACAAGACACCCTCTCAGCCCCACAGATAGGACATGGGGGTCCCTGACCCCACAAAACAAAGGGTCCCCAGCCCTTCAGACAGGACTGGAAGGGATTTGGGACCCCCACCCATCAAATCAGACACACCCAGACCCCTCCAGCCAGGACAGGACCCCCTCCCAGCCCCACAGATAGGACATGGGGGTCCCTGACTCCAAGTGGGGGTCCCTGACCCCAAATTGGGGGTCCCCAGCCCTTCAGACAGGACTGGGAAGAGATTTAGGACCCCCACCCCTCAAATCAGACCCTTCAGCCAGAACAGGACAGGACCCCCTCCCAGCCCCACAGCCGAACCCAACGCACACCGAGGGTCCCCAAGGGGTGTCCCCAAGCCCCCCCGGACCCCTCCTCACCGCCATGACGCATTTGGGGCAGCGCCAGATGCCCTTGGGGATCTCGGGCAGGGGGGGCAGCAGGCAGAAGATGTGGTAATTGTCGTCGCAGCCGTCGCACAGCAGCAGTTTGTCGTCCTCGTCGCCCCGCGAGCAGATCCGGCAGATGTAGGAGTCCACCTGGGCAGGAGGAGGGGAAATCGGGGGGATTTTGGGGTGGGGGTCTGTGGTAGGACAACCCCTCCCCACCTCTCTCTCTATAACTCAGATTGAGTCAAAAGCCCAACAAGAAATTATCTCTCGGTGCCTGAAAGAGATCTCCAACCCTAAAACCGCATCTTGATATGAAGACGTGGAGAGAGATGAAAGAAATAAAAATATGACCAAAACCCACATTTTTACACTATAAAAAACCACATGAAATATCACAGAGATAAAAAGTTTTCTACACGGACACCGGAGTGTGAAAAAGCTTCTCCCCAGAATGCAGATACAACTTCCTAAAGATTGAGTGAGGATTCTAATCTCGCCAAATTGGAGTTTAATAAGATACATGGATTTCCTAAACCGTATTTTTTTTGCTAGCAGTAACGGTAGTAACAAAAATAAAAATAAAACTATTAATAATAACAAATACCTTTCCGCACACTGCGTTTTTAACTATTTGGAGTTTTGATAAATAGATATCTTTTCACGTATTGCATTTTTAACTACTCACACTTTTGCTAAACAGACACGTTCTCGTTTGTTCCTTTTTTGGTTATTCATAATTTCGCTAAATAGATACCTTTTCATGTGTTGCATTTTTAACTACTCGTAATTTTGCTAAACAGAAACTTCTCCCGTGTTGCATTTTTAACTATTCACGGTTTTACTAAATAAGCACCTTTTCCTACATTGCATTTTTAAATATTCACACTTTTGCTAAACAGATATCTTTTTGTGCGCTGCGTTTTTAGCCATTCGTAGTTTTGCATTTGCTCTGTGCAATGCGTAGTTTTGTCCCAAGCTTTATATCGATTATTTACCGTGTCTAACAAATAATAATTTATATCATATTAAATCTAATTGGCCATTATTAAAAAATTTACGAACAAGAATGGATTTTGGGGGGCTGCCACCCCAAAAAGAGCTCCTGCTGCTGCCAAAGGCCTGGGCAAAGGCAGAGATTTATCCAAGCTGTCCCCATTCCTAAGGGGTCCCACCCCACCCCAAAGACCCCGAAGGCCCCAAAGACCCCCACTCACGAATTGGCTGTTGCTGTGGCTGCGGCGCAGCCTCATGGTCATCTTGGTGCAGGGCTCGGGGCTGTGGCGCAGCTCCTCGCGTCCCTCGCGCGGCCCCGGTGACCCCGGGGACCCCCGAGGCTCTGCCGGCGGCTCCTCCTTCACCACCACGGTCGGGGGGCACTCGGGGCCCTCCTTGTCTGCGGGAGGGGGTTGGGGTTAGCAGGCGATGGAAGGGTTAATAAATGGTTTTGGGGCGGTGGAGCGATTTTGGGGTCACTGAATGACTGGGATGGTGCTGAGGGATTGGAGTACCAAACAATTTTGGGGTCGCTGAATGTTTGGGGTGGTGCTGAGGGATTGGATTATCAAACAATTTTGGGGACGATGAATGTTTGGGGCATTACCAAAGAATTGAACAATTACTGAGCAATTTTGGAGTCACTGAACGTTTCGGGGGATGCTGAGGAATTGAAGGATTCCTGAGCAATTTTGGGGTCACTGAATATTTGGAGCATTAGGAAAGAACTGAACGATTACTGAGCGATTTTGGGGTCGCTGAACGTCTGGGGTGGTGCTGAGGGATTGGAGTACCAAACAATTTTGGGGTCGATGAATGTTTGGGGTAACCGAATGTTTCGGGCAATACCACAGAATTGAAGGATTCCTGAGTGATTTTGGGGTCGCTGAATGTTTGGAGCATTACCAAAGAATTGAAGAATTCCTGAGCGATTTTGGGGTCGCTGAATGTTTGGGGTGGTGTTGAGGGATTGAAGGATTACCAAACAATTTTGGGGCTAGTGAAGATTTGGGAGTTCACTGAGGAACTGAAGGGTTAATAAATGGTTTTGGGGTGGCAGAGCAATTTTGGGGTCGCTGAATGTTTGGGGTGGTGCTGAGGGATTGGAGTACCAAACAATTTTGGGGACGATGAATGTTTGGGGCATTACCAAAGAATTGAAGAATTCCTGAGCGATTTTGGGGTCGTTGAATTTTGGGGTACTGCTGAGGGATTGAAGGATTACCGAACAATTTTGGGGGTTATTGGACCATTTTAGGGTTGCTGAATGTTTGGGGCATTACCAAAGAATTGAAGGATTACTGAGCGATTTTGGGGTCGCTGAATGTTTGGGGTGGTGCTGAGAGATTGGATTACTGAACAATTTTGGGGATGATGAACGTTTGGGGCGGTGCTGAGGAGTTGAAGGATTATTGAGCAATTTTGGGGTAACCGAATGTTTCGGGCAATACCACAGAATTGAAGGATTCCTGAGTGATTTTGGGGTCGCTGAATGTTTGGAGCATTACCAAAGAATTGAAGAATTCCTGAGCGATTTTGGGGTCGCTGAATGTTTGGGGTGGTGCTGAGGGATTGAAGGATTACCAAACAATTTTGGGGCTAATGAATATTTGGGAGGTCACTGAGGAACTGAAGGGTTAATAAACGGTTTTGGGGTGGCAGAGCAATTTTGGGGTCGCTGAATGTCTGGGGTGGTGCTGAGGGATTGGAGTACCAAACAATTTTGGGGTCGCTGAATGTTTGGAGCATTACCAAAGAATTGAACGATTACTGAGCAATTTTGGGGTCGCTGAATTTTGGGGTGCTGCTCAGGGATCAGATTACCGAACAATTTTGGGGTCACTGAACGTTTGGGGTGGTGCTGAGGGATCGGATTACCGAACAATTTTGGGGTCGCTGAATGTTTGGGGCAATACCACAGAACTGAAGGATTCCTGAGCGATTTTGGGGTCGCTGAATGTTTGGGGAATTACCAAAGAATTGAAGGATTCCTGAGCAATTTTGGGGTTGCTGAATTTTTGGGGCATTACTGAGGAATTGAAGGATTACTGAATGATTTTGGGGGGTTATTGAACCATTTTAGGATTACTAAACAATTCTGGGGTTACAGAAAAATTGAAGGATTACTGAACACTTTTGGGGTCACTGAACATTTGGGATTTTACTGAAGAATTGAAGGATTACCGAACAATTTTGGGGGTTATTGAACCATTTTGGAGTTACTAAATAATTGAAGGATTACTGAACGATTTTGGGGTCGTTGAATGTTTGGGGCGCTGCTGAGGAATCGAAGGATTACTGAACAATTTTGGGGCCAATGAACATTTCTAGGGTTACAGAATAATTGAAGGATTACCAAACAATTTTGAGGGATTATTGAACCATTTTGGGGCTACTGAATGTTTCAGGCACTTCTGAAGAATTAAAGAATTACTGAACAAATTTGGGGTCGCTGAACATTTGGGATTTTACTGAGGAATTGCAGGACTACCGAACAATTTTGGGGCTAGCGAATATTTGGGAGGTCACCCAGGAATTGACGGCTTAATAAATGATTTTGGGGCTGAAAATGAACGATTTTGGGGTCACTGAACGTTTGGGGCAAACTGAGGAATTGAAGGATTACTGAATAATTTTGCGGGGTTATTGAACCATTTTGGGGTTACCAAACAATTCTGGGGTTACTGAACATTTGTGAGGTTACAGAATAATTGAAGAATTACCGAACAATTTTGGGGTCACTGAATGTTCCGGATTTTACTAAGGCATTAAAGAATTACCAAACACTTTTGGGGTCACTGAGCATTTGGGATGTTACTGAGGAATTGAAGGATTACAAAAAAATTTTAGGGCCACTGAACGTTTGGGGCGTTACTGAGGAATTGAAGGATTACTGAACGATTTTGGGGGACTATTGAACTTTTGAGGTGTTACTAAACAATTTGCAGTGTCAGGGAACTATTTTGGGATTACTGAACAACTCAGGAAAAGGTCCTGAAAAAATGGGAGTGGGTCAAAAAAACGGGGGTAGGCCCAAAAGAACTGGGGGAGAAGGAGGTCTGTAAAGAACCCGAGAGGAAAGGGGTCCCTAAAGAACTGTGGGGGTGTCTGTCCCAAAAAAAAATGGGGGATCTGTCCCAAAAACATGGGGGATCTGCCCCCAAAAAAATGGGGGATCTGTATAAAAAAAAAATGGGGGATCTGTCCCCAAAAGAACAAGAGGAGTTCTCAATGGGGAGAGCAGGGGACCCCAAAAAAAAAAAAAAAGGGAAACTGTCCCAAAAGAATGAAAACAAAACATTTCAGGGAAATGTCTGCCCTGAAAAAGTTGGGGAAAGAAGGGGGTCCCAAAAAGCTGAGGAAGGGGAGGCTCTGTCCATAAATAACTGAGCCCCATGAAACCTGGGGGTGTGGGAGGATGGCCAAAGGGATGAGGAGGGGTCCCCAAAAGAATGAGGAGAGGGAGAAGTGTGTCCCAAAAGAACTGAGGAGAGAGGGAAGGGCATCCCAAAAAAACTTGAGGCATATCCCAAAAGAATCATTGGCAAAGCTTCCAAAACAAGCATAAAGATATCTCAAAAAAACCCCAAAATCCCAAAAAAAGAGGAGGTTCCCTGAAGGATTTAGGGGGTCCCAGCCACCCAATGGCCCACGCAGAGAAGAACCTCAATACCTGGAGGGGAACCCCAATACCTGGAGGGGAACCCCAATACCTTTCTTCCGCAGGGTCTTGTCCTTGGCCACCAGCCCCAGCCCCAACATTTTGGGCCCGGCCCCGTAAATCTGCAGCTTCTTCAGCTCGGGGTTCTTCTCGATGTCCTCCTCCGTGGGCTCGGGCTGTGGGGTCAGAGAGGGTTAAGGGGGGGATCCCCGGGGGGATTTTGGGGTCTCGGGGGGTTTTTTGGGGGGCTCACCTCCTGCTGCAGGCGCTTGGCGCGCCGGCCGTAGCTGTTGAACTTGGAGGGCTGCACGGACTGGCGCAGGGGAATGCTGTGGGGTTTGTACTCGCGGTCCTTCTCCTCGCTCTCAAAGGGCCGCGCGTGGCACTGCTGGACACGGGGGGACCCTCAGCGTGGCCGGGGGTCCCCCCCAAACCCACCCCGGGGGTCCTGAACTCACCACCAGGTTGGCCCCGGACTGGTACATCTCGTAGGGGTAGATGATGCGCTCGTAGTGCGCCCGCAGCAGCGAGCCGATGTTCTTGCCCGAAGGGTACGAGAGGCGCTGCGCCACCCGAGCCCAGCGCCGGTCCTTGCAGATGGCCTCGTAGCCCCCCTCCTCCATCACCACCTGTGGGGGACATTCAGGACCTGGAACCTCCCCAGGGACCCCCCAGAACCACCCGTGTCCCCCTCCTCCATCACCACCTGTGAGGGGACATTTGGGACCTGGAACCTCCCCAGGGACCCCCCAGAACCACCCATGTCCCCCTCCTCCATCACCACCTGTGGGGGAACAGTGAGCACCCAGGGACCCCCCAGAGCCACCCGTGTCCCCCTCCTCCATCATCACCTGTGAGGGGACATTTGGGACCTGGAACCTCCCCAGGGACCCCCCAGAGCCACCTGCACCCCCTTTCCTCCATCACCACCTGTGGGGGGACGTTTGGGACCTGGAACCTCCCCAGGGACCCCCCAGAGCCACCTGTGTCCCCCTCCTCCATCACCACCTGTGGGGGAACAGTGAGCACCCAGGGACCCCCCAGAGCCACCTGTGTCCCCCTCCTCCATCATCACCTGTGGAGAGGACATTGAGGACCCAGGGACCCCCCAGAGCCACCCGAGCCCACCGCCAGTCCTTGCAGATGGCCTCATAGCCCCCCTCCTCCATCGCCACCCATGGAGGGACATTGAGGACCCTAGAATGTCCCCAGGGCCACCTGCACCCCCTTTCCTCCATCACCACCTATGAGGGGACATTTGGGACCTGGAACCTCCCCAAGGACCCTCCCAGAGCCACCTGCACTCCCCTCCTCCATCACCACCTGTAAGGGGACAGTGAGGACCCAGGAACCTCCCCGGGGCCACCTGCACACCACTAGGGCTACCTGCACCACCCTGGGGTCACCTGCACCCCCCCGGGTGTCACCTGCACCCCATTTCCTCCAACACCACCTGTGAGGGGACATTGAGGACCCTGGAACCTCCTCAGGGTCCCCCCAGAGCCACCCGTGTCCCCCTCCTCCATCACCAACTGCGGGGGGACATTTGGGACCTGGAACCTCCCCTGGGGTCACCTGGACCCCCCCTCCTTCGTCGCCACCCATGGGGGCACATTAAGGACCCTGGAATGTCCCCAGGGCCACCTGCACCCCCCTGGGGTCACCTGGACCCCCCCTCCTCCGTCACCACCTGTGGGGGGACATTGAGGACCCAGGGACAGCCCGAGGACCCCTGCACACCTTGCCGGGAGCAGAGCCCCACAAATGGGGATGTTCCCCCATAAACAGGGATGTATCCCCCCAAAATGGGGACAATCCCTAATAAATGAGGACATACGCCCCCAAAATGGGAACATTCTCCCATAAATGGGGACGTACCCACCCAAAATGGGAACATTCTCCAATAAATGGGGATGTACCCCCCCCAAAAATGGGGAAATTCTCCAACAAATGGGGACATACCCCCCCAAAATGGGAGCGCACTCCCCCATGGAGGCAACTGACTCCCCTAAAAAGGAATGTACGCCCCCACATAGGAATAATTAGTTATTAATTAATTATTAATTAATTATTCCACATAGGAATAATTAATCCCCTGATAAAGGAATACTCCCCCAGGAGAAATAATGATCTCCCTAAATACAAACATTCCCCCATGTGGGGCAATTACCTCCCTAAATAGGAACATACCTCCCGAGGGGGACGATTATTTCTTAAAAATACAAGAACGTGCCACAAAATACAAAAACTACGTCCCAAAAAAACAATTATCACTCTAAGTGAGAAAAGATTCCTGAGAAGGACAATTAACCCCCCTAAATCAATCACCCCCCCAAAACCTAAACTACCCCACCAGAGGAAAAAATTCCTTCTTAAACGGGAAAACAGCCCCAAGGGCGGGCAAGAATTAACACCCCCAATAAAAAATACACCCCCAGAACAACAGTTACCCCCCAGATGAGAAAACACCCCCAAGGATGGGGCAATTATTGCCCCTCAAAACAGGAAATCACCCCCCAAGAGACCCCAGCAGGGTGGGGGTCCCCAGCTGTGCCCCCCCTTACCTTGCTGAGGCTGTAGAGGTCGAGGATGCGCCGCTCCACGTTGGGAATCTTGAGGGAGGAGCCCTGGATTTCCCAAAATTTGGCGATCTGGTCCAGGTAGTTCAGCTTCACCCGGGTCTGCGCCTGCGGGGGGGGGGATTGGGGAGGCAAAGAAGGGGTGAGAGCTGTGCAGACCCCAAAATCGGCCCCAAAAGCCCCCCCTCCCCGTGCCCCCTGGCACTCACCTCCAGCTCGTTGAGCCGCTGGATTCGGGGGGTGAACCTGAAGTTGTCGACCTCGACAGCAAAGGGGGGCTGCCAATCCTGGGGGGGGCAAGGAGGGGTCAGTGGGGGACACACGGCCCAAATTTGGGGGGTCAGAAGCCATGGCCCCCTCAGTCTGACACAGACAAGGCAGCCCTGGAGGCTCCACAGGAGAAGGAGGGGGGAATAAACCCTGAATTTGGGGGGTGGTCAGCACAAATGACCCCCCCGGGCCTGCACAGGTATGGGGAACACAAAATTTGGGGGAGGTCAGCAGCCATGGCCCCCCCAGTCTGACACAGGCAGGGAGAATTCACAGCCCAAATCTGGGGGGTCAGCAGCCATGCCCCCCACCCCCCAGTCTGACACAGGCAGGGAAAACTCACAGCCCAAATTTGGGAGGGCAGGGGGGCTCAGCAGCCATGGCCCCCCCAGTCCCACAAAGGCAAATCAGCCTGGGGGGGACACATCCCAAATTCGGGGAGCGGGTGCCCCTGCCGTGCCCCGTTCTGCGGGGCGGGGGACACCGGGGGTGCCCCGCGGGGCCGGTGACGCCAGCACGGCCCGGCCCTCCCGGAAGCCCTTCCCTCGCCGAGCTGGGGGGACCGGCTCGGCCTGTCCCCCCCCCACCCGACCAGGGCCACCAGCGCCCCCCCAAACCGGGGACACGGGGACAAAGGGACCCCCCCGCCGCGGGGACAGAGCGCGACCCCCCCCCAAAACAGGAAACAAGGCCGGGAAGGGGAGCGCGGCCGGTGGGGACGGGGGGGCTCGGCCGCAAGCTGCCCCCCCCCCTTCCCCAGTGGCCCCCCCAGGTGCCCCCACATCCCGGGGGGGCGCTGGCCGAGCCGGGCCCCCCCCGGAGCGGCCGGACCCCCCCGCGCCCGCAGACAAAGGCTCGGCGCTGGCGCCATATTGGCCGTGTCACTGTTGTTGTTGTGAGACCGCAGGGGGGGCGCCGGGACCCCCCCAGAAGCCTCCGGGGGGGCAGCGAGACCCCCCCGGGACACCCCGAGATCACCCCCAGCCCCCACGCCTCCCCCCCCGAGCATGAGGGGCCCTGGCGGGGGGGGGGGAACCAGGCCCCCCCTCCCCCACCACGAGGTTTGGGCTGTGCAGGACCCCCAAAATCAACCCTAACCCGGGACCCCCCCGCGGTTACCCCACATCGGGGGGGGGATTCACATAACCCCCCCCCCGCCGGGTTTACTCCTAAATGGGGGAGGGGGAGGCATTTACACCATCAACCCCCCCCCCCCACAGGTACAGACCCCCACAGCTCAGGTATTTAGCCCCCCACGTGGGTATTTACCCCCCCGAGTCCATAATTGCCCCCCCCCGGGGTATTTCCCCCCGAGGATGCAGCAGGAGCACTGAGGCATTGGGGGAGTAGAAGGAGAATTACTCCCTTGGGGGGGGGGGGGGGTAATTAATCCCCCTAAATGAGAAATTACTCCGGGGGGGATGGGGGAGAGGACAATTAATCCACTCAACTGGGAACATCCCCCCCATGGGGGCAATGAGCCCCCATAGAAAAGATCTCCAAACAAGCAATTACCCCCCTCCCAAAATAGAAAAATATCCCCCCCCCAGGTGGACGAGTACTCCCCTAAATGGGAAGACGCTCCCAAAGGGGGGGCAATAACCACCCCCCAAATTAATAAAATACCCCACACCAAGGGGACAATTCCCCCTCCAGTGGGACAGCTACCCCAACCCCACACCCGAGGGACGCTGACCCCGGTGGGGCAGGACCCTCACTCCCCCATCCCCCCTCGGGACGTGGGTTCCCCATTGGGAGGGGGGGTCTCCCAGCCCAACCCCCCCGGCCCCCATACTCACGGCTGGGGGTCGGATCTTGCAGATGCCGCTTTTCTCGGCGATCGGGCGGATCTTGGCAATGTAGCCCAGGGGGTCGCTGAACTCGGCCCAGCTGGGCTCGAACACGGGGCACTCGGGCGGGGGCAGAAAGTCCTCCGGGGGCTCCGGCTCCGCCGGCAGCCACGGCGAGCCCCATTCCCCGCGCTGCTCCGGGGCGGCCCCGCCGCGGGGACCCCCAAGGGGCCGCCGGGCCTTGTCCTCGGGGCCGGGCCGATCCCCGCCGCGGGCCCCGCGCTCTTCGGGGGGCTTGCGGGGGCTGCGCTCCTCGCCCGGGGGCCGTCCCCCGGGCCCCTTGCCGGGTCCCCCCCCGCCCTTACCCCGCGGCTCGCCCCCGGCCCGGGGGGGGCGCGGGGCGCTCGCGGCCTTCTCGTCCCCGGCCGCTTTGGGGGGCGCGGCCGCCGGCCGGGGGGGCCCCGCATCCCCGGGGGGCTCCGGCCCCCCCCACTCCGCGCCGCGACCCCGCTTGGGCTCCTCGTCCCCGTCGGGCGGCGGGGGGGGAACCCACGGCGGGGACCCCCCCGGGCCGGGCCCCCACTCGGCCCAGCCGCCCCCTGCGCGCTGCTGCTCCCCCTCCTCCATCCCTCGCACCGAGGGGAGCGGGGGGTTCCCGGGCTGCCCGCGGGGACCCCCTCAGGGGGCCATGGAGGCCCCGCCGCCCCCGCGCCGCCCCCTCACAGGCCGCGGGCCGCCCCCCCCTCCCCAAGCCGCGGGGAAAGGGGGGACAGAACAGTGCCCGCGAGCTCCGCCGCCCCGCCGGCCCCTCCGCGGCCCTTTCGCGGCCCCTCCGGCCCGTCCGGCCCCGCCGCCCCGCGCTCCGCCCGCCTCACACCCGAGGCCTGCCCGGTCCCCCCGGCCGGGCCGCCGCCGCCATCTTGGATCCTCCTCCTCCTGCCGCCCGCCCCCCGCCCGCGCGCACTGCGCAGGCGCAGCCGCGCACGCCGCTCAGGGCGATGATGTGAATCCGCGTGTCCTTCCGCCGCGGCACCGGGACGGGCGCCCAACGCCGCCACAGCGCCGCGACCGGCGGCTGGAACGGGAACAGGGAGTGGGAATAACAGCTCCGAAGCCCCCCTGCCGCGGCCCGAGCGGCGGGAGGCGGTGTGTCAGCATGAGGGACGGGGAAATAGTCCTCAGGCTCCACCCCCTCAGCGGCGGAGGGAGTCGCGGCACCGCTCGCCTCCGCGGCTGGGTCAGCGGAGGGGCCGGGACTTGTTGTGCACGTTTAAAGGGACGCAGCGCGCATGCGCGCCCGGGGGCCGAGACGCGCGGGCAGGGCTATTTTGGAGGCGGGGCTGACTGGAGCTCCGCCCCCTTAGGCCACGCCCCGCTGCGCCTTCGCCGACCCCGCCCGCGGCACCTGGAAACCCCCGGGACCCCCAGGGACCCTTATGGACCCTATAGACCCCCACGGATCCCCAATGGACCCCATAGACCCCCCTGGGACCCGAAGACCTTATAGACCCTATAGACACCCAGCCCCTGTGGACCCCCGGGACCCCCATGGACCCCCAGCCCCTAGGAACCCTGGAGACCCCCAAGAGCCCCATGGACCTCTATACACCCAGAGAACCCCTATGGACCCAACAGGTCCCCAGCCTCTATGTACCCCTATAGACCCACAGAACCCCTATAAACACACTGGCCGCCTATAGCTCCTATGGCCCTGCAGCCCCTAAAGACCCTCGGGACTTTTATACCCCCTATAGCCCCCAGATCCCCTGTAGGCCCCCAGAACCTGCACAGCCCAAGGGCCCCTATTACAGCCCCTACACACCCAGGGCCTCCATAACCCCCAGCCCCTAGAGCCCCCACCCCGGCCCTTAAACTCCCAGCCCCCATAACTCAACCCCTCACCCCCTATATCCGAGTTGTCGCCCCCCATCTCCCCAAAAAAAGGGGTCGCGGGCGGAGCCGGCCGGTCCGTTTATGAAGCATCAAATATACAGTCTCTTATGTACAGGGCCCGGCGCGGGCGCATGCGGGTGCCTGGGGGGCTCCCCGGGGGGGCCCGGCAGCCTGGGACCCCCCCAAAACCCCCGGGGGGACCCCAGGCGGCCGGGGGGGCGGGGGAAGGAGGGGGTGAGGTTAAAGTGCCATGTGACATTCAGCCTGAGCTGGGAACGGGAGGGGAGGGGGGGCAGCGTCGCCGCCAGACCCCCGGGATGGCGGGAGGGGCACCCGGCTGTCCGGTGACCCCCCACCCCCGGGGGGGGCGCGAGCAGCCAAACACGAGCCACGTGCAGGTTTTTTTTTGGGGGGGGGGATCGGGGGAATTGGGGGGGTTACAAAAATAACCACCGCGTCCAACAGGCCGGCGCCGTCCATCGCTGCCACGAGTTGTGTCCGGGCTCTGCCGGGGGGGGGCTCAGACCACCGTGCTGATGCGGTTCCCCCCCTTGGGTTTGGGGGGGCCCTGGCCGGCCTGGGCCAGGGGCGAGGTGGGGCCGGCGGGGGAGTGGGGGCTGAGGGGGGTGTGGGGCGAGGGGGGGGGCAGGGGCGGGTAGGAGGGGTGGGGGGGGATGGGGGAGTGGGGGGGCGCGTGGTGGTGGTGGTGGTGGTGATGGTGGTGATGGGGCGGGGGCGCCGCCCCCCCGCCGCCCCCCCGGAGGGCCCCCCCGGCCGGGCCCCCCACGCCGCCGCCCCCCCCGAACACGAAGTGCTTGGCGGGGGCGGGGGGCGGCGGGGGGTGGTGGTGCGGGGGGGGCCCGGGGGGGTACGCGTGGGACAGCCCGTGGTGGGCGGGCGCGGGGCTGTAGAGGGGCAGGGGGGACAGCGGCTGGCGGGGGGCGCCGGGCGGGGCCCCCCCTCTCTTGCCGGGCCGGTGCAAGGTGTAATGGGGGTGCGGGGGGGGGAACCCCCCGCCGGGGGGGCCGTGCTGCTGGGGGGGCGCCGACAAGGGCGGGGTGGGCCCCCCGTGGAAGCGCGGGGGGGCCCCGGCGGCGATGGCCGGCAGCGGCGGGGGGGGCGCGGGCCGGCTGGGGGGGGGCGGCTGCTGCGGGTACGGGGGGGGCGGCGGCGGGCCCGGCCCCCCCCCCCGCTCCCGCCGCCCCCCCGGGCCCGTGGCAGTACTGAGCGTGCAGCGCCTGCAGCTTGGAGGTGCCCTCGGGGGGCGCCGCGGGGGGAGGGTGGTGGTGGTGATGCGACGACGACGCCGAGGACGACGAGGCCGAGGCCGACGTGGGACCCCCCGCGCCAGGGGCGGGCCCGGCGGGGCCTTTGCCGCGGCGGCTGCCGAACAGGGAGCCCAGGAAGGACGAGGAGTTGGACACCGGCCGGGCCGGGGGCTTGTAGCCCTCGGGGGCGCCCCCCGGCCCGCCCGGGCCCCCCCGCGCCTGCGGCCGGGGGCTGCTGATGATGGAGCCCTGCGGAGGGGGCGGGGTCAGAGCCGAGGAAGCCACGCCCCCTGCCGTGCGGGACACGCCCCCCTCGGGGTTGGGCTCCTCCCCTCGGTGGGAAGCCCCGCCCTCCCCTGGACAGGCCCCGCCCCTTACTGCAAGCCCCGCCTCACAGCGTGACAGCCCCGCCCACAAGCCCAAGTCGAGCCCCCATTGGTGGATAGGAACATCCATCATTGGATTGGCCCCACCCCCGGATCAGGTCACGTGACAGAAGTGAACAAGCCCCGCCTCCCAGCCCCACCCTCCTCCCCATTGGTAGATGAGCCCCAGGGCAGGTGTGAACAAGCTCCGCCCATCCATCGATGGCACCGCCCACTCGTGGCAACCCCGCCCATCACCGGCAAGCCCCGCCCCCGTGCGGATCCCCGCCCACTGGCAGCCCAAGCCCCGCCCCTTTTCACACTACAGAATCTTGTTTGGGGGCGTGGCTAAAGTGGGCGGGGTTTGGTGTGGCTGCAAGGAGGGCGGGGCCTAAAGGGGTGTGGCGTTCAGGGGCGTGGCCCCCCCCCTCACCTCGATGGTGCTGTCCAGGGACCCCACGCTGTTCCGACGGCCCCGCTTGCCTGGGGGGGGAGGGGGCGGTGAGGAGGGGCAGCAGGGGAGACCCCCTGGAGACCCCCCCCGAGACACCCTGAATCCATTGGAGCCCAAAAATTCCTCAGGAGACCCCCCCAAGACACCCCATATCCATTGGAACACAAAAATCCCCCAGGAGATTCCCCCCGGGATCCCAAATTCTCCTTGGAAACCCCAAATCCCTCAGGAGATTCCCCCCCCGGAGATCCCAAATTCTCCTTGGAAACCCCAAATCCCTCAGGAGATCCCCCCCAAGGATCCCAAATTCCCCTTGGAAACCCCAAATCCTCCCAGAAAATCCTGCCTGGGATCCCAAATTCCCCTCTGGAAACCCCAAATCCCTGAGGAGATCCCTCCTGGGATCCCAAATTCCACCCCAGAAACCCCACATCCCCCAGGAGATCCCCCCAGGGATCCCAAATTCCCCTTGGAAACCCCAAGCCGCCCTTGGAACCCACAAATCCCCCAGGAGATTCCCCCAGGGATCTCAAATTCCATCCCAGAAACTGCAAATCCCCTCAGGACAACCTCCTGGAGCACCCAAAATTCCCCCAGGGCACCCCAAATTCCCCCCTGGACACCCCAACTCTCCTCCGTGGACACCCCAAACCCCCCCCGGACACCCCAAAACCCCCCGGAGCCCCCCGAGGGTCTCACTGCTCTCGTACAGGTCCTGCAGGGAGCTGCTGAGCGCATTCCGCTTGAGCCCCTCGCCCCCAAACGCCTCCCCGGACACCCCAAATCACCCCCTGGACACCCCCAAACCGCCCCTGGACACCCCAAAACCCTACCTGAACACCCCAAACCCCCTCCCTGGAGCTCCCAGCCCCATTTCGTGCTCACCGCTGTCGGACAGGTTGCGCAGGGAGCTGCTGAGCGCGCTCCGCTCGAGCCCCTCGCCCCCAAAAGTCTCCTCGGACACTCCAAATCACCCCCTGGACACCCCAAACCTCCCCTGGACACCCCAAACCCCTCCCTAAACACCCCAAACCCCCTCCCTGCAGCCCCCAGCCCGATTTCGTGCTCACCGCTGTCGGACAGGTCCCGCAGGGAGCTGCTGAGCGCGCTCCACTTGAGCCCCTCGCCCCCAAAAGCCTCCTCGGACACTCCAAATCACCCCCTGGACACCCCAAACCCCCTCCTGGACACCCCAAACCTCCCCTGGACACCCCAAAACCCTCCTTAAACCCCCTCCCCGGAGCCCCCAGCCCAATTTCGTGCTCACCGCTGTCGGACAGGTCGCGCAGGGAGCTGCTGAGCGCACTCCGCTTGAGCCCCTCGCCCCCAAACACCTCCCCGGACACCCCAAATCCCTCCCAGCCCCCTCGGAGCCCCCCGAGGGTCTCACCGCTGTCGGACAGGTCGCGCAGGGAGCTGCTGAGCGCGCTCCGCTTGAGCCCCTCGCCCCCGAACGCCTCCTCCAGGCTGCTGCGGCTGAGGCCGTTCAGAGCCTCCCGGGGCGCGCCCCCGCCGCGCGGCCCCGCCACGCCCTTCTGCTTCTCCAGCTCGGCTGCGGGGGGGACACCGGTGTCACCACAGTGTCACCGCAGTGTCACCACAGTGTCCCCCAGTGTCCCCCAGTGTCACGCCAGTCACACCAGTGCTCCCCCAGTGCCCCGCCCCGCGGCCCCACCACGCCCTTCTGCTTCTCCAGCTCGGCTGCGGGAGGGACACCAGTGTCACCCGGTGTCACCTGGTGTCACCCCAGTGTCCTCCCAGTGTCTACCAGTATCCCCCAGTGCACACGCACTGTCCCCCCAGTCAGACGAGTGCCCCTCCCAGTGCACCCAGTCCCATCCCAGTGCCCCTCCCAGTTCTCCCAGTGCCCTCCCAGTGCTCCGTGCCCCTCCCAGTGCTCCCAGTCCCCTTCCCAGTGCTCATGTTGGTACTCCCAGTCATCTTCTCATTGCTCCCAGTGCTCCCAGTCCCATCCCAGTGCCTCTCCAAGTGCTCCCAGTCCCCCTCCCAGTGCTCCCAGTGCTCCCAGTCCCCTTCCCAGTGATCCTCCCATCGCTCCCAGTGCCTTCCCATTGCTCCCAGTGCTCCCAGTCCCATCCCAACGCCCCTCCCAGTTCTCCCAGTGCCCCCAGTGCCCTCCCAGTGCCCTCCCAGTCCCATCCCAGTGCTCCCAGTGCCCCGGCGCTCACCCTCCACGCGGTACTTCTCCATCTCCTGCACCTCGGCCACGGACTCACGCAGGTCGCTGGCGAAGCGCAGCCTGTCCTGGGGGCTGGGGGCGTTGAACACGATCAGCACCTTGCGCTCGCCGCCCGGCGCCGCCGACAGCAGCTTGATCCCGAACTGGTAATCTGGGGAGGGATTGGGGGGTCAGGGAGAGCCCCCCGGGGTCAGGGAGAGCCCCCCAGAGTGACTGACAGCAGCTTGATCCCGAACTGGTAATCTGGGGAGGGATTGGGGGGTCAGGGAGAGCCCCCCGGGGTCAGGGACAGCCCCCCGGAGTGACCGACAGCAGCTTGATCCCGAACTGGTAATCTGGGGAGGGATTGGGGGGTCAGGGACAGCCCCCCGGGGTGAGTGACAGCCCCCCGGGGTCAGGGACAGCCCCCCGGAGTGACCGACAGCAGCTTGATCCCAAACTGATAATCTGGCGGGGGGAACGGGGGTCGGGGGGCAGGGAGAGCCCCCCAACACCACCAACAGCAGCTTGATCCCCAACTGGTAATCTGGGGAGGGGGATTGGGGGGGCAGGGAGAGCCCCCCGGGGTCAGGGAGAGCCCCCCAGAGTGACTGACAGCAGCTTGATCCCGAACTGGTAATCTGGGGGGCATTGGGGGTCAGGGGGAGCCCCCCAGGATCCCAAACTGGTAATCTTGGGGGGAACAGGGGGAATATGGGGTCAGGAGGACACAGGAGGAGGGTGAGGGGATCCCACAGAGGTTGGGGGGGACAGAGGAGAATCGTAGGGGACACCTTGGGATATTCCAGGGGGGACACCATGGGACATTAGAGGGTGACACCGTGAGATGTCCAATGGGAACACCATGGACATTCCAGGGGGGACACTGTGGGATATTCCAGGGTGACACCATGAGATGTCCAATGGGGACACCATGGGACATTCCACAGGGGGACACTATGGGCCATGCCGTGATGGACACCATGGGACATTCCAGGGGCACACCATGAGATGTCCAACGGAGACACGGTGGGACATTCCAGGGGAACACCATCAGACATCCAATGGGGACACCATGGGACGTGCCATGAGGGATACCAAAAGGTGGGGACATCCCAGGGTGGACACTGTGAGATGTGTGACAGGGATGCCATGGGACATTCCAGGGGGGACACTGTGAGATGTCCAACACGGACACCCATGGCACATTCCATGGTGGACACCGTGAGATGTCCAACAGGGACACTGTGGGAGGTGCCCTGATGGACACCGTGGGACATCCCAGGGTGACACCACAAGACATCCCATGAAGAACAAAACGCTCTGTGGTGGACCCCCATAGGACATAGGGGTGGGGGAGCCACCCATGAAGGTGCCGTGGGGTCCCATGAAGGTCCCGTGAGGCTCACAGGCGTTCTGGAAGAGCTGCATGTGCATCTCCACCAGCGGGAAGCTCTGCCGGAAGCTGTAGGTCACCAGGATCTTCTTCTTCTGGAAGATCTTCGTCACCTGCCGAGGCCGCGGGGTCACCAGGGTCACCCACAACCTGGTGACCCCACCGCAGGACCACCCCCCGAGCCCCCCGGGACCCCGTGCTCACCACCAGCAGGTCGTTGAAGAGGAACACCTCGCGCTGGTGCAGCCCCAGGCGCTGCGGCCGGTTGGGGTCGGGCACCTCGTAGAGCTGGCAGCAGCACACCAGGCGCCGGTGGGGCAGGGACAGCACCTGGGGACAGCGGCGGGGTCAGGTCTGGGGTGACACCATGACATGTCCAATGGGGATACCACGGGACATTCCAGGGTGACACCGTGAGATGTCCAATGGGGATACCATGGGACATTCCAGGGTGACACCGTGAGATGTCCAACGGGGACACCATGAGATGTCCAACGGGTCACCTAGAGCCTGTCCTATGGGTCACCTGATCATCTCCCATGGGTCACCTAAAACCTGTCCCATGTGTCACCTGGATCATCCCCCATGGGTCACCTGAAACCTGACCCATGGGTCACCTGATTGTCTCCCATATGTCACCTGATCATCTCCCGTGGGTCACCTGATCATCTCCTGTGGGTCACCTGATCATCTCCCGTGGGTCACCTGATCATCTCCTACGGGTCACCTAAAACCTCTCCCATGGGTCACCTGGATCATCTGCCATGGGTCACCTAGAACCTGTCCTGTGGGTCACCTGATCATCCCCCATGTGTCACCTAGAACCCCGCGGGTGGCCTGGCCCGTGTCCCCCCTGGGCAGACCCACCGGTTTCTTGCCGACGATCATGCGCTCGACGGCCTGGACCTGGGACACGTGGTCGTCGTTGGTGCGCAGCTCGCGGCTCTGGATGCGCTGGTAGATGCCCACCAGCATGTCCCGGGGGATGTCCTCGCCGTTGTCCACCCCTGCGTGACACCCAGCCTGCTCTAGAACCCATGACCGCTGACCCTGGTCTAGAACCCATGCCACCTGGACCACTCCAGAACCTGTGACACACCCCTGCTCTAGAACCTGTGGAACATCGGCTGATTGCTCTAGAACCCATGATGCCCAGCCCCGTTCCAGAGCCTGTGACACCTGGACCTCTCCAGAACCTGCGACGCCTGACCCCGCTCTAGAACCCGTGTCACCCAGTCCTGTTCCAGAACCTGCTATGCCCAGCCCAGCACCAGAACCCACAAGAGCTACCCTGCTCTAGATACCACCACAGCCAGGCCTGCTCTAGAACCCATTGCTTCCATGTCTGCTCTGGAACCTGCGCCATCCCGCCCCGCTCAGGAACCTGCAACACCCACCCCTGCTCTAGAACCTCCACCATCCAGCCCTGTTCAAGAGCCCACCCACCCCCTGGCCCTGCTCTAGAACCTGCACCATCCAGCCCCGCTCAAGAACCCTTGACACCCAGCCCTGCTCTAGAACCACGTCCCTGGGCAGGGGTCCCTGGTGAGGGGGACGAGGGGCCGGCGGGGCCTCACCTCGCAGGTTCTTGATGAAGTCCTCGAGCTTCATCTTGCGCTCGGCCTTGACGCTGGGGCTGTACATGTCGGTGTTGAGGAGGATGATGGCGAAGGCCAGGATGAAGATGGTGTCCGGGTTGCGGAACTGGCGCAGCAGGGCCGCGTTACACACGCAGTAGCGCTGGCTGCGGGGCGGACAACCCCCACGGCCCATGGGGTCACGGAGCCGCCTCGCGGGGTGGCCTCCGCACCCCACGGCTGCCCCGGAGTGTGGGGTGGCACCCCGATGGGTGTGGGTCACCTAGAACTGGGCCACCACCCCCATGTCCCCTCCTTGATCCACGGGGCCACCTAGAACGTGGGCCACCACCCCCGTGTCCCCTCCTTGATCCACACGGTCACCTAGAACTGGGCGACCACCCCTGTGTCCCCACCTTGATCCATGGGGTCACTGAGAACATCACCCCATGGTCTGGGGGTCACCACCCCCAATGTCCTGCCAGTCTGTAGGGCCACCTTGAATGTCACCCCATGGTGACCACACCCCTGTGTGCTGTGGCCTGGTGCCAGCGGGGATGTGGGGCCATGGGGATGTGGGGACATAGGGATGTGGGGACATGGGGACACAGGGACATGGGGACGGGGACCCACCCCTCACCTGAAGGCCTCGATCAAGCGCTCGACCTTCTGCGCCTCGCCCTGCACCCGGATGTGGGACTGGAACTTCCGCAGGGCCTCGTCCAGCTCCATCCCGGAGAAGTCCATCTCGTCCACCACGCAGCTGCCGAGACCCCGCGGCAGGGTCTTGTCTTGTCCCCATCCCTATCCCTGTGTCCTCATCCACATGCCCATGTCCCCATCCATGTCCCCATTCTCATGTCCCCATTCCCATGTCCCCATCCATGTTTCCATGTCCCCATTCCTATGTCCCCATCCACGTCCCCATCCGTGTCCCCATCCATGTCTCTATCCGTGTCTCCATTCCCATGTCCCCATCCATGTCCCCATCCATGTCTCTATGTCCCCATTCCCACGTCCCCATCCCCATATCCCCATTCCCATGTACCCATCCACGTCCCCATCCACATCCCCATTCCCATATCCCCATCCATACCCCCATCCATGTCCCCATTCCCACATCCCCATCCGTGTCCCCATTCCCATGTCCCCATCCATGTCCCCATCCATATCTCCATGTCCCCATTCCCACATCCCCATCCATGTCCCCGTATCTGGGGCTCCCCCACACCCCGGCCAGGCCCCCCAGCACCAGCCCGTCCCCCCTTACTCCAGGACGTCGCGGTTGAACTGCTTCTGGCGGTTGCCCAGGAACTCGCCGATCATCTGCCGGCTCAGCCCCTTCCGCTCCAGGATGAAGTGGGCGACGCCCACGGGGGTGTCGGACAGGAAGCCCCTCTCGATCAGGTACTGGATCCCCTTCTCCGGCTTCCTGCGCGGCGTGGGGTCACCCGTGGGGACATGGGGACGTGGGGATGGGGACGTGGGGATGGGAACATGGATGAGGACACGGATGGAGACATGGACAGGGACATGGAAATGGGGATATGGATGGGGACATGGATGGGGACATGGACGGGGGTATGGGGATGGGGACATGGATGGGGACATGGGAATGGGGACATGGATGGCGATAGGGACATGGATGGGGACATGGATGGGGGTATGGGGATGGGGACATGGATGGGGATATGGGGATGGGGACATGGCAATGGGGACGTGGGGATGGGGACATGGATGGGGACATGGGAATGGGGACACGGAGATATGGATGGGGGTATGGGAATGGGGACATGGGAATAGGGACATGGATAGGGATATGGATGGGGACATGGATGGGGGTATGGGGACAGGGACATGGAAATGGGGATATGGATGGAGACATGGGAATGGGGACATGGATGGCGATAGGGACATGGATGGGGACATGGATGGAGGTATGGGGATGGGGACATGGATGGGGACATGGGAATGGGGACATGGAGATATGGATGGGGGTATGGGAATGGGGACATGGGAATAGGGACATGGATAGGGATATGGGGACGGGGACACGGAAATGGGGACATGGATGGTGACGTGGGGATGGGGATACAGAGATATGGACGGGGACATGGATAGGGACATGAGAATGGGGATATGGATGGTGACATGGATGGTGACATAGACGTGGACATGGGGAAGTGGGTGAGGACACAGGGATAGGGATGGGGACAAGAACAAGTGACCCATGATGGTCACTCTGGCTGTAGAGTGACCTAGAATATCACCTGCCCCTGGCTCTGGGGCCACCTGGTCATCCATGGGGTCACCTTGGTTTGGGGTCACCTGAGGTTTCCCTAAAGGGTCACCTAGAACATTGTCATGTCTCAATCACTGGGTCACCTGGAAGATCATCTAGAATGTTCTAGCTTCTAGAGTTACCTAGAACATCACCATGGGGTTACCCAGAACGTCATTGTGGGGTTCTGTGGGGTCACCCCAAACACCACCCTGTCCTTGCTACAGGGCCACCTGACCCTTCTCCAGGGCCACCAACATCCCCCTGTCCTCACTACAGGGTCACCTAGAACATCACCGTGGGGTTACCTAGAACGTTATTCTGGGGTTCTGTAGGGTCACCTCAAACATTCCCCTGTTCTCCCTATAGGGTCACCTAGAACATCACTGTGGGGTTATCTAGAACGTTATTCTGGGGTTCTGTAGGGTCACCTCAAACATTCCCCTGTCCTTGCTATAGGGTCACCTAGAACATCACCATGGGGTTACCTACAATGCCCTTTCGGAGTTCTGTGGGGTCATCTAGAACATCATCCTGTCCTTGCTATAGGGTCACCTAGAACATCCCCCTGTCCTTGCTACAGGGCCACCTAGAACATCACCCTGTTCTCACTATAGAGACACCTAGAACATCACCATGGGGTTACCTACAATGCCATTTTGGAGTTCTGTGGGGTCACCTAGAACATCGCTGTGTCCTCGCTATAGGGTCACCTAGAACATCACCATGGGGTTACCCACAATGCCCTTTTGGAGTTCTGTGGGGTCACCTAGAACATCGCCGTGTCCTCGCTATAGGGTCACCTAGAACATCCCCCTTCCCTCTCCACAGGGTCACCAACCATCCCACCCCACCTCACCCCACCCTTCCCCTGGGAGTGCCGTGTGGCCCCACGGCTCGACCCCCACCCCCAGCCCCCCATCCCCGACCCCCAGCCCCCCATCCCCGCCCCCGCCCGCCCCTCACTTGTTGAAGAGGTTGAGGCCGATGCGGTACTGGCGCCGCTGCACCACGTCGTTGTTGAGGGCGGGCGAGTCCCAGCTCTGCCGCGGCTCCCGCTGGTACGTGGCCTTGCCGGGGGGCCCGGTGGGCCCGGGGGGCTGCGGCGGGGCCGTGGGGGGCGGCGGGGGCGGCGGGGGCGGCCGGCGCAGGCTGTCGCGGGACGAGGAGCCCGAGGAGCAGTTGAGGGTCTCGTTGGAGTTGGAGCTGCTGCCCAGGCTCTCGTTGTCCCCTTCGGAGCCCTCCTCGGCCCCCCCGGGCGGGGGCGGCGGCCCGGGGGGCGGCGGGGGGGGCCCGTCGGGGTGGAAGCAGCGGTGGGGGGGCCCTGAGCGGGGCAGGGTGCCCCCCCCGGCCCCCTCGGGCTCGTAGGGGCCGCCCCGGTTGATGGAGCCGCGGTCGGAGCGGTCACTCAGATCGGCCGAGCTGTCGCTCGGGGGCTCCACGGTCAGCAGCGGGGGGTGTCCCCCCCCGGCCCCCCGCCCCCGGCACTCCAGGCACGGGGGGCCTCTCCGGGGGGGCTCCTCGGGACCCCCCCAGCGCTCGGCCGGCCCGGGGGGATTGGCGGGGGGCGGCGGTGGGGGCGGCGGGGCGGGCGGCGGAGGGGGACCCGCGGTGTCCGGGGGGGGCTCGGGGCTGGGGGGGCGCTCGGGGGAGTGGGGGGAGCCGGGGAGCCCCTCGTCCAGGTACAGCGTGACGTCACTGGCCGAGGTGGCCGCGCTGTCCCCCGCGGGGGGGGCCGGGGCGCCGGGGGGGACCCCGCGACCCCCCCCCAGCGCCTCATCGATGGACGCGGCCAAGGACTTCACCTGCGGGGAGGGGGAGGGGACCCCCCGTCAGACCCTCTGCGCCCCCCCAAGGCCGCTGGACACCCCGGGACCCCCCTGAAACCTCCCCAACCCCCTCGGACCTCCCCATGACCCCCCCGTGGCCCCTGCGACCCCCCCTTGGCTCTTCCATGGAGGGTCAGGGTGACCCCTGTGACCCCATAACCCCCCCATGAACCCCCTGTGGCCCCCATGGCCCAATGACCCTTTAATGACCCCCCCGTGACCCCCTGGTGACCCCCGATGGCCCCTGTGACACCCCTGGTCTTGTGACCCCTTGACCCCCATGTTCCCCATGACCCCTGTGACCTCCCTGCACTCCCATGACTCCTGTGCCTCCCATGACCCCCCGGACCCCCATGACCCTTGTGCCCCCTGTGACACCCCTGACCTTGTGACCCCCATGTCCCCTGTGACCCCTATGACCCTGTGACCCCCATGACCCCCACGACCCCCACATGCCCTATAACCCCCAGGACCCACTGAGCCTCATGTCCCCTGTGACCCTCATGACCCCCAGACCCCCACGACCCTGAGACCCCCACCTGCTGCGCAAAGGCCTCCTCCAGGTCGGCGCCTCCGGGCCCGAAATCCGCCGACGCCGACAGCTGCCGGGGGGGGCTTCCCGCGCCCCCTACCCCGGCGCCCCCCCCCACGGCCCCCCCCTCGCCGGGACCCCCGCCCCCGTCCAGGCCGGCCCGGCAGGACCCCCCGTAGCGGGGCGCGCGCCGCGGCCCCCCCAGGACGCCCTCGTCCAGCGAGGCCGGTTTGCCCTGGAAGTAGGGCGGGGGCGGCGGGGGCGGCCCCGGCGCGGGGGCCGGGGGGCCGCGGTCGTACTCCTCGAAGGAGAACTGGAGGCGCAGCCCCGGCAGCGCCAGGCGCCGCGCCCTGCCGCCCTCGCTGCGCAGCCGCTCGAACTTCTGCGCCATGCGGTAGCGCCGGAACGCGGCCTGGATCGTCCGCGCCGCGCGCCGCGAGCGGAAGTAGCCGCCGTACTTGCGCTCCAGCATCTCCACCTGCGGGGACGCGGGGACAGCGGTGGGGACACGGGGATGGAGACATGGATGGGGACATGGGGATGTGGGAATAGGGACGTGGATGGGGACATGGGGATGTTGGGATGGGGACATTGATGAGGATGAGGACATGGATGGCCACATGGGAGGGGACATGGGGATGAGGGGATTGGGACATGGATGAGGACGAGGACATGGGTGGGGATGTGGGGATGTTGGGATTGGGACATGGATGAGGACATGGGGACATGAATGGGGACATGGGGATGTGGGGATCAGAACATGTGTGGGGACATGGAGATGGGGACATGGATGAGGACATGGGGATGTGGGGATGGGGACATGGATGAGGACATGGATGCACGGGGACATGAGGACATGGATGCAAATGTGAGGACATGGATGGAAACATGAATGAAGACGTGGATGGGGACATGGAAGGGGACATGGGGACAAGGACATGGATGAGGATGGGGGCATGGGTGAGGACACGGGGACATGGATGGAGACACAGGGACGTGGGGATTGGGATGTGGATGGGGACATGGGGATGTGGGGACACAGGGATGGGGATGTGGACGTGGGGATGTGGGGATTGGGACATGGATGGGGACATGGGGATGTGGGGATGGGGACACGGATGGGGATGTGGGGACGCGGATGAAGATGAGGTCATGGGGGACATGGGGGCATGGGTGGGGACATGGGCAGGGCCATGGGGATGTGGGGACATGGATGAAGATGAGGTCATGGATGGTGACATGGGGATGAGAACGTGGATGTGGACACAGATGGGGATGTGGATGGGGACGTGGGGATGTGGGACACGCACACACGAATGGGGACATGGATGAGGACATGGATGGGGACATGGATGAAGATATGGACGGGGATGTGAAAGGGGACGTGGGGACAAGGACATGGATGGGGACATGTGGATATGGAGACATGGATGAAGATGGGGACATGGGGACATGGATAGTGACATGGGGACATGGATGAGGATGGGGGCATGGGTGAGGACAAGGACATGGATGGGGACATCAAAACATGGACAACATGTGTTCATGGGGACAGGAAGGGGACAAGGAGGGAACACGGAGGGGACAGGGCAAGAGAAGGACACAGGTGAGGTGACACCCAGGGAAAGAGGGTGGACAGCGGGGAGGGGGGACACAGTGGCCTCTTATGGGGACAGGGACCATGGTGTGTCTGGGGACCATTCCACAGTGTGGGAACTGTCACACATGGGTTGTGACCATCACATGTGGCCAATGACCATCACATGTGGCCGATGACCATCACATGTGGGTTGTGACCATCACACGTGGGTTGTGACCATAACATGTGGCTGATGACCACCACCCACGGGTTGTGACCATCACACGTGACTGATGACCATCACATGTGGGTTGTGACCATCACATGTGGGTTGTGACCCTCACATGTGGCCAATGACCATCACACATGGGGTGTGACCATCACACATGGCTTGGGACCATCCCACCCAGCCGAGCCCCAGCCCAGCGCTGTCCCCCGGTGTCCCCAGGTACCTTCTTGTCCTGCAGGTCGGTGGAGAGCTCGTAGCTGTCGCTCAGAGCCTTCGGCCTCTTGCTCTCCTCCTCCTCCTCCTGCTTGCGCAGGGCCACGCTGGCCGGCTGGGGGGGCAGCCGGGGCCAGGCCACCCCCGGGGAGCCCCCCCCGGGCCCTCCCCCAGTGCCCCCCGGGCCCTGGGGCGCCGGCTGGGGGAGGCCGCGGTACGGGGGGGGTCTCCCGGGGCTGTCGGGCACAGGCCCCCCCCCCTCGCTGCCCGGGGCTTCGCCGTCCACGCTGCGGGGACACCGCGTCAGTCCCAAGTCAGGACCCCCCAAAGAGCCCCCCAGACCCCCCCAGACCACCCAGGACCCCCTGAGAGCTCTCAAAACCTCCCTGGGACCACCCCAGGTTCCACCCCAAGAGCCCTCAAAGAGTCTGGAGCCACCAAAGTGGGGACCGTGGGGACACGGGGACAGGGAGAGACACAGGGACGTGGGACAGACAGACATGACCAATATGGGACACAGGGACATGGGGACACATGGCTTCATCCTAAGGACATGGGGACAGATGGACATGACCAATGTGGGGACATGGGGACAGGGACAGACACAGGGACGTGGGACAGATGCAGACATGGGGACACAGAGATGGGACACAGGGACATCAGGACACAGAGATGGGACACAGGGACATGGGGACGCATGGCCATAACTTGGGGACACAGGGACAGATGGATATGGCCAACATGGGACACAGGGACATGGGGACACACAGACATGGGGACATGAGACACATGGGGACGTGGGCGTGGGACAGATGGACATGGCCAGCATGGGGACACAGGGACATGGGGACACTGGGACATGTGGATGCAGGGACATGACAGACATGGGGACATGGACATGGGACACATGGACATGGGGACAGGGGGATACTGGGACATGGGGCACAGGGGGACACAGACGTGACACAGGGACATGGGACACATGGAAATGACAGACATGAGACACATGGGGGACATAGGGACACGGGGACATGACAGACAAGGGTACACAGGACACGGACATGGGACATTGGCAGTGGGACACAGGGACTTGGAAGATGTAGGGACAGACACAGGGACAGATGGACATGGGGACACATACAATGGGACATGGGGACAGGACAGACATGGGGACAGGGACATGGGACATATGGGCATTGGGACACATGGGACACAGACATGGCAGACATGGGGACACAGGGACACATGGACATGGGACATATGGACATGGGGACACAGGGACACACAGATATGGGGACATAGGACATGGGGACATGGGGACACAGGGAGACATGGACATGGGACATATGGGCATGGGGAGACGTGGACACGTGACAGGACATACACATATGGGAACACAGCCAAGTGACATGGGGACACAGGGACATGGGGACTGGGCACATGGGACACATAGACAAATGGGCACGTGGACAAATGGACAAGGGGACAGAGGGCTAAGGGGACATATGGACATGGTGACAGGGGGACACATGGACAAATGAACACATGGACACAGGGACACGGACACATGGACACATGGACATATGGACAAATGGACACATGGACACACGTCAGGGACACAGGACACAGGGACACATGGGCAAATGGACAAATGGACACATGGACAAATAGACACATGGACACATGGACAAATAGACACATGGACAAATAGACACATGGACAAATAGACACATGGACATGGGGACATAGGACACAGGGACACATGGGCAAAGGGACACATGGACACGGGAACATGGGGCCATGGAACACATGGGCAAATGGACACATGGACACACGCCAGGGCCATACGTGCACACACCGACTGGGGGGACACACGCACACAGGGACAGATGTGTCCCCTCCCCCCCAGCCCCGCGGGGACCCAGCGTCGGTTGGGGGGGGGGGCAGAGCAGAGCAAAGGGGGGGGCGGGGCCCCCAAAACTCCGGGGGGGTTCCCAAAACTCCGGGGGGGTCCCAGGCAGGTGGGGGGGCCCGGAGGGGGGGAGGGGAGCAGAGCGGGGGAGGGGGGCGCCGCACGGGGGGAGGGGGAGGGTTTGGGGGTCGCGGGGGGGTCCCGGGGGGGTCCCGGGGGTGGCGGGGGGGGGTCCCGGGGGGGTCCCCGACTCACCCGTGCAGCAGCCGCTGCCGGAGCGGCCCCCGCCGCCGGTCGGCCGTGCACTGCAGGCACCACATTTTGGGGAGGGGGGGCACACCCCCCAAAAAAGGGGGGGGGACACACACGGGGACACCCCCGGGAGGGGGGGGGTCGCGGGGTGGGGGCAGGGGAGCCCCCGGCGCCTCCGCAGCAGAACCAGGGCCCGGCCGGGCGGTGCGGGGGGGGTGAGGGGGGGGAGGAGCCGAGGAGAGACCCCCCCCCGCCCCCCCCCCCGCTCTGCGCGTGCCCGGACGCCGAGACCCCCCTGGATGGGGGGGAAGGGGGGAGGGTCCTGGGTCGGGGGGGGGAGGACGCCTGGGTCGCTCTGATATGGAATGGGGGGGGCGCGTGTCCCCCTCCCCCCAAAAAAACCTGCGGGGGGAGCCTGGTTCCTGATGGGGGGGGGGCTGGATCCCCTGGGGGGGGACAAGAGACTGGGGACGCCCCCCGCCCCAACTGGGGGTCTCTGATGTGGGGGAGGCGCCCCCAGGCCGGGGGTCCCCAAGGGGGGCTGGGGGGGGGGGGGGGTATCCCGCGTCCCCCGGCGCATGCGCGGATTCCTCCCCCCCCCCCCCCCCGATGGCGGTTGCCATGGCGACGCGGCGGGCGGGGGGCGGCGGTTGCCATGGAGACGCGGCGGGGGATGGAGGCGGGGGGGGAGGGGAGGGGGGGGTTCCCCGGGGGAGGGTCCGCCCGCTGGGTCCCCCCGAGCCCCGCCCCCCCCGGCACCGCCCCCTCCCCAAAATAGCCCGAGGAGGCGCCATGATGGAGGCGTTGCCATGGCGACCGCCCCCAAACAGCCCCCCCCCCGCGGCCGGGGGAGGACCGGGCGGCGCCTATAGAGCCCTATAGGGCCCTGAGGAACCCTATAGAGCCCTGGGGTCTGCACGGCCCCTGTAGGGATTTGTATGAGCCCCTATAGCCTCTATGCGGGCCCCCGGGGCCATATGGCTCCTATAGGGATCTATATGGGCTCCTGCAGGTCCCTCGAGTCTGTATGGCCCCTATAGGTCCCTGGGGTCCACATGGCCCCTATGGGGATCTATATGGGCCCTATAGAGATCTGTACGGGCCCCGATAGGGATCTATATGGGCCCCTATACAGCCCTGGATCTAGATGATCCCCATAGAGCCCTGGGGTCCCTATGGGATCTATACAAGCCCCTAAAAGTCCCCCAGGGCTCTGCCAGGGCCCCTATAGGTCCCTGGGGTCCCTATGGCCCCTATAGGTCCCTGGGGTCCCTATGGCCCCTATAGGGACCACCCCAGGCCCCTATGGCCCCTATAGGGTGTGGTGGGGGGAGGGGGCGGCTCTTACCTGCGGGCAGGGGGAGGTTGGAGCAGCCAAAGCACCTGAGGGTGGCACCTGGAGGGGGGGACAGACAGGGGACAGACAGGGGACACGGAGATGGACAGCAGGACAGAGATGGACAATGGACAGAGGGACGGAGATGGACAATGGACAGGGGGACACAGAGATGGACAGTGGGACAGAGATGGACAATGGACAGGGGGACACAGAGATGGACAGAGGGACAGACAGGGGACACGGAGATGGACAGGGGGACAGAGATGGACAATGGACGGAGGGACAGACGGGACAGCAGACGGGGGACACGAAAATGTACAACGGACGGGGGGACACAGAGATGGACAGACAGGGGACAGGGGACAGAGGGACACAGAGATGGACGGGGGGTGATGGAGGTGGGGACACAAGGTGGGGATGGATGGACGGGGACAGTCAGATGGGTGAGGGGACAATGGGGGACAGACAGACACACAGGGGTTCAGTGGGCGAGGGGGACATGGACAGTGACAATGCAGGGGGACAGTGGATGGATGGGGGGGACAGACAGAGGGGACGCTGGGGACACACGGCCCTGGGGACAGTGGGCAGGGGGATGATGGACAGGGGGACAGTGGGGACAGACAGAGGGACAGTGGCGGGGGGGACGGGCGGGAGGACACACGGTGGGGACAGATGGCTACGGGTCACTGCGGGGGGAGGGACAGGGATGGACAGTGGGGGGGACAGATGGATGGGGGGTGGGGCGGGTGGCAGTCGGACAGACGGACACGGGGGGACATGGATGGATGGACACGGGGGGACACAGATGGATGGACATGGGGGGACATGGACGGACACATGGGGACATGGATGGACAGATGGACACGTGGGGGGACATGGATGGACATATGGAGACATGGGGACATGGACGGACAGACACAGGCGGGACGTGGACAGATGGACATGGGGACACGGATGGACAGACAGACACGGGGGGACACGAACAGATGGATGGACACGAGGGGGACGTGGATGGACAGATGGACACAGAAGACACGGACGGACAGACAGATATGGGGGGACGTGGACAGACGGATGGACATGAGGGGGACACAGATGGACAGATGGACACGGGGGGGACACAGACAGACGGACATGGGGGGACAGGGACAGATGGACACGGGGGACAGGGACAGACAGACACGGGGGGACAGGGACAGACGGACACAGGGGGACAGGGACAGACAGATGGACACAGGGGACAGGGACAGACGGACAGGGACAGGGAGGAGAGAGAGGAGAGAAACGAGTCAAGAGCCGGAGGGGGGGGACGGACACACGGACACGGGGGGTGGGGAGGGGGACACGAGTGGGGGGGGACACGAGCCGGGGGGGGAGGGGCAGGGATCCAGGGGATCCCCAGGGTGGGGGAGGGGCCCCACGGCGGCGGGTCCAGACCTGACCCCCCCAGACCCCCCCAGGGCGCGACCCGGGGTCCCCTCCCACCCAACCCCAATTTGGGGCGTCCTGGGGGTCCTCCCCTCCCCCCTGACCCCAATGTCCCCCACTCACGTCATGGGCGGTCCCGGGGGGTCCCAGAGGGGTCCGGGGGGTCACAGAAGGGTCCGGGGGGGTCACAGAAGGGTCCGGGGGGTCACAGAAGGGTCCGGGGGGTCCCGGGTGTCCCTCAGCCCTGGCGAACTCACGGCAGCCCCTCCCCCCTTTCCTGGCCCCCCCGGTCCGGAAGGCCCCGGCCGGAATTCCGGCCCTGCCGGACCTTGGGGACCTTGGGGACCTGGGGGGCCGGGAGGGGACAGCGACAGGGAGGGGACATGGCCTTGGACAGGGACAGGGTCACAACCTGGCACAGGGACAGGGCGGGGTCACAGCCTGGGACAGGGACAAGGACAGGGCGGGGTCACAGTCTGGGACAGGGACAAGGACAGGGACAGGGACAGGGCAGGGTCACAGCCCTGCCCAGGGACAGGGAGGGGACACGGCCCTGCACAGGGACAGGGACAGGGAGGGGACAGGGTGGGGTCACAGCCTGGGACAGGGACGGGGACAGGGACAGGTCAACACCTGGGACAGGGACGGGGAGGGGACACGGCCCTGCCCAGGGACGGGGACAGGGTGGGGTCACAACCTGGGACAGGGACAGCCAGGGACAGGAGAGGTCACAGCCCGGGACAGGGACAGGGCGGGGTCACCATCTGGGATGGGGACAGGGACAGGGCGGGGTCACCGCCCCCCACACCCGCGCGCGGCCCCCCACGAGGACACACGGCCCTGGCACGGGGGTGGCACACACGGTGTCACACACGGTGTCACACACGGTGGCACACGCAGTGTCACACGGTGTCACACACGGTGGCACATGCAGTGTCACATGCAGTGTCACACAGTGTCACACAGAGTAACGTGGCCCTGGCACAGTGTCACACACAGTGTCACACACAATGTCACACTGACATATGCAGTGTCACAGGGTGTCACACACGGTGTCACACGCAGTGTCACACGGTGTCACACATGGTGTCACATGGCCCCGGCGCACCCCAGCACAGCCCTGGCACAAGGGTTACACAAGGCTTGGACACCCTGGCACAGTGTCACCACTGTCACCTGCTGTCACACGGCCCTGGCACACCATGGCACAGCCCGGGCACGGTGTCACCACTGTCACCCGCCCTTGCACAGGGTTGCACCGAGTGTCACACCCTGGCATGGTGGCACACACAGTGTCACACACGCTGTCACACACGGTGGCACACACGGTGGCACACACGGTGGCACCACTGTCACCCGCCTTTGCACAGGGTTGCTCGGAGTGTCACACCCTGGCACGGTGTCACCGCTGTCACACGGCCCTGGCACACCCCAGCACAGCCATGGCAGGGTGGCACACACCGTGTCACACGCTGTCACATGGTGTCACACACTGTCACATGCTGTCACATGCGCCAGCATGGTGTCACAGGTGGGAGTCACCCCCTGGCACAGTGTCACTGCTGTCACATGGCCCTGCACGGGGTTGGACATGGGACGCTCCCTGGCACGGTGGCACACGCGGTGGCACTCAGTGTCACACACAATGTCACACACAATGTCACACACGGTGTCACACACAGTGTCACACACAATGTCACACACAGTGTCACACACAGTGTCACACACGGTGTCACACACAATGTCACACACAATGTCACACACAGTGTCACACACAGTGTCACACACAGTGTCACACACAATGTCACACACAATGTCACACACAATGTCACACACAGTGTCACACACAATGTCACACACGGTGTCACACACAGTGTCACACACAATGTCACACACAGTGTCACACACAGTGTCACACACAATGTCACACACAATGTCACACACGGTGTCACACACAGTGTCACACACAATGTCACACACAGTGTCACACACAGTGTCACACAGTGTCACACACAGTGTCACACACAGTGTCACACAGTGTCACACACAGTGTCACACACACGGTGTCACACACAGTGTCACACACAATGTCACACACAATGTCACACACGGTGTCACACACAGTGTCACACAATGTCACACACAATGTCACACACAGTGTCACACACAATGTCACACACGGTGTCACAAAGTGTCACACACAATGTCACACACATTGTCACACACAATGTCACACACAGTGTCACACACAATGTCACACACAGTGTCACACACAATGTCACACACGGTGTCACACACGGTGTCACACACACAATGTCACACACATTGTCACACACAATGTCACACACAGTGTCACACACAGTGTCACACACAATGTCACACACAATGTCACACACAGTGTCACACACGGTGTCACACACAATGTCACACACAGTGTCACACACACGGTGTCACACACACGGTGTCACACACAATGTCACACACGGTGTCACGCACGGTGTCACGCACGGTGTCACACAGTGTCACACACAGTGTCACACACACGGTGTCACACACACGGTGTCACACACAATGTCACACACGGTGTCACACAGTGTCACACACAATGTCACACACAATGTCGCACACGGTGTCACACACAGTGTCACACACAGTGTCACACACAGTGTCACACACGGTGTCACACACAATGTCACACACAGTGTCACACACGGTGTCACACACAGTGTCACACACAATGTCACACACAATGTCACACACGGTGTCACACACAGTGTCACACACAGTGTCACACACAATGTCACACACGGTGTCACACACGGTGTCACACACGGTGTCACACACGGTGTCACACACGGTGTCACACACAATGTCACACACGGTGTCACACACAGTGTCACACACAATGTCACACACAGCGTCACACACGGTGTCACACACGGTGTCACACACAGTGTCACACACAGTGTCACACACGGTGTCACACACGGTGTCACACACAGTGTCACACACGGTGTCACACAGTGTCACACACAGTGTCACACACAATGTCACACACAGTGTCACACACAATGTCACACACAATGTCACACACAGTGTCACACACAGTGTCACACACAGTGTCACACACGGTGTCACACACGGTGTCACACACAGTGTCACACACAATGTCACACACACAGTGTCACACACGGTGTCACAATGTCACACACAATGTCACACAATGTCACACTCAATGTCACACACGGTGTCACAAACAATGTCACACACGGTGTCACACACAGTGTCACACACAGTGTCACACACGGTGTCACACAGTGTCACACAGTGTCACACACAATGTCACACACAGTGTCACACACAGTGTCACACACAGTGTCACACACGGTGTCACACACGGTGTCACACACAATGTCACAATGTCACACACAATGTCACACAGTGTCACACACAGTGTCACACACAGTGTCACACACAATGTCACACACACAATGTCACACACAATGTCACACAATGTCACACTCAATGTCACACACGGTGTCACAAACAATGTCACACACGGTGTCACACACAGTGTCACACACAGTGTCACACACGGTGTCACACACGGTGTCACACACGGTGTCACACACAATGTCACACACGGTGTCACACACACAGTTTCACACACACTGTCACACACAATGTCACACACAATGTCACACACGGCGTCACACACGGCGTCACACACAATGTCACACACAATGTCACACAGAGTGTCACACACAGTGTCACACACAGTGTCACACACAGTGTCACACACAGTGTCACACACAATGTCACACACAGTGTCACACAGAGTGTCACACACAGTGTCACACACAGTGTCACACACGGCGTCACACACGGCGTCACACACAATGTCACACACAATGTCACACACAATGTCACACACAATGTCACACACGGTGTCACACAGTGTCACACACAATGTCACACACGGTGCCACACACGGTGTCACACACAGTGTCACACAGTGTCACACACACGGTGTCACACACAATGTCACACACGGTGTCACACACGGTGTCACACATGGTGTCACACACGGTGTCACACACGGTGTCACACTCAATGTGACACACACAGTGTCACACACGGTGTCACACACGGTGTCACACACAGTGTCACACACGGTGTCACACACGGTGTCACACAGTGTCACACACAATGTCACGGTGTCACACACGATGTCACACACAATGTCACACACGATGCCACACACGGTGCCACCCCTGTCACTGCCACAGTGTCACCCCCTCTCGCCGCGGCCCCTCCCCCCACCCCTGGGGTTTTTTGGGGAGGGTCGGACTGGCGCCAGGGGCGGGTCCCGTTGCCACGGCAACGCCCCCCTTATGTCACCTCCCCCGGCGCTGTCACTGCTGTCACCACCCGCGCCGTCGCCCAGCAACGTCGCCCTGCACCCGCGCGGCCCCGCCTGTCGCGACATGACGGAGCCGTCGTGACATCTCGGGTCCCGACACGGCAGCCCCGCCCGCCGCCCCGGGATGGCCCTGTCACCACGTGTCGCCCTGTCGGGACACGCCAGCCCGATCGCGACACGCCACCCCCGATCGCGACATGCCGCGCCCCGCCCCGATATATCCGCCGGTCGCGATATATCAGCCCTGTCGGGACACATCGGCGCTGTTGCAACGAGCCGGCCCCATTGCAACGTGTCGGAGCCGTCGGGACGCGTGGGGTCTGTCGCGACAGAACGGCCCTGTCGTGACGCACCTGACACCACCACACCCCTCCCCCACCCCGGGGAGGGGACCCAGGCGTCCGTGGGGAAGGGGGGGGGGGAGGGGACAATGGGGGGAGGGGCAGCGGGGGGAGGGCGCGGTCAAAGGTGGGGGGAGGGGTGGCACTGACCTCACTGTCCTCGAGCTGTCGCGATCCGACCTGGGGGGGGGGAGGGGGGAGGTCAGTGAGGGGCGGAGACTCCCCCGGGACCCCTCCCCCCCCGAAGGTGTTCCCCCGCCCCCCCCGGGACCCCAAAATCACCCCCAAAATCGCCGCCGGTGCCCCCCCCCATGAATGTCGCCGCTGTCCCCAAGTGCCCCCGCGACGACAGACGGTGCCCGGGGGGGGCTCTGACGTCACGCCCCCCCCGCGGGTCCCGCACCTGTTCTCCCCCCCCCCCCCCCGCGAGGGGGTCTGGGATTTGGGAGGGGCCGGATCCAAAAATCCCGGATTTTGGGAAATCCCGAATCCCCAAAATCGGCGGTTTTGGTGGGAAGGGAGCAGTCCCGAACCCCAAATCCCGGATTTTGAGGGGAAAATGTGTCCCAGATCCCCAAAATCACGGATTTTGAGGAAGGAATGTGGCCCTGATCCGCAAAATCCGGATTTTGAGGGGAAAATGTGTCCCAGTTCACCAAATCCCGGATTTTGGGGATGTTCCCAATCCCCGACCCCGGGGCTGTTCCCGATCCCGGATTTTGGGATTGTTCCTAATCCCGATCCCGGATTTCGGGGCTATTCCCGATCCCGGATTTCGGAGCGGTTCGCAATCCCCGATCCCGGGGCCATTCCCAACCCCAATCCTGCACTTCCCGGGGCCCTTCCTGATCCCGGAGCCATTCCCGACCCCAATCCCGTATTTCCTGGAGCTATTCCCGACCCCAATCCCTGATCCTAGAGCCATTTCCAACCCCAATCCCACATTTCCCGGGGCTATTCCCGACTCCAATCCCTGATCCTAGAGCTATTCCCGACTCCGATCCCTGATCCTAGAGCTATTCCCGACTCCGATCCCTGATCCCAGAGCCATTTCCAACCCCAATCCCGCATTTCCCGGAGCCATTCCCGACTCCAATCCGGATTTCGGAGCTATTCCCAATCCTGGATTTCAGGGATGTTCCCAATCCCTGATCCCGGAGCTATTCCCGACTCCAATCCTTGAGCCTAGAGCTACTCCCGACCCCAATCCCTGATCCCGAGCCGTTCCCAACCCCAATCCCTGATCCTAGAGCCATTCCCAACCCCAATCCCCCATTTTCCGGGGCTATTCCCGACCCCAATCCCTGATCCTAGAGCCATTCCCGACCCAAATCCCGTATTTCCCGGAGCCATTCCCGATTCCAATCCCGGATTTCGGGGCTATTCCCAATCCTGGATTTCAGGGCTGTTCCCAGTCCCCGATCCCGGGGCTATTCCCGACTCCAATCCTGATCCTAGAGCTATTCCCGACCCAGTCCCTGATCCCGGAGCCGTTCCCAACCCCCAATCCCTGATCCTAGAGCTATTCCCGACTCCGATCCCTGATCCTATAGCCATTTCCAACCCCAATCCCTGATCCCGGGGCCATTCCCGACTCCAATCCCTGATCCTAGAGCCATTTCCAACCCCAATCCCTGATCCCGGGGCCGTTCCTGACCCCAATCCCTGATCCTAGAGCTATTCCCGACTCCGATCCCTGATCCTAGAGCCATTTCCAACCCCAATCCTGATCCCGGGGCCATTCCCGAGTCCAATCCCTGATCCTATAGCCATTTCCAACCCCAATCCCTGATCCCGGGGCCGTTCCTGACCCCAATCCCTGATCCTAGAGCTATTCCCGACTCCAATCCCTGATCCTAGAGCCGTTCCCGATCTGATCCTGATCCTAGAGCTATTCCCGACTCCAATCCCTGATCCTAGAGCCATTTCCAACCCAATCCCTGATCCCGGGGCTATTCCCGACTCCAATCCCTGATCCTAGAGCTATTCCTGACCCCAACCCCGCATTTCCCGGGGCCATTCCCGCCCCCAATCCCTGATCCCGGCGCCGTTCCCGACCCCAATCCCGCATTTCCCGGGGCCATTCCCGCCCCGCCCCCTGCCCGTGCCGGGCTCCGTACTTGCGCTGCAGGGTGGTCGCGGGCTGGTGCTGGCGCTGGTGCTGTGTCCCCCGCCGGGGCTGGAGCTCCGCGAGGCTCCGCGGCTCAGCGGTGCCCGCGCCCAGTCCCGCTCCCAGCAGGACCCGTAGTGCCCATCCCGGGCCCGGAACGGCCCCTCCCGCTCCAGCCGGGCCGGGTACGGCCCCTCGGGGTCCATGCGGGCGGAATATTGCCCGTCCTGCTCCAGCCGGGCCGGGTACTGCCCATCCCGCTCGGGGTGCGCCGGGTACTGCCCGTCCTGCTCCAGCCGGCCCGGGTACTGCCCCTCACGGTCCAGCCGGCCCGGGTACGGCCCCTCGCGGTCCACGCGGCCCGAATATTGCCCGTCCTGCTCCACGCGGCCCGAGTACTGCCCGTCCTGCTCCATCCTGCCCGGGTACTGCCCGTCCCGCTCCAGGTGCGGCTGGTACTGGAGGTCCCGCTCCAGGCAGCCGTGGAACGGCCCCTCCTGGTCCATGCGGGCCGCGTAGGGCCCGTCCCGCTCGGCCCGGCTCAGGTAGGGCCGCTCGCGGTCCTTGCGGCTCGCGTAGGGCCGCTCGTGCTCGGCGCGGCCGGGTAGGGCCCGTCGCGCTCGGCCAGCGCCTCGAGCTCCAGGTGCGCGGGGTAGGGCCGCTCCAGGTGCTCGGGGTAGGCCCCGTCGTGCTCCAGGTGCTCGGGGTAGGCCCCGTCGCGCTCCAGGTGCGCCGGGTAGGCCCCGTCGGGGTCGCCGTGGCCCGGGTAGGGCAGGTCGCGCTCGGCGCGGGGCGGGTACGGCAGCTCGGGGTCGCCGTAGGGCCCCTCGGCCTCCAGGTGGTTCTGGTACTGAGCGTCGGGGTCCGCGTGGCCCTGGGGGGGACATGGGGGTGGCACCGGGGGTCGGGGATGGACGGGGACCCTATGGGACCCCCTGACCTTCCCCATGTGGCCCTCGGATCCCTGGGACCCTTTGACCTGCCCTATATGGCCCTGGGATCCTCTGACCTGCCCCATGTGGCCCTCGGACCCCTGGGACCCTCTGACCTGCCCCATATGGCCCTGGGGGGACATGGGGGTGGCACCGGCGGTCGGGTGGGACACCAGGGTGGCATCGGGAACCAGGGATGGATGGGGCTGGGAATGACCTGCCCCATATGGCCCTGACCCCCTTGACCCTATCCTATATGGTCCTAGGAGCCCCTGACCTGCCCTATATGGCCCTGGGGCCCCCAACTCATTCTGTACATCCCTGAGACCCCTGACACAGTTCGTATGGCCCTGGGACCCCCTGACCTGCCCCATATGGCCCTAACCCCCTGACCCTGCCCTATATGGCCCTGGGACCCCTGAGAACCCCTGACCTGCCTATATGGCCCTAGGACCCCCTGACCCTGCCCCATATGGCCCTAGGACCCCCTGACCCTGCCCTATATGGCCCTGAGCCCCCAACTTGCCCCCCAGGACCCCCCTGACCCTACAGAACCACTGAGACTCCCCCAGGACCCCCAGCCCAGCCCCCCGTGGGGGTCCCAGTCATATTTGCCCATGAACTTTTATCTCTAGATCCCCCCAACTTGGGGGTCCCTGACCCACAGCCCCCCGCGATCCCCACAACCCCCAAACCCCACTCAGGACCCCTCCTCCAAATCCCCCTGGGCAGCCCCTACAACCCAAACCTGGGGTCCTCACCCCCCAGAGCCCCTCCCCACTCCCTGACCACCCCCAGAGCCCCTCCCCAATCCGTGACCCCAGCCCTGTGGTCCCCCCACTGTGACTCCCCCGTGACCCCACCCATAACCCCCTCCCCACCCCATAACTCAGTCCCATAGCCCCCTCCCCCCCATAGCCCCTCCGTGACCCCCCCAACCCAGTCCATAGCCCCCTCCTCACCCCATAACTGCCCTGGGACCCCCTCCCCACCCCATAACTGAGCCCCATAGCCCCCTCCTCACCCCATAACTGCCCTGGGACCCCCTCCCCACCCATAACCCACTCCTATAGCCCCCTCCTCACCCCATAACCACCCTGGGACCCCCCTGTGACGCTCTCCCTACCCCATAACCGAGCCCCGTAGCCCCCTCCCCACCCATAAACCAGTTTTGTGACCCCAAAACCACTCCGTGACCCCCCTGTGACCTCCCCCATAAGCCCCTCCCCACCCCATAAACCCCCTGGGACCCCCTCCCCACCCCAGAACCGAGCCCCATAGCCCCCTCCTCACCCCATAACCCAGTCCCATAATCCTCTCCCCACCCCATAACCGCCCTGGGATCCCCTCCCCACCCCATATCCGAGTCCCTTGACCCATTCCCCACCCCATAACTGTCCCATTACCCCATTACCCCATAACCAGCTCCCATTACCCCATAACCCCCCCATAACGATCCCAGAACCCTCTCTGCACCCCACAACCCCTCCGTGACCTCCTCCCCACCCCATAACTCAGTCCCATCACCCCATAAGCCCCCCCGAGACCCATTCCCCACCCCATAACTGCCCCATAACCCCTCCGTGACCCCCTCCCCACCCCATAATCGCCCCGTGACCCCCCCATGACCCCTCCTCACCCCATAACTCAGTCCATAACCACCCCATAGCCCCCTCCCCACCTCCCTACCCGCCCCCCACAACACCTTCCCCGCCCCATAAGTGAGTTCTGTAACCCCTTCCCCACCCCATAACTGAGTCCCATGACCCCAGAGCTGCCCCATAACCCTTTCCCCACCCCACAACTCAGCCCTGTGACCCCATAATGACCCCATGACCAACCTGTGACCCCCTCCCCGCCCCATAACTCAGTCCCATAGCCCCCTCCTCACCCCATAACTGAGTCCCATCACCCCCTCCCCGCCCCATAACCTAGTCCTGTGACCCCATAACCCCCCGTGACCCCCTCCTCACCCCATAACTGAGTCCTGTGACTTCCTCCCCACCCTATAACCGAGTCCCGTAACACCTTCCCCGTCCCATAACTGCCCCATAGCTGCCCCATAACCCTCTCCCCACCCACAACTCAGTCCTGTGACCCCATAACGACCCCATGACCAACCTGTGACCCCCTCCCCGCCCCATAACTCAGTCCCATAGCCCCCTCCTCACCCCATAAGTGAGTTCTGTAGCCCCTTCCCCACCCCATAACTCAGTCCCGTCACCCCCTCACTGCCCCATAGCTCCCTCCCCGCCCCATAACCGAGCCCCATAACCCCTCTGTGACCTTCCCGTGACTCTCTCCCCACCCCATAACTCAGTCCTGTAACCCTTTCCCCACCCCATAGCTGCCCCATAACCCCTTCCCCACGCCATAACTGAGTCTCGTGACCCCACAACGACCCCATGACCAACCCATGACCCCCTCCCCGCCCCATAACTCAGTCCTGTGACCCCATAACCACCCCATAACTACCCCCTAACCCCCCATAACCCCTTCCCCGCCCCATAGCTCTGTGCCGTCACCCCCTCACTGCCCATAACACAGTCCTGTGACCCCATAACCCCCCCTTGACCCCCACCCCACCCCGTAACCGAGTCCCATAACCCATTCCCCACCCCATAACTGCCCCATAACCCTCACTCCACCCCATAACTCAGTCCTATGACCCCATAACGACCCCATGACCAACCCGTGACCCTCTCCCCCCTCCCTAACGCCCCCCAATGCCCTCCCTGCCCCATAACTGCCCCATAGCCCCTTCCCCGCCCCATAACTGAATCCCATAATTCCTCTGTGATCCCCCCCGTGACCTCCTCCCCACCCCATAACTGAGTCCCGTGACCCCATAGCTGCCCCATAACTGCTCTCCCCACCCTATAACTCACTCCTGTGACCCCACAACGACCCCATGACCGACCCGTGACCCCCTCCTCACCCTGTAACTGCCCCATAACTGCCCCATAACCCCCCAAGAGCCATTCCCTCACCCCCATAACCAAGTCCCATAGCCCATTCCCCACCCCATAGCTGCCCCATAACCCTTTCCCCACCCTATAACTCAGTCCTGTGACCCCATAATGACCCCATGACCAACCCGTGACCCTCTCCCCACCCCCGTAACTGAGTCCCATAACCCCTTCCTCACCCCATAACTGAATCCCATGACCCCAGAGCTGCCCCATAACCACCCTCCCCACCCCATAACTCAGTCCCCTACCCCCATAACCCCCCCATGACCCCCTCCCCACCCCATAACTCAGTCCTGTGACCCCACAACGACCCCATGACCCCCTCCTTACCCCATAACTGCCCCATAACCACCCCATAACCCCCCGTGACCCATTCCCTCACCCCCATAATGGAGTCCTATAACCCCTTCCTCACCCCATAACTGAATCCCATGACCCCATAGCTGCCCCATAGCCACCCTCCCCACCCCATAACTGCCCCATAACCCCCTCCCCACCCCATAACTACTCCATAACGCCCCCGTGACCCCCTCCCCACCCCATAACTCAGTCCATAACCACTCCATACCTACCCCATGACCTCCACCCCACCCCATAACTGCCCCATAACCCCCCCAGACCCATTCCCTCACCCCCATAACCGAGTCCCATAACCCATTCCCCACCCCATAACTCAGTCCTGTGACCCATAACGACCCCATGACCAACCTGTGACCCCCTCCCCACCCCATAACTCAGTCCCAAAACCACTCCATACTTACCCCATAACCCCCCGTGACCCCCTCCCCACCCCATAACTCAGTCCCATAACCCATAACCCCCCCGTGACCCCCTCCCCACCCCATAACTCAGTCCTGTGACCCCACAACGACCCCATGACCAACCCGTGACCCCCTCCTCACCCCATAACTGCCCCATAACCACCCCATAACCCCCCGTGACCCATTCCCTCACCCCATAATGGAGTCCTATAACCCCTTCCTCACCCATAACTGAATCCCATGACCCCATAGCTGCCCCATAACCCCCTCCCCACCCCATAACTACTCCATAACGCCCCCGTGACCCCCTCCCCACCCCATAACTCACTCCCATAACCACTCCATAACCTACCCCATAACCTCCACCCCACCCCATAACTACTCCATAACCCCCTCCCCACCCCATAACTACTCCATAACGCCCCCGTGACCCCCTCCCCACCCCATAACTCAGTCCCAAAACCACTCCATACCTACCCCATAACCCCCTCCCCACCCCATAACCCCCCCATAACCCCCTCCCCACCCCATAACTACTCCATACCTACCCCATAACCCCCTCCCCACCCCATAACTACTCCATAACCCCCCCCGTGACCCCCTCCCCCCCCCCTCCCCGGCCCCCCCCCCGCCCGTCCGTGTGCCGGGGGGGCGCGGCGCCCCCCCCGCGCTGCCGCAGGTGCCGATTCTCGCGGGCCAGGCGCTGCAGCTGCCCCTCGAGCTGCGCGATGCGGCGGCGCTGCGAGGCCAGGAGATGTCGCTGGGTCGCGATAATTCGGTTCAGCTCCAGCAGGTACTCCACGGCGCGGTCGGGGGGCTCGGAACCCCCCGGGGGGGCCCCGCCGCCCCCCGCGCCCTCCATGCCCCGGGGGAGGAGGGGTTAAAAATGGGAGGGGGGGGGGGTGGGGTAAAATTTGGAGGAGGAGGGGGATGGGGGTGGAGGAGGGTGGGGGTTTAAAATTTGGGGGTGGGGGGTGAAAAAAAGGGGGGGGGGGAGAAATTGGGGGGGGGGTCCTAAAATGGGGGGATGGAGGGAGAAGAAATCGGGGGGGGGAAGGGGAAATTGGGGGGGAATGGAGGGGTCCTGAAATTGGGGGGGTCCTAAAATGGGGGGGGGGGGGAGTGGGGGGGGGAAGAAATGAGGGGGGGGTCGTAAAATGGGGGGGGGGGTCGTAAAATGGGGGGGGCGCAGGGCCGGGGGGGCTCCGGCAGCCCCGAGGGTGAGGAGGGTGGGGGGGCGCGGTGTGGGGGGGGCCCTGGGTGGGGGTGGGGGTGTGGGGGTGGGGGGAGGGCCCCCCGAGTGTGATGATGATGATGGAGAGGGAGGGGGGGGGCTCCCCGGGCGGGGGGCGGCGGGGGCGGGGGGGGGTGGGGGGGGCGGCGGGGGGGGCCCGATCCCCGCGCGGAGCTCGGAGAGGGAGGAGGCGAAGCGGGTGGGGGCGGGGAGGGGGGCGGGGGCCGAGGGAGCCCCTCCCACCGAGCCTGAGCCACGCCCCCCACCTCCACCCCCCCCCAGCCATGAACCGCCCCCCCCCCCCCCCCCACGGGACATCCCCCCCCCCCCAAAGATCCGCCCCCTAATTAAGCTTAATTACCACCCGGGGGGGGGGGCTGGGCTTATCCCCCCCCGGGGGTTTGTGTCACCTCTCCCAAATTTGTGACCCCCCCGCGACCCCACCCCCCAGGGTGTGACCCCCTCCCCCTCGGTTTGGTGTCCCCCCCCCAAATTTCTGTGTCCCCCCCCCCCAAATTTCTCTCCCCCCCACCCCCCCCGGGGTGTGTCCCCCCCCCTCGATTTGGTGTCCCCCCCCGGTGCACCCCTGTCCCCCCCCCGTGTCCCATCCCCAAATTTCTGTCCCCCCCCATTTCTTCCTCCCCCCCCCCCATATTTCTGTCCCCTCCCTTATTTTGGTGTCCCCCCCCTTGCCCCCCCCGGTGCCGCCCCCCCCCCGCCCCCCCGCGCCCCCCCGGCGCTGCCGGCGGCTCAGCCCCGCGCGGTTGCCATGGCAACGAGTCACAAATAACTC